>SNQJ01S0003587.1:313055-348606 GCA_010110895.2 Picea sitchensis
TTTTATGGAGGGAGGCTACCAACATCTTGCCTTGTTTATTTAGTGGAGAGGTTTCACAACTGTGGAGGGCGCATTGCCAGATTGAGGCACATCAGTTGTGGGAGGACTTCTAGCCATCAGATTGTAGTGAGATCAGTTGTAGAGGGAGGCCATCCAACAGAGTTTCATTCCTATGGAGGGGCTTTCAGATCTGAGCTCACAGTTTGCTTATGGAGCAGTTTCAGTGGTTTTGTCAGCTTGTATGTGGGGCGCACCTTCCTTGGGTGCACTTGGAGGTTTTGGACTTGTATTTCATCTCAGAATGAGCCTCTATTGTATCGAGTTCCACTGTATTTTGTACTTGTTGTATTCCACCTTCTTCTTTCCTCATATATTCATATATATTCCAAACTGGTTTTCCCCCGGGGGGTTTATCTAGGGTCATGTTGACCAAAAATGCATGTGTACAAAAAAACATGTGTTAGTCTCTTAGATCTATTTATTTTCAGCTGTGAAGATCTTTAGGTGTGTTGTATTTATTTTGGAATGCATGTACTAATTTCTGGATACTAAAACTACATGCAAGAGCACCCAAAATTGCAAATATAACCATAACAAATCAGCAAGAAGTTCTTGGATTGTTGGATGTTATAAAACAACAGCATATACTTTACTTGACAGTTGAAACTTAGAGCCTAACTATGATCAAAGACAAACCCAATAGGCAAGCTTGATAGGACCTAAAAATATTGAACAAAGAGGTTCTCCATCAATAAGGGAAGAGCTTGGGGGCTGAACACTGTGTTCATATTTAAAGGACAAAGGGATGTAGACTCAACAATGAAGTAATAATTCCTCCAGAGTAACTTTGCTCTCAAAGTTGAATTATCTCATTTCCCATAGCTCGGAATTGGATTCTTTATAGCCTTCAAAATGCAACTGAAGGGCCGAGTCGAAACATTTCCAGTATATGGAAGGCCAAGGATCAGAGATCTCCTATCGTGACATGGAAACCCGACATTTAATTTTTATTTTCTAGCACAAATCCTGATGTACGCGGGTTGTAGTGGAGAAGCCTGCGTATACACTGGTTGTATAGATTGCAAGGTGAGTACAAGTGGAAAAATATTTATTTTTGTCTCTGGATTTATCAATTAGGGAAAGTAAGTCTGCTTAGGGAAATGGAGTAAGGGCCTCTCTACAAGATTGCATAGGGTGAGGCAAATCTTTCTCTAACGGATTTTATACCATTGGACATGTTTTTCCTCCCTTCCTTCCTCGAAAAGAGTTTTATAACATATTCTAAATACATAGGTCCCAGTTTGATTTAGTGACAAGACCAACTGATCATCATCCTATCTTATTCTAACATTATTGTCTTTTATAATGTTTATATATCTCTACCATGTAGTTACATATTCTCCCTTAAGTCCAATCTCTCTCCATGTCTACCAATGTTGATGCTAGATAATCATACCTTTCCCAGTTCACAACCTATCTAAGTGTATAATAGCCTTTACTTCATATCTCTTCTATCATCTAGGAAAGTAATCTATGCATTTCCTTTGTTACCTATTGTTGTGTCGGCACCATCAACTTCCCTTTTTCTTATTTTCTTGCTCATGGAGCCAATTTTTTCCCAAGAAATAGGGGCCCTCCTTTTTTATGTTTTGAGACTCTTTTATCTTGTTATAGAATCCAAGTTGTCTTTCTTTCCCTTGATGGAGACTTTTTCAAGCCTTTTTCTTAAGTTTTTTTAGCTTCCTAGGTTCACCAACGAAGGCAATATCGACAGAGGAAATGTTCCCTCTCCAATACAGTCAGTGTCGACGAGTTCACCTTTTCCTTACCGATACACAAGTTTAAGACAACACTTAGAAAATTTCAAGAAGTTTTTAGTGTATCAGCATCGATCAACTTTCGGTCACCGATACACCGGCGTCAGAACCACCATCACCGTCAATGCATGGATGGGTGCAACACTTAAATTTTTCGATGGATTATTTTTGTGTATCGGTGTCAATAAAATTTTGACCAACAATATATCGACAACCATTATCTATCATACGCCGATACACAACGACTTAAGTTTTCACATATCTTGCAAGTGTATCGGCGGTCGAATATTGTTCAACCACCGATACACTCGACAACAATTATAGAATCATCGTTGATACATGAAAAATGACCCACGCCCAAAGAAATTTTGCACCCTTTGTATGGATCCGCATACCATGGTAGACTCAACTAAGGCTATAAAGCCCCCGGAAAGTCATTGTCTTCACCATTGTTCACTAAGAGCACCAGGAGTGCAAGTAAATTCGAGCATGAAGCCTTTTAGTGCAAAGTTCCCTCAAGCCACCTGCCCTCTTCACAGACGTGTCACCGCACCAAGGTAGGTGACCTACCATTTCTCCACGTTTCATTTTCGTACTATCCTAGGGTTTCGTTCTGGTTGCATAATTTTTGCATTTAGATGGGCATGGGGAGGGTAGCCTTAAAACTTGTCACATCTCCTTCCTTCCCTTGGTTGATTCCATACCCGGATCCTTCCCCAATATCCACTATGTTGTTTCTTCTTTATTTGTGCCATAACTCTTCTACCCCGTCATGGGAAGTTTGTGTGCCCTAACCTAAACTCCCCCTCTTCATCACAATCCACTACAACCTCATCACGCAAATATTTTTCTTCCATTTAAATGCCCCGTCTAAGGCAACCATGAATTTTCATTTGTATTCCAAATAAGAAATGGCGGTTCAATTCTTTATTATCAAACCTAATACACAGTGAGAGGCCAGACTTAGCCAAACTTAGCTTTAGATTTAGGCTTAGTCTTGTGTTTCAGCGAGTTTCAAAGGATAGTCTCCAATACGTACCCCCTCACTTTAGTGATGATCATACATCCCTCATCGATACACTCTTTCCCTTGTTTACATTGATCAAAATATGAATGTCGATATGTTCTTTTCCTTGTCAGTGTCGACCATTTGAAGGATGTTGATGAAGTTTAACCTCTTTCCCTTAGCATCAATCTCAAGATTGTCAACATTTTCTTACAATGTCAGCAAATTAAATTTTTCAAGCTACCAATACGACTTCTTATATTGGCAAGGATAACTTTTTCGACGTCAATATAGGTGGGTATTGGTGCAGAAAACATAAACTCGTGTATTCTTCCTAAAAGAGATTAAAATGACCAAAACACAAAAAATAAGCTAGTCTCTCTTTTTCATTCTTAGCCTTGTCAAAATAGTGAACAAGTGATGCAACTTTCTAATGCTATATTTTCTTAAGACTAATGATAAATATGTCTTCTACATATTAGACCATGTCTCCTCGTAAACGCTTGTAAAGTGCCAACAAGGCTCTTGTCGAAGAGGCCTCTGCAAGCATAAGTGTTGAAGAAGAAGACGTAGACACCCCATGACTTGTATACGATGACACCAAAGCAGTCATCAACAAGGAGACTTCGATCAAATGGGGTGAAGTGTACCAAATGTTTAAGAACCAGACCTTCCCCCATGAGGCAGAAGATGACTATGATCTCCAAACATTCATAAATATCAGGGAATCCAAGTTGTACAAGGTGGCAGCACATGTAGCGGTGTTTCCCTGTGCAAAGGCTATTTCATGGATAGTAAGGCATGCGGACCTGGAAACCAAATATATTCTAAATTCCAAAGAGCACCTGATAGCCTCCTTTGAAGCTTCAACAATCACTTTCTGTTACCACTTGGAAAATAGAGAAAGATCATTGGACGAGAAACTCATAAGGAAGTTCATGCATAATCCAAAGGAGCTTCTGAAGGCCTGGTACAAACCTGACAAAAAATTCAAATCAAGTCCCTCGGGAGAATATCCCACCAACCTGCAAAAAACACCATATTAATATGTGGTGGCCATGTTGTGAAAACTATATAAGGAGCATGATGCTCAAAGATTCCTAATAACCTGGCTGCCCCTTATTTACTATATTGTAGATGTTGGGTCAACCTTCAATTGAGTTGACATTCTATCATCATCTTTGGAAGAATCTCTTAGAACAACGAAGGAAACCGTGCCTGGGAAATTCTCAAGTTTTCACATGTCCTCGTATCTCTTAGACATGGTGTGCATATGTCACGCATTTCCACATATGGGTTGGGCTTGGTATCCCAGTGACCCTATGATCCATATCTACTGCAAGGTACTTTGGGAGCACAAGTATCGAACAGAGTATCACAAAATCTACAACCAATTCCTGGCACCTTTGTTCCAACTTATATTCGACTCACTTGCACCATGAATAACAGATAAAGCACATGCGATATTCAAGAGGATAGGGGATTGGTACCTCCTAGAGTATGGAATGTACCTAAGAATATATGGAGCCGACAAAGCTCTGCATTTGCTCCCAAAGTTTTTTTCAAATATATTGGTGCTACAACAAATTTCCTACCAGACTATTGTGCACGGAGTAGGCGCAATGCTATATAGAGATAAGAAGACTATATAGCCTCCTCTCCTACTGTGGGTCGGGTCATACTCATTTAAATACATGAAGGAGGCACGGGATGAGGTATACATATTGATTTCTTTCCACTTCATAGAGGAAAGTTCTGGACACACGAGCCTTTGAATGTGGTAGAAAAGAGCACTAGATTAGCCACACGTACAGGTGAGAATACAAAACCAACGTTTGGGAAGAAGAGGAAATCCATTGTCACACAAGAAAATACCACAATGTCATATTCAAGAGAAGGGGCAATCCACTGAGAAGGATATCAGATGAACAAAGAGTCTAGGAATCCTAGAAGAAGCGACAATGAAAACAACAACAACATAAGAGACAACAACGACAACAACCTCTAAATCAACAGCAGAGGAAGAGAGAAAAAGGAAAGCAGACGAAGTTGTTGAAGCAAAGGAAAACAAGATAAGGAAAGAAGAGGAGGATTAACAAAAGAAACAAAACAAGGCCGAAGATGTGGCAGCAGCCAAGTTAGCTACAAAACAACAAAAGAAAAAGGAGAAAGTAAAAAAGAAACAGGAAGACGAAGCTGAGTGGAAGTGAAAAGAAGAAGTAGCAACAACTAATGCAGCAGCTAAATCGAAAGGAGCAACAAAAGTTGAAGCAACAGTGAATGCAGCAGTAGAAAATAAGGTAGTCGAAGAGGCAGCAGAAAAGGAAGCAACGAAAGAAGAAACAAAGAAAGATGAAGAAGTAATAAACATCAACACTTCCGCCATCGTCATGGGAATTCTGGGTTCATCAACTGAAGCCCCACTCATGGGTGGACACTTTTTGTTGGTTTAACTTGGACTGGAACTATTCATGCCCTCCAAGGCTCGCAAGGTTGTCAATCTAAACACTTTTTGGTTCGATAAATCTATTCAACAAACCAAGAAACTCCCAGTTACTAAGAATGCCTCTCTATCAGTGGTTACCGAAACCACCGTGACAGAGAATGTTAGGAAGGACACGCTCTCAATTGCAATAGTTGGCATTTTCTTCACACTGGAATCAAAGCAAAACTTTAAGGACTTGGTCTGCGAGAACCAAGAGAAAGATGACAAGATCAGGGATCTAGAAGAAGAAGGTAGGCACGACAAAAGGGATAAGGAAATAATTAAATAATTCAAAATATGCACCAAGGTGTCCACAGAGGCGGAAAAGGATCCTTTTGGACCCACAGTTGTGGGGTCAGTTCAACATGTGGATAGGGTTACCACTTCAATCGGGTTCACGAGGGTTGAATATGTTTATTCTTCGAGTCCTGCTCTCGCTACTGAAATTGATTGTTTATTTGACCATCCCTTGGGCCTTTTTGACCCCTATCAGCTGGATACCTCCTCACCATTGACCTCACACATGTCTGATGAATCAACATCTCTTCCTGGTTGTCATGAACCAGAGGAAGACGACACTACTCTTAGTGCAGTACCAGATTCCTTGATACCTTTCATACGCAACTCCACCTCTTATGTTCCTTTACTTGTTTACTTGGGAAACTATGTTTATGAAAACACTTCTTGGGGTGGGGAGGTCAATTCCTCACATCCAGGTGGTGAGGGGGAAGGAAAATAATATGCTTGTTCTAGGGGCTTGGATATTGAATACTCACTGATCAAAACCAGGAGTGCCCGAAAGAAATCGACTTCGACCTCCATGCAAACTGATACTTGTCCTCCTTCCACTGATAGTGGGGCACTTAGAGCAATGAAATCCCTAGCAAGGGATAAATAATGATATTATTCTCCTTAAATATTAGAGGGATTTGGGGCTCCCTAAAATCAGCCTCTGTCCGTCATCTCTTGGATATAACTCACTCGGACATTCTGTTCTTATAGGAAACCTTGGTTCATGAACAAAAAGCAAGAGCTTTTATAAATTGCTTTCGACCTTCCTAGGTATCTTGTGTTGTTAATTCAGTTGGTAATTCGGAAGGTCTTTTGGTATCTTGGGACCCAAACAAACTCAATTTGGTTCCTTACCTATCCTGTGGTGGCATTTTATTGACAGGGAAGTGCATTGCTAGCAAAAGGGAGCTCACTCTACTTAACATCTATGGCCCGTGTTCGGAGCGGAAAAAGTTTTGGAACTCTGTGGAAAACAATGGTCTATTATCTCACAAAAATTTGATTATTGCAGGCGATTTAAATTTAATTCTCTCAACGGGAGAAATCTGGGGAGGGTATGCCCAAGCGGGACCTTTGGCGGGTTTTTTCAAAGCCTTTTTTTCAATCCAAGCAGTTAATTGACATACAATCGGATAGAATAGTCCCAACCTGGAGGAATGGGCGAACTGGAACAAGCTCTATTGTTAAGAGGCTGGATAGGTTTTTTGTTTCTGAAGAGTTGTTAACAAGTGTTTGACTATACAAATCCTGGGTGGAATACCTATTTGTTTCAGATCATGATCCGGTTTTACTACAGTTGGAGATCAACCCTATCTACAAAGTCTATCCTTTTAAATTAAATTCTTAGTGGTTACTTGACAAGGCTTTTAGTGACTTATTTCAAAAGGTCTGGATGAATCAAAGTACTTATCCGAAGGTGGCAGTCAGCGTAGATTAGTCTGGAAGCTAAAATACCTGAAGAAACAACAAAACTTTGGATAGAGGAAAGAAATTGCAGGAACTTATTGAATCTGGAAAAGCTAGAGGCAGATATAAAAGAAAATATTTTGCTAATAGCAGATGGTGCTTCTTCCCCGGAAGTGGAAAGAAATCTTAGTATCCTAGAACAAGAAATAAATAGTATATTAAAATCTAAAGAAGAATTGTGGAGACAACGCAACATGGTGATTTGGATACAAAGCAGTGACCAAAACACTAAGTTTTTTCATCAATTCTCCTGTTACAGGAGAAACCAGAAACATATTTGGGAGATTTTAGATGCCACTGGGACATTGCACACTGGTCAAGAGAAGATAAAAGATGAGGCAGTAAATTATTTTTAAATTTTCTTCAAGGCTCAAGATCTTCATTCAACTTCAGAACAAGTCAGAATCGCAGGAGTTTTCTCTCGATTGGTTAATGTAGAAGAAGCTAGCTCACTTCACTGCCATGTCATCTTGGGTGAGCTGAAAGAGGTTTTGTCTATGTTCAAGACGGATAAGAGTCCAGGGCCAGATGGTTGGACAGTGGAGCTTTTTACACATTTTTTTGATTTGGTGGGAGTCGACCTCTTAGAGATGGTTGAGGAATCGAGAATGAAAGGTTTGATTGGCAGGGGCCTTAATTCCACTTTTTTAGCCCTTATTCCTAAATCAAATAAGCCTACTACATTTGAAGATTTTAGACCTATCTCTGTTTGCAACCTCTGTTACAAATTAATTTCAAAAATCATTGCAAATCAAATTAAACCTATCCTTTCTAGATCACTTTCAGCTGAACAACTTGGATTTTTGAAAGGCAGACAGATACAAGATGCCATTGGTACAGCGCATGAGTGCCCCCATAACATTAAAAAAAAAAAAATCACTTGTTCTAAACTTGGATCTTCAGAAAGCTTATGATTGTATAGACTGGGGTTTGTTAAGGATGATTATAATACAAGTGGGCTTTGGGATTCAGCTCACCAACTGGATTATGAGTTGTGTTGTCTCCTCGACATTTGCAGTAATACTAAATGGTGAGGCTACAAACTTTTTTAGAAGTGGCTGAGGTTTACGACAAGGGTGCCCTTTATCCCCCTTGTTGTTCATATTGGTGTTGGAGGGTCTAAGATTATTACTAAAAGAAAGAGAAGAGGAAGGGAAACTAGTGGGTATAAAGGTGTTCAGAATGATAAAAATTATCCACTTATTCTTTGTGGACGACATTTTAATCATGACCAATGCCAAATTACAAGAATGGGTAGAAATTGATAAACTCGTAAAATTGTTCTGTAAAGCTTCAGGTCTAAAGGTAAATGAACAAAAATAATTTGTTCTTTATGAAGGGTTATCAGAAGTGGACTTAATCCCCTTCAAATCCGTTCTCCCTTTTACCTTTACAGATCTATCTATTGGTTTCAAATATCTTGGTTATTATTTAAAGACAGGGTTGCAAAAAAATGAAGACTAGAACTGGTTGTTGGCAAAGGTGGAGAAAAAAATTGGTCTTTGGTGCAATAGATGGTTATCCTTGGGTGGACATTATATTTTAATGAAATCCACTTTGGAAAGTCTTCCGGTATATTGGATTTTGTTGGCGACCATCCCCAACACAATATTAAACAAGATCAGGAAATTATGTTTAATTTCCTCTGGAAGGGTAATAGTGATACTTTTCATTACCATCTCTGCAGATGGGAAACTCTGTCAAAACCTAAGAAGTGTGGTGGATGGGGATTCTGCAATATCTTTCACTTCAACAAAGCTTTGGCTGCAAATACACTCTTGAGGGTATTAATGCAGGATGGAATTTGGCATAATGTTATTAAAGATAAATATCTTCCTTTCTCCATTGTCACAAATTGGCTCAGATCACCTTCTTTCAATCTGATAGTAGCTTCTAGAATCTAGAACAACCTTATGAAATCTTTCCACTTTATCACACATTGGCTTAGTTGGATTCCCGATATGGGACATCTTGTTTCTCTCGGTAGAGACAAGATCCTAGGATTGGGAGACAGATATTTTCTATCACCAACTCTTATTTCCTTTTTAAGACAGAAAAATATTATTATACTCTCCCAGGCAAGAGGGCTTCTAGAACAAAATTCCTCTTCGGACAACTAGTACAGAAGCTGAGAACTGGGTCTTGTGGGCGTATTGGCTATAGAATGGGAACAATTTTGTATTGCTCTTATTAGTTCAGGAGCGTCCATTCAAGATCGTGACAATGAATTGATGTGGACTGGTGGCGATACTTCAGGGTCCCTTACAGTTAAAAATGTTTATATGGCTCTTCTATCTACACAGAGGTTCCCAAGATTTGATGATTGGAGGCAAAAAATCTGGAAATGAGAAATACAACTCAAAATCAAATTGTTCACCTGGTTGGCAGTCGAGGATAAGATATTAACTTGGGATATTCTTCAACAGAAAGGTTGGGAAGGCCCAAGCCAATGTCAATTATGCAAGCAAGATACATAAAATATTAGCCATCTCTTCATATATTGCATCTTCACAAAATCAATATGGGAAAGAATTAATACTATCCAAAATTACAAAAGTGTTTGGAAAGGGAATTCATTGACAGATTGTTTTAAATCTTGGACAGAGGACAAGGATCTCCCCTCTATTCTACCTATCTTTATCTGTTGATTTATATGGATTGAGAGGAACACAACTACAATCGAGAATACTTCTCCCTCTATCCTCTCGGTGGTCACCAAAACTCTTGGTTCATTTAGAAGACACCATGTTACCCAAAAACTTATCGCAATTCGAGCCTATCTAATTTCTCAGCTTGTTGATAATACTATTGCATGTTTTGATGGGGCAGCAAAAACATGTGGCAAACTATGTGGAGCGGGGGGGTGTTAAAAATGTTAGATTTAACAATTTATAGATGGGTAATGAACTGTGGGGAAGGCACTAATACAAAAGCAGAACGTTTGGGTGTATGGACTACTCTTACACTGGCAACACATTGTCTCTACAAAAACTGGAGATTCTAAGGTTGTCATTGATTAGCTAACTAAGAAAGGAAGACTGCATGCTAGTGCTATCGAAGGTTGGAAACTTAGAATAATGATATTAATAAAAGACTTTCATGAGATTAGTTTCCAGCACATTTACAGGGATCACAACAAGGAGGCAGACAGTTTATCAAATTAAGCTCTACCAAAGGCAAAATTACCTATTACAATTGGGTAAATGGAACTGAAGGTCCCAGGAGGCACATCTTACTTTTCTAATTCTGGTCTTTTNAAAAAATTGCCAAGTTCTTTTTTGGCCTTTTTGGCTTTATATTATTGGATATGTAGTCACTTAAAGCCACATTTGAGAAAGTACTGTGTTTCTCCTTTTTGCTCCTCTTATGGATTTCGGCCAGCTAACACTTGTAAGGATTGATATATCCTGAAGTATTTTTGAAATCTTGTTTCTCTTTGGAAAGTCTCTACAAGATTTTTTGTTTTGATCAATGAAGATGTAAAAAATGATATTTACTAATATAATTGAGCTAATTTTCTATTGGAAAAAAAAAAGTTAAGATAATTTTTTGGTTAAACTCTAGCATATGATATATTGAAGTAAATTTCAATGAATAATGCGGCAAGTGAATAATGGGTGGGTAAACCTTAAAATGACATTCCAGATGACCAATCAACTAGGATTTTAATACAAATTCTTATGATATATTGAAGTAAATTTCAATGAATAATAAGTGAATAATGGGTGAACTTTACAATGAAGTAAGTTTCAATGAATAATGCACCAAGTGAATAATGGGTGAACCTTACAATGGCATTCTACATGACCAATAAACTAGGATTTTAATGCAAACTGGTCCTTTTGGTGGATCAATAAAGTAGATTAAAGGTCAATGTCAATAACCAACTCCATCTCTTTCTCTTTTGGTCTTGGATTGGCTACACTCTTAAGTTTTTATTACAACTTGCCAGGAAAATGAGTATCACTCAGCTTCATTTCTATGGATTTTCACAGTTGGTTATAAATTGGATAAATAATGTTTATTCCTTACAAAACTATGGGTATCTACTTCTTTTCCAAAACATCAAAAACAACATTTTGAATTTCACTCATTTTACATTTGATCATGTTTACAGGGATAAGAACTAAGAAACAAACCACCTCTTCAAAATCGAGTCTATTCAAAATAGTTGATGAGCATGGATCTAGAGGAGTGGTGCCCTGACCTCCATTGGAAACCATTGCAACAACTTGGATTTGAGATTTTTGCCCGTCGACACTAATATGTGAAACTTCGACCTATATTTTACTCTTGGCCAGTGCATGATTTGAGGAATGCAGCGTTGATGACACAGAAAGGATAAGGGAGGCATTACACAATCAACTCAGCGACAGGAGGAGGATCATGATGATACACGAAGAGTGGCAAAGCAAACATGAGATGTGGAGGCGGACAAAGGGTTCAATGGTTTTAGAAAACCATTACTAATGCTAATATTAATGGGTTTTCATTATTTAGTTTACAGTTGTACATATCTTAGTCCTCTCAAAATTCAAAACTGTCAATTTTAAATAGGAAACATAATTTTTTAATAATTGAGATCGAATTTTTAATCTTTAAATTCACTTTTTAAAAAGGTAAATATCTATTTTTATATATATTATTTTTCTTAATGTTATTAACTATGTATTTTTTTATATTAGTTTTTATTCTTCTAAAATTTATATAGTGAAAAAATCTATCATAGCTTAGTTGTCAATTGATAGTGGGGACAATCATTATTGGCTGCTATCCACAAATGCACACTATGCATCAGTTGATAGTGGGTACAGTCATTATTGGCTGCTATCCACAAATGCAGACTGACTCTTGACTGCTATCCACAAATGCAAGTTGACTGCCACCTTTAATCTGCCGATGGTTCATAAGGAAGAAGACTTACACTCCTACCGGATGTCATTAACCTATATACAAAATTAATATAGCTAAATATAAAAACAATGGAAAGAGTGCTCCATTTTATCAAGTTTGGAAGATATGGATACTAAACTTTCTTTTAAAAAAATGACAGAACAACTCTCTAATTTTAAGAACAACACCTTTATTTTTTAATACTAATTTTTTTTATATTTTTAATTAAAAAAATCAGATAATAATTCTCAGAAAAAAAAACCCAAATACTTTTTCTCATTTTAAGAATGATTACTTAAACTAAAATCTAAATTTTTTGCTGAACAATGATAACTCTAACAGTTTCAAACAATTTTATTTATAATTAACTAAACATATCATTAACGAGAACAGACTAGAAATATTGTTAACTAAAACAAACTAAAAAAAATAAGACTTCATCATACAACCAAACAAACTAAACCCAATTGATAATTTTAATACTTTATTTTACAATAATATTAATAATATCATTTTTATTTTTTTTTAAATAAAAAAGGGAGGATCCTGCTATGATATATTAACAAAAATCTGTATCAGAATGTACATGGTCAAGAGTCTAAGTCGTCCAAGATGCTGCCGGAAACCGGAAACCAACATAGATACATGGCAAAAACAACTATAGTCTATTGGCACCTGTCCTGCCCGAAGGAAACCAGGACAGGTGCCTAAAGTCTAGGGGAATATAAAACAGTAACATAAAGCTAAAAACCATAAAACATGAAAATCCTAGGTGATTGGTGACCTGTCATCTTCGTTGGTCTTCCACGTGGAGCCGGCCGGGATGGCGAAGGACTGCGCACAGAGTGGACACTTGCGCCGAGCTGGAGCGTCGGAGTAGGCATCGAGAAGCACGTCCAGGCRTTGTCCCATGACGAGTGCACGGTGCTCCAGGTCAGCCATGTGGCCTCGGAGCTCAAACACCAAGGACAGGTGCTCCTCGCGGAAGAGAAAACCATGCATGTCACCACCATCGACGGGCGTACTGTGCTTCTCGTCATCCTGCCCACCGCTCCTTTCTTCCATTTGCTTCTCTTCAGCCTGCGCACCTCCAGCATCAGACGTTGTCTCCATGTTCTGCCAAGGAGCCTCTTCCTCAACAATACAACCAGGGAAATCGGCGTCTATCCTGAAAATGTGATTTCCATCCCCACTGCCAGACCATACTCTGTCGCTCGGCGCGTCCATTGTCGACAGGTCCTCCAACGTCAAGTCCTCCTCTACAATGCAGGACGGGTACAATTGCTCAGCTCTATCCTCCAATTTGACGGTGTCCAGATTGCTGCAACCAATTTCCTTCTCGGCTATGGTGGAGAGTCGAGCCTTCTCCTCTGCTCGAGCCTGTTGTCTCAGCATAGAAGTGGCCATGACCAGAGCGCGTTCAAGTTGCTCCCTGCGCTGTCGCTGCTCCTTACGGGCGTACCAAGCCGAGCCACGTCGTGGCACACCCCGTTTCCTTGGCATGCTGCAGAGCGCTCTTCCAGAGTCGCGCACAGGCTGAAGCCAATTGAAAACGTATGCACCAGCAACAATTCTCCACAGAAGTATGGTGTGCCAGGGCGCAAGGAGCTCTGAGCAACACCAGCGTCTCCAAACCCAGAGCAGAACCAAGGGCGAGGCAAGAGAAAATCAATAATCCGACCGCAATTCTCCATGGCCACCTTTAACATTGCATTCACCGAGTTCGTAAATGCTCGCTCGCTCGAGGAGTCCTCCCATCGCAGAGCGGTAATGGCTGTCCTACATCCGTAATGCGGGTGTTAAGTGGATGGCCTCCCGCATTTAAACCCTGACTTAAATTGAAGCCAGATGGCACGCTTGCTCCAACTGTCACCCCATACGGGGCTTGAAGGTATCTGCTAGAAAGGTCTCTGCATTGGTGAAAGAGTTCAGTCTCTACAGATATACTGGCTTGCCAATAGATGAGATCATCCTTGGCGTCAGTTCCCTTGTTTGCTAGGTGGTCCGCAACCTTGTTAGCTTCGCGCCTCACATGGGAGGGGATGAGAATGAGATTGGGGTTGATGAAAGCCTTGAAATCTTCCATAAGACCCAAAAGTCTCCAACTGGGCGAAGTCCTCCAGGGGGGCTGTCCATTCAGGATTCGAGTTGCAAGTTGAATAATTACTTGTGAGTCTCCTTCAAAAATTAGACGAGAATGCTGATTTTGCACTGCCATTTGGAGGCCTTTTACCAGGCTGGAGAGTTCCGCCACATTGTTCGTGTTTTCACCCAGAAAACCAGCAATCAGATGGGTGATCTTACCTATGTGGTTTCTGAGAACGGCTCTGAAACCGACCGGTCCAGGGTTGCCCCTAGAGGCCCCATCAAAGTTAAGCTTGAGGAAACCAGGGGGCGGCGGAGACCAGGTTGTTGGGCTGATGGCTTGCCTCTGTTTGGTTTTCCCCTGTGCTTGCATGTTTAGAGGCAAGTTCCATCCTTCGAGAATGCTTTTCTCCTCGGGCTTGCACTGCATGTCGTCTTGGAGCCAGGAAGAACTAAGAACGGTTTCCCGAATAAACCATGTCACCCTATCCCATGTGGCGAGTGGGGGGGACGGAGTAGAATTGAAGACTCTTTTATTTCTTTCTTTCCAGATTGCCCAAAGGATGAATCCCGGAAGTAGTTGCCATATTCGCTGGAGAATCGGATTTTGGAAGGAGACTGCATCCCAATTGACAAGGGTCTCCCAAATGCTACTTCGGTCTCTTTGGGAGCGTCTCATGGCTTGTGCTCCCCAGTCCCAAATCTGCTGACTGTAATGACAAGTGTTGAGGATGTGTTCCATGGTTTCCTCACTTTGCGTGCAGAGGGTACATCTAGAGGGTCCTATGAAGCCTCTTTTCAGTAGATTGTCCCATGTGAGGATGCGGTTTTGGGCCGTGAGCCAAAGAAAGAACGAGATTTTGGGCCAGATGTAAGGCTGCCAAACCTTGCTCCAGATTGACTCAGGGCTTTGGCCTGGGAGATTTCCTTGCAGGTGATAAGCTTCCTTGACTGAGAAAGTGCCTGATGTAGTGTGACCCCAGTGGAGGATGTCCGATCCTTCTCTAGTAGGGATTTTCCTGGAATGCAGGCACTCCTGCCAAGGTTTGAGATCAAGATTCTCCCTGATTTGCAGGTCCATTGCATTGGTTTTCCATTGTCTCCATGGCTGTCTTTCTGGAGCCGGAATCCAGAAGTCCTTAACAGTATGGAAAGTACTTTGCTGTAGTATAAKCTTGAGGGGATGGAGAATTACCAAATCATCGAGAGGGGGTAACTGTTGCCAAGAGTCCTTCCAAAAAAGTGCGCTTTCGCCATTTCTAACCTCCCAAAAGGCATGTTGCTGAATTAGGGGACGGTTCCGCCATGCAGTGTTCCAAATGTTAGATCCTGGCGTCTGTTCATTGAATCTGATTAGCTGATTGTGTTGCGTGTTAGGGGTGTACTTTTGTTTCCAGAGCCTTGCCCAGAGCTCTTGCGGATGTTGCAGCCATCTCCACCATATTTTGGCCCCCATGATTTTGTTCATTTTCCCCGGGTCCCGGATGCCCAACCCACCGTACTTCTTGGGTTTGCATAGCTTCTCCCAACCCACTAGAGCCCATTTCTTATTGCTGTTGTGTCCCTGCCACAAGAAGTTGCGTTGGATACTTCTTATGGCTTTGATCACTGAAACAGGCGCGGCCAGGGCAGTAAAGAGATACGTGGGTAAAGCTTGCAGGACTGATTTGAGCAGAACCAATCTGGCAGCAATGTTTAAAGGTCTAAAAGTCCAGTTGCTCAAACGATTAGCGATGGACAGGAGCAGACTGTCCCAAGAGATGGACTTCGCTGACTCATCGGAGAGAGGGATGCCCAGGTAAGTGGAAGGCAGGGAGCATCTGGTTATGCCAAGAAAATTTGAAAGGTGGACTTGAACCGGTACAGGCGTATTGAAAAAGAAGAGCTTTGACTTGTCCAGATTGAGAATCATACCTGAGGCATCCGAGAAGTCAAAGAGGATAGAGTTAAGCTTGGTTGAATCTCTAACCGTGGGGGTAATCATAAGGAGAGTATCATCGACAAACTGACTGTGCGAGGGTGCCGGATGAAGGTTGTGGAGTGGAAGCCCCGAGAGAGAACCATCAGAGACTGCGGCTTTGAGGTAGCGACCGAGGCCTTCTGCCATGATAACAAAGAGGAAGGGGGAGAGGGGATCGCCCTGTCTGATGCCTCTGGACGAGTGGAAAGGGCGTGAGGGAGAACCGTTAACAAGAATGGAGAAGAAGGGAGATGAGGTAAGAGAAAGAATCCAGTCGACCCAGCTGTTGGAGAAACCAAAGGATTCCAAGACCGAGCGCATGTATTGCCAGCTTAGTCTGTCGAAAGCTTTTGATAGATCAAGCTTGATAAGCATACCTGGTGTGTTGCTCGTTTTTAAGGAGTGAACAACCTCATTGGCCAGAATGACGCTGTCCATAATTTGCCTTCCCTCAACATATCCTGACTGCTCCTTTGAGATGATGAACGGTAGGATTGGCTTAAGCCGGTTGGCAATGACTTTTGTGATTATTTTAAAAATGACGTTGCAAAGAGAGATAGGTCTAAACTGCTTCGGGTGCGTGACCCTTTCCTCCTTAGGGATGAGAGTAATGAAGGTTGCATTTAGAGCAGTGAGAACCTGCCCAGATGTTCGTGATTCTTCTACAACCCGCCAGACCTCTTCCTTGATCATATCCCAGCAGTGATGGAAAAAGTCCGTTGTGAATCCGTCCGACCCTGGTTCTTTTCCTGGGGGCATGTCCTTTACTGCGGAATCTAACTCCGTCTGAGTTATGGGCCTTAGCAATGCCCTGTTCTGATCGGGATTAATTATCCTGGGAATGTGGCGGGTGACTTTTTGAATTGCCTCCTCCCTGTTTGTGTTAGTCTCTGTAAGGAGATCTTGATAGAAGGAGTTAAGAGCTTCTGCTATTTGATCATGGTCCTTTATTGGGGTTCCTTGGTTGTCCTCCAGCTGCGAGATGCGATTAATGTGCCTTCGATGCGTCATTGCTTTGTGGAAGAATTTTGTATTATGCTCCCCTTCTTTGAGCCATTGAACCCTGGATTTTTGCCTCCATAAGATCTCCTCTTGTTCCCTGCAGATTTTTAGGTCCTCCATAAGTTTTTCCTCTTCCCTCACCAAACTTTGAGTTCTGTTCCCTGCGATGAAGGTGCGCTGAAGGTCCTCTAGTTGGGTCTCTGTTTCCCTTTTCCTAAGGAAGATGTCTCCAAAGGTGGTTTTGTTCCAGGGTTTCAAAAGTATCTTGAAGTTCTTGAGGCGTTGCTGGAACTTGTACATGTGAGTTCCATGGTCTATTTCAGCTTGGTCCCACCAGGCTTGTGCTAGTTGTTGGAAATTGGGGTGGGTGAGCCAAAAATTTTCGAATCTAAAGGGATTGGGCCTAGGGGGGCGCCCCGGATTCAAACAAAATTCTATGGGCCAGTGGTCCGACCCTGCTTTAGGCATGATATTTGCTTCCATTGCCTGGTCGCTTTCAAGGAGGGCGTCGGTCACTAGAAAGCGATCCAGTCTGCAGGCCACATGCTGGTTCCCTGTTCTTTTGTTGGACCAAGTAAATATTCCATTCCGAGTTTCCATATCTACCAAGTTCAGTTGCTCTAGTAGGGTTTTAAACCTCCCACTATCTTGATCCAGCCACTTTAGTCCTCCACTTTTTTCCTCCAGCGTTAAAATTATGTTGAAGTCGCCTCCTACTATCCAGTGCGGCGTGCATAAGAGGGTTTGGACATGCTGCAGGGATTGTAAGAAGTTTTCCTTGTCTTGGATGGATTGAGGTCCATATACATTTGTGATAGCCCCTTCCTTTGAGGAGGCTAGAGATTTAAAGTAGGCAGTTAGGGTGTACTTAGTCGAGAAGGGATGGAACAAGGTGATTGTTTGCGGGTTCCAGAGGATTGCCAGTCCTCCTGCCGCACCCCCTGAGTCCAGATATATGAGTTCCCCATCCCTCCAGCTGCTTCGGAGAATGCTTTCCACCTCCTGACCTGCACACTTGGTTTCCTGCAAAAGTAAGATATCTGGGTGTTCTGTCTTTATACAATCTCGGAGGATCCGCTGTTTGGATCGTCCATTTAGGCCTCTTATGTTCCAGGATATTATTTTCATCATGTAGAGGATGGAGGGGGGTGGAGGTAACCCTCCGAGAGCCGCTGTATCTGGCCAGAGTTGATCATTAGGTGCCCTGCTTCCTTAATGAGCTGTTGTGCTGGTTTGCGCCCTCTCCTCTTGTTCTCCTTAGAGGATTTTTTACTCTCGAGGCTGGGATCGGCCATGATGCCCAGCCTGGCCGTAGATCCTGCTGTGGAGTCGGTGAAGACTTTGTGCACTTTCCGTAGCTGCTCTACAGGGATATGTTGCAGATCTTTCTGATTAAGGGCTTCCTCTAGTTTCTCTAGGTCTATTTCTTCCAGTTCTGTTTCGTTCATCAGCATGTTGGTGTCTTCGTCCCGGCTAGTCTGCGTTGCTTGAGTTATTTCCTTCTGATTGGCACTATGTGGATCTTCAGGGCTCTTTCCTTTTTCTTGCATGGATGCTTGAAGGGGGTTCTGAGACGCCTTTTCTTGCGGTACCTGGTTCAGAGCTTCAAAGGAATTCTTGGAAGGGTTCTTTGAGGTCGTACTCTGGTTCTGTTTTTTAGAGGGGTTTTTCCGTCGTCCAGTGACATTAGTAAAGCCGTCCTTCTACTTGGGTTCAGAGGATTTAAGGGCTGAGGCATTCAGGGGGCAGTCTCTAAAAAAATGGCCGTGCTCATGGCATTTTCTACATCGAAAAGGTATATGCTCGTAGTCAAGGGTTTGGTTCCAATCCTCATCCTGGTATTCCAGTGTGATGGAGTCGGGCAGAGGTTTTGATATGTCCATGTAGATGCAGATGTGGGCATAAGATGTGTATTTTATTATCTTGGTAGCCTTTGAGGCTTTTACATATTGTCCCACCGTATTCCCTATGCCCATTATTATTTCTTCCAGCCAAAATTCCTGGGGTAATGAGTACAGCCGGATCCAGACCGGAGCCCATGAGAAGTCCTCTAGATCTGGGTTGGATCTGTCGGTCCAGAATCGTAGAAATAAGCCTGCTGAGTTATAAAAATATGGTCCATTATCAAATATTCTGTCCTTGTCCTCGAGATTGTACAGGATAATTGTGAAGAACCCCTTGGAGCTGAGTTGTACCTCATAGTCTCCCTTGGGGTTCCACCAGTCCTTAATCCATCTGGATAGGTCTCTTTCAGTCGGCCATAGACCCAGGAATTTACCTATGAGTGCATGGTACATCATAAATTGGGTATGTTCCCCCACCCTAGTCGATGTAATACGGTAAAGAGGAGGTTTTTCCATTTGAGGAATGCACTTACCTGGCAGCCAGTTTTTGGATGTTTGTGGGTTGGATGTGTTGGACTCGCTTTCCGTTTCTTTATTGGAACTACCCCCCTGTGCAAAGAGTTGTTCCCTGAGATGCACCGGCGGTTCAAAGGCCGGCCGCTTGGCCCGGAGTCCGGATCTATCATTGGCGGCTATGTCGATGTACGAGGGGGGTTTCCCCCCCCCCCCNCCCCCCCCCCCGTCCGTGCTCATTTCTGGAAGTGCAAGAATCACGTGAGTATCTGAGCTGAATAGCTAAAAGAAAGGAGTCAGGTTCAGAGCGCCAAAGCGCGCATCAGGCAGTCACGGGTCGGTATTGCAGACGAGCGCTAGGGTTCGCATCAGAGCTAATAATATCATTTTTAATGCGTTATGAATTTTACTTTATACAACCTTTCTTGAAGAATTCACCATAACGGGTTTTGAATATAGGTGTCGTTTATAAAATCCCTGAAGATCCTGAAGTTTTAAATTGAACTTTAATCCGTGATCAAAATCTGTTGTTACGAGAACTCTTTGAATTGTAAAGACCCTAACTTTCTTCACATGTAAATACGCAACGACACTAATTTCTTCACAAGTGTTATAGAACATATGTATTTTGTTGTTGAAGCCCTAATTTCATCACATGTAATATGCAACGACCCTAATTTCTTTCACAAAGCATTATAACATTATAGAATATATGTATTTGGTTGTTGAAGCCCCTAATTTCTTCACCTTCACAAAGTGTTATAGAATATATATATTTTGTTGTTTAAAAATAAGTTCACCTTCACAAAGTGTTATAGAATATATATATATTTTGTTGTTGAATCACTCTCACAAGTATTATAGAATATATATAAAATTTGTTGTGTTGTCAGTTTTTTTTTTGATGTTCTAATAAATGGGGAGGCCGCTTCTTTTGGAGTGAGCACGGTCTTAGACAAGGCTGCTCACTGTCGCCCTCATTATTCATTCTAGTTAAAAGTTTCATTCTGTTACTGAAAAAAGCCTAGGATGAGGATATCTTGTCGGGGGTGAATGTTTCCCAGATAGTTCAAATTCTCCATCTATTCTTTGTGGACAACATTTTAATTATGCCAAAGGCCACCTTGGAGGAGTGGACGGAGATAAACTCACTTCTGAAGCTATTTTGTGGTGCATCAGGCCTGAAAGTTAATCTGAGCAAATCTACCTTTCATCACTCGGGTATCCAAGGAGATTTATTAGGAAAGTTTAAAGAAGTTTTCTCCTTTAAATTTGCAGATCTATCGGAGGGCTTTAGATATTTTTTAAAAGAAGAAAAATTAAAATTGGAATACTGGAGATGGCTTTTATCAAAAATTGAAAACAGAATTGGTCATTGGTGCAATAGGTGGTTATCTTTTGGTGGTCGTTTTATATTGATAAAATCGGTGTTGGAATCTCAATCTGTATATTGGATGGCTTTTGCGGTGGTACCCAACTCGGTCTTAAATAAAATTCGTCAGATGATTTTTTATTTCCTTTGGTTTGGAGGTGGTGCGACACAACATTTCCATCTTTGCAGCTGGGAGGCGATCTCCAAACCAAAATATTATGGTGGTTGGGGGCTTAGAAACATTTTTCACTTTAATCATGCGCTGGCTGCCAACTCATTGTGGAGAGTGTTAACAAAACAAGAGATTTGGAATAAGGTAATTAAGGATAAATATCTACCCTATATTTCCATCACCACCTGGTTCAGATCAACATCGACAGCACAACCAATGGCTTCACAGACCTGAAAAAACTTAACAAAGTCCCTTCCAGTCATCACTCATTGGCTAAGTTGGTTTCCTAGTAATGGTCAATCAATTCTAATAGGACAAGAAAAATTTTTGGGTAGTGGTACCCTTTCTTTGCTCTCTTCGGATCTTTTATTAGTTATGAATGATAGAAATATCATATACCTTTATCAAGCCAAGGCACATAATTCGCAGGGTTTTTATATTGCACAGTGGAAAAGTAGCATGGATGTCGACCTATTGGGGGCTCTAGCATATGAGTGGAGCTCCTTCTGCAAGATTCTAATTGGTTCGGGTATTCACCTTCAGCCTAGAGAAGACCTCCTTATCGGGGCTGGTGGCAATAACTCGGGTCGTCTCTCTGTTAAAAATGTTTATTTTGCATTACAACAAAAACTTTGGCAACGCCAAGTAATCGGTTGGAGGAGGTAGTTATGGTCATGGGATATTGCATTGAAGATCAAGCTGTTCACTTGGCTTACATTTGAGGATAAAATTCTCACTTGGGAGAATCTATTCAAAAAAGGTTGGGAAGGACCAAGCATTTGTCCTCTGTGCTCTTGTGGTCCAGAATCTGCTATGCATCTTTTTGTAAATTGTTCCTTCATTCTTCAAGTGTGGTAGAAGATTTACTATGCTCTCCATATCAACACAACTTGGGAAGGTGACTCTCTATCAGTTTGCTATGCCAGTTGGATAAAAAAAGAATGGAACTTCATAACTCTGCCTTCCTTGGCCTGTTTGTGCATTTGGCTGGAAAGAAACAAAAAAATATTTGAAAACCGTAATCTTTCTATTTAGCTGGTGATTCAAAACACCTTGGGCTTGCAAAAAATCACAGAAGATAAGGGGTCTCGAAGTGGAATGGGTCCTAGGATCCTAAACTCTCCAGTTTTTACATTACAAAATATAGGGTGGTTCGACGATGCAACCCAAGAAAATGGAAATCTTAGTGGAGCAAGGAGGAGTCATTAAAGTCAATGAGGATACTAGCTACAAATGGACTTTTAATTGTGGTCATAGGACAAATACAAGAGCTGAACTTTTAGGGACATGGGTGACCTTAACATTGGCAGGTCCGTCTGGGACTAGATCATCTCCAAGTTTTCGATAATTCAAAAGTTATAATTGAGTGGCTAAATTGCAGGGGAAACTTAAATCCATATGCTCTTTTGGGATGAAAGGTTAGGATCATGGTCTTAATCAAATCATTTGTTAACATAAAATTTGACCACTTACTTAGAGAACAAAATATGAAAGCAGATGCACTCTCCAAAAAAGTCTTGAAAACTCTAGAAGGAAATATCACCTTCAACAAATGGATTGAAGGACATGAGGGCCCTTCATATAATTTGAAAATAGTTTTTTGTTTCATAGAATCTATGTATCTTCCTTAGAATTTTATGTGGTAAGCTTTGTTGTTTTGTTCTTGCAATATGTGGAAGCACTATATTATGGCCCAGATTACTACTATCCCCTATATGGATCCAATGTTAACACCATATTTATCCTTACAAATGTAAGTTTTAATCTCTAGTACATGTTCATGGACATAATTCAAGATGATCTCATTGTTACAGAATCCACCATTTGGCATCAATAGTTCACGAGTATATTATGGGATGGACTAGTTAGTTAGTCAATTGATGTAGCATTGACGGTTCATGGAGTGCCTTTCAGACTTGGAAAATGGTTACATGTCTTTGTTACTCATGGATAGATGGTTAACATGTTAATCATATATAGGTGTAATCAGAGGATATATAATAGGCATAGGTGGACAGATGATTTAGTAGAGCAGGTGCCCCATACTCGCAAGTTTAGTGCAATATTCAAAGCATGTATGGGAGGTTGAAGATCCCCAAAGGGTATAGCTAGGTTAGTCTTACATTTTTGGAGATCTGATCATATTTTTGGATATCATTTGGGGAGACGTGCATAAGGTTTTAATTTTGGGCAAATCTGAGAAGTTATTTTTCAACAATTGGTTGTGGGTCTGGTAAGAAGCAATACTTCAACTAATTAAAATGCTTCGATGTCAATTGGGTTGGTTGTGGAGGAGGTAAAAGAAAATGAGACAATGCAATAGCAACACTAGGATGTGGAAAT
Organism: Picea sitchensis; assembly: GCA_010110895.2. Taxonomy (NCBI): domain Eukaryota; kingdom Viridiplantae; phylum Streptophyta; class Pinopsida; order Pinales; family Pinaceae; genus Picea; species Picea sitchensis. The sequence continues at coordinate 336,306 of SNQJ01S0003587.1, forward strand.
GATGAATGTGGATTGGAACTTCCTAGCCAACACAGAGAACTAGGAGGAAGCTTAAGGCCATCATGCTTTTATAGAGTAATAGTGCATAATGTTTTGTAAATTTTGCTTGATTCTAGGAGTGTTTTTCAAAATTTATACTAATAATTATCCCAAATCTTTTGGTTAGGTTTGTTTTGTCTCCTTAGACAATAAATTTCAAGTTTTGAACAATTTCCAAATAATTTTTTTGTACAATGATCATATATTTTTATTATTATGTTGATTACCATTGCACTAATTTTCTTATATAAAATATTTACTCATTCTTGTTATATAAAATATTTACTCATTCTTGTTATAAAATGTTGAAATCTAGTGATGAATAGTTAGATCTGCAGATTTGAGGATTAAGTTTGTATAATCCAAGTGCCCTAAAGGTTTTTCAGCAGGCTGAATCCATCTATACATTCAGAAAGGAAATTTAAACAACAGAAAATGTAAATTTTGTCCAAATTTACATCCTTAGATTCTAATCAATTATTAGGTATCATAATTGTTATTCTTTATATGTGGATTCTATTCATATCTAGTGATATGTAGATTTGGAATTTGGATTATATGTGGATTCTATTAATATACTTAAGGAATTTGATCCTGGATGTTCAGAAAACTTAAGGAATTATCGTTTCCCTTAATTAAAATTTAATAAAAAATAACACGTGCGTAATTTTTTCGCGTGCTGAGGATGGAGGTGCGTCATCTCTGCAATCGATTGCGCTTACGTATTTTGACACTACTCGGTACCCGGTCGCCAAGAGAAAAAATCAAACATTGACTTGACTTGACGGCTACGAAAGATAGAAGGAAAAACACCACCAGCCTTTATAACCTCACTCCAACAACTCTATGAGCAACTCTAATGGCCAACTCTTTGCAGTCAAATCCGCAGCCGGTTTTAGTGTGGCTTTGGATAATGAGTACCAGATTTTTCGTCATCTGAATTCTCCATACATCGTTCGCTACCTGGGGCGGGCTTACACCGTTGAGAATGGTGTAGAGGTGCACAATTTGTTCATGGAATACATGCCAGGTGGCAGCGTAGCGGATCTGCTGATTAAGTTTGGAGGGAGGTTGGACGAATCCGTGATCAGGGCTTACACTCGTGGCATTGTACATGGTATCCATTACCTCCACGGGCAGGGGATTGTGCACTGTGATATCAAGGGGAAGAATGTTCTTGTGGGTGCCAATGGTGTGAAGCTTGCCGACTTTGGTTCTGCCAAGAGGTTTGGGGATGAGGATAAGAGAATGTTCTTGTGGGTGCCAATGGTGTGAAGCTCTTGGGGATGCCCACGAGGCAGGAGATATGATTTTGGACAACCACCGGGTATTGAAGAAGTAGAGATTATATTTTTCAAGGTTCAAAGCCATTCCTGAAGCGTCAGCAAAGTCTGTGAGGATGGAGTTGAGATTACTGGCTTCCTGGCCCATCAGAGTGTTCAGCAGGAAGGTGTCATTGACAAACTAGCTATGAGAGGGGGTGGCTGAATATTGTGTAGAGGTAGGCCTTTAAGGGAGCCTTCCAAAATATATGCTTTGAGGTAGCGTCCCAGGCCCTCCGCTATTATGACAAAGAGGAAGGGGGAGAGGGGGTCCCCTTGTCGGATTCCTTTGGTGGGATAGAAGGGCTGGGAAGGCACTCCATTAACCAGGATAGAGAAAAAGGATGAAGAAGTGAGCCTCATGATCCAAGCTACCCAAAGATTGTCGAATCCAAAGGCTTCGAGGAGGGAGCGCATGTACTGCCAATTGATCATGTCAAAAGCTTTAGAGAGGTCATGTTTGATGAGCATACCTGGAGTCTTTGTCATTTTCAACGAGTGGATAACCTCGTGAGCTAGGATAACATTGTCCATGATTTGTCTATCTTCCACGTAGCCCGCCTGCTCTTTGGAGATAATAAAAGGTAGAATCGGTTTGAGATGCATGGCTATGACCTTTGTGATGATTTTGTAGATGACATTACAGAGAGATATCGGTCGGTACTATTTGGGATGCGTGACCATTTCCTCTTTTGGGATGAGCGTGAGGAAGGTGGCATTGAAGGCCGAGAGGACTTGTCCCGAGGTTCTTGATTCCTCCACCACCTATCAGAATTCTTCTCTGATCATTGACCAACATTAGTGGAAGAAGTTCATCGTGAAGCCATCTGGACTGAGAGATTTACCTGGGGGAATTTCCTTGACAGCTTGATCAGCTTCCTCTTGAGTGATGGGCCTCATTAGGGCTTCATTCTGTTCTTGAGTGATTAGGGAGAGTATGTCCCTAGTGATTTTGCTGATCGCTGGCAATCTATCATCGTTGGGTTCTATTAGGAGGTCTTTGTAGTAGTTAGTTAGTTCTTCTGCTATTATGTTATGGTCCCTGATGGGATTACCCTGAGCATCCTCCAACTGGGTTATCTTGTTTATGTATCTACGATGCACCATGGATCGGTGAAATAATTTGGTGTTCTTTTTGCCTTCTTTGAGCCATTGTACCCTGGATTTTTGTCGCCATAGTATTTCCTCCTACTCCTTTCTTTCTTCCAATTTCACCTTGTGCTCCTCCTCTTCCTTCATTAAGGTTGTCGTTCTATTCCCCATTATGAAGGTCTTTTGGATTTCCAATCGCTGCTCGATTTCTTGCATTCTTTGCAAGATGTTCCCAAAGACAATTTTATTCCAGTATTTTAGTTGTGACTTGAAATTTTTGAGTCGCTGTTGGAATTTGTACATGCAGGTGCCATGTTCTATTTCTGCTTGCTTCCACCGGGAATTTGAGAGCCGATGGAAGTCAAGGTGGGAGAGTGATCCAGGTGGATATCGGTGGCCACCCACCTTTTCCAAATGGCTCAATACGGCTTTCTGGCAATTTTGGCAATTTACTATTTTTAGCAGGTTTTAACTTTCGGGGCCATTTTGAGGGTCCAAATGTAGGTTTTTCGAGATAGAGGTTCTTAATAATATCCAAAGGCATGATTTATCCCCCAAAATTAATCTCCTCGACGATACCTTTCCAACGAGCTATCACACGCCTAAAACAGAGATCGTATGCAAAAGTTACGACCCCGGGAAGTTGATGTACTCACTTACCCAAACGGGGCCCACATGACTTTTGGCACTTCATCTCCTAGGGTTAGGTTTTTGGATGTCTAGGACTTTTGTAATTCCTGCTTATTGTAAAAAGGCCTTCAGAGCCTCATTGCAATCATCTTCTTGCGAATGCGAGTAGCCGTCACATCTCTTCTCAGAGATAAGTTTCCACCATTCTAGCGAGTCTTTCACTCCGTATTTTTACACTCTCTGTACATTTCTCTGATTAATAGAAATCGTGTATTACTGTATATCTGTGTTTATGGTTGCATCTATGATACATTTATGTTATATTATTGAATATCTGCAATATCTCTGTGCAATTCTTTATTATATCTCCGCTCTCATTTCGTGCCGAAAATAATCCGGATCAGAAAGCCAGAATTTCTCAAATCTGAAGGTATTGAGTTTGGGCGTCGCTCCTGCATCCAGATAGAGTGAGACATGCCAGTAGTCCAATCCTGTTTTCGGTAGGATGTTGGCCTCAATGGCAGGATCTTCCAGCAACATATCTTTTGAAATGAGGAAGCAGTCTAGCCGACAAGCTACATTATGATGTCTAGATCTGCGATTGGACCAGGGGAAAATACCGTTCCTAGTTTCTGTATCTACTATATCCAGTTTGTCTATGAGGGCGCGAAACTTATCGTTGTCTTGATCAAGCCTTTTGGTGCCTCATGTCGTTTCCTCCAACGTGAGGATAATGTTGAAATCGCCTCCTAGCAGCCAGTTGGGCAAGCTCAACAGTGATTTGACAGTGGTTATTCGTTTCAAGAAAATCTCTTTGTCCTGGGTGCTTTGAGGTCCGTAAGCATTTGCAATATCACCTTATTTGGTAGATACTATGACTTTGAAGTGAGCCATAATTGTGCCCATGGTGAAGAAGGGTTTATCTATGATGACTATTGCTGGATTCTATAAGATCGCCAGACTGCCTGCCGCCCCATTGGAGTAAGTGTGAAGGGAGTCGCAACCTCTCCAATGGCACCGAAAGATGACCTCCACTTCTTCTCCAACATATTTTGTCTCCTACAAGAGGAGAATGTCCAGATTCTCAACACTTATGCAGTCTTGAAGAGTCCTCTGCTTGGATCTTCCATTGAGCCATCGTAAAGTCTTCCTTCTTTGGGCTGAAGTGGCTTGTCCAGAATCGAAGAAATAACCCTGCTGAGTTGTAGAAGTATGGCCCATTATCAAAAGTTTTGTCCTTGTCTTCCATATTGTAAAGGATGATCGTGAAGAACCCCTTGGAGCTGAGATGAACTTTGTAATCTCCTTTAGGGTTCCACTAGTCCTTGATCCATCTCAAGAGGTCTCGTTCTGAGGGCCAGAGACCCAGGAACTTGCTTATGAGGGCGTGATCCCACATGAACTAAGTGTGTTCCCCAACCTTGGTTGAGCTTATGAGATATCTTGGAGAATTATCAGATTGGGGAATGCATTTTCCTGGTTCCCATCCTCAAGATGCCTTTGGATGAGACGTGTTTGGCTCCATATCCATTGTTTTGTTGAATCCATTCTCTTTGGCCAGGAGTTTCTCTCTCAGGTGTGGTGGTGGCTCAAAAGCAGGCCTCTTGGCACGCATTCCAGCTATGTCATTCGCTTCTATATTCATGTGCGAGGGGGGTTCCCCCCCCCCCTCTAGACTCATCCTGAACTGTCAGTTGCGACGTATCTGTTCAAACCAGTGTGTCTTGTGCAATTGTTTCGTCTGCAGGAGGAGCAGGCCATACAAAGTTTTTCTAGGGTTTCAGAGGCTCCGACCGCTCTACTCTAAATGTTTCACATACCAAAAGTTATTCTGTTGCTCACCTTTCTTTTTCTCTGTACTACCACTGACGCAGGGATTCCTTCCACTGGCAGTGGTTGTCTCGATGCCAGAATTGCTTGCGCAAAAGACTCGTGAAATTTCGCCAGCTACTAAAATTAAAAGGCGATAATTAATAGTCGAAATGGAGCTCTGTTTGGTGGATCTTAAGCAAGTGTTGTAGAGAAATTTAAGTGGAAAATGTGGATCTAGATGACAACTCATACAAAGGTGAAATTTAAGTTTTTTTCCCCGCTTATTGGTAAATTTTGTAATAGTGATATAAATGATTAATGTCAAATAATATAGCAAGTATATTTTTCATCATTAAATGATAAATTTTATATAAAAAAAATTGTTATGTCCCTGTGGGGACATATAGTGACGAGGCTTTATTATTAAGCCACTCAAATGCCCCATTTGATGTTTATGTAGGCAAAGGTTTGACTTGGGTTTGGATTTATTTTATTAAATGTCATTTTGTTGGAAATTATTTATATCCTGCCTAATTAAGTATGCGTTGTTGGCATCATCCTTAGGTTCTAGAGCGAGGGAGGAGGAGGGTCTAGTAGTGGATGGACCTTGACATCTTGTGTGCAGGAATTATGCTTGGCATTGAATTTTTTCAGGCATGCATTTAATGGTTTTCTTGGGCATAAGGGTTCATTGGATTGTTTTGGCATTTCGGGTCCGTTGGCTGGTATTTCACTGTGTTTTTTCATTATTGAGGTGTTTGTTTAGTGGGCTCTGGTCTCTAATTATTATGGAGATCACAACATGGCTTGTTACTAGTTAGCATTTGGCCATAGTATCTCTATTTGGTTATATGCCTAAGATTGTGTTTATTGACTTTATTGGGGAGGACAATTATTGGTTGTGCTCATGAGGGTCATTGTTAGTTTTTGTTTTGGGATTTTACCTATGGAGCTCAACATGGGTCATAGGATTTGAGTGTCCTGTTGTGTTGCTTATGCATATTGTCTTTTTCCTTGGGTCAATATTCTTCTTTGTCCTTAGAAGGGTGGTTATTGGATTTGGTTCAACATTCTTGCTTTGTGAATAGAGGTTGGAACATGGAGGCACCCAATTGCATGATATTCTAGTAGTATGACTCATTTTGCAAAGGTCCTTGCAAACTTGGGTAAGTGAAAGTGTTAAGGGCAATGAGTAAAGTAGAAAACTAAATGTTGTTGCACTTATTTGTTAGTTTTGTTGTTTTTTTTCTATTTGCGCATTGTTACCCTTTTGTTCTAAATTGAATATTTGCTAGGTCCCTCTGGTTGGTTGCATTTGTCCTCTTATTTTAAAATGCATTTAGAATATGGAAGGCCTGCCAAATTTCTATTTGCTAAAAAAAATTTTGTGATTATATAAACTGTTGGCGAATACAAATTTTATTTTCAAAGGGTTGTATTTGATTGATTATGAAAGACAAATAGAATATGGAAAGAGAATTTGTCACTTTTGTTGATTTTTTTGTTTATGCATTGTTACCCTTTTGTCAAGAATTGAATACTTGCTAGGTCCTTTTGGTTGGTGCCATTTGGTCACTTGTTATAAAATGCATGTAGAATATGGAGTACCCGACATATTTCTATTTGCAAAAGAAAGTGTTTGTGCTTGCATGAATCTTTGGCAAAGACAAATTTTTTCTTTTGAAAGGGAAGTGTTTGGCTAATTACAAAACACAAATAGAATATAGAAACAATTATAGACTTATGTCTACAAGAGTGTTTGAAGTTGCATAATTCTTTGGTCAAGCTAAACTCTACTTTTCAATAAGTTACCTCTGTAGAGATTCTCAAATGTAAAGAAGGATCTAAAAGGCTCTCCACACTTCCAATTACAAATGTGCTTGTGCTTCAATCATTGTATAGATGTTTGTCTTAAAATAGGCTTTATGGACTGCTAGGTCGTTTTGGTGTCCTATGATTCTAAATGCAATTAAAATTTGGAGAGCCCATTGCATTTTAGTTGAAATTACGTGTGTATCATTATATGCTCGATTCAAGCCTTTGCTCTCAAGATATAGCTTGTTTGTTGATTTCATTGTTTCTTTGTGAATGCATGGTTACCCTTTTGTTCTAAATTGAATGTCTACTAGGTCCTTTTGGTCCATGGCATTTGGCCTCTAGTTGTAAAACACAGTCAGTTTCTGGAGGGCCTACCAAATTTCTAATTATAAAAGTGTTTGTACTTGCATGGCCAAATAAAAAAATTTCTTTCAAAATGGCCTTCTTCGAATATGTCTAAAATACAATGTAATGTAGCTAGAGAGGTAATGGAGGGGCCGAAGGGCCCATAGTGATAATAGTGGATGCCATTCAATATAAGGTGGACTAGTTCCACTATATTATTAAATAAGGCCCACTATGATAGTTACATATATTAGTGTGAACATAATAAATGTAAGAGGAATTACTAGAAGGTTCCTCCTCTAGAATGTTGTTGGCCCTTGACCAAGTTTTGAGGAAACATTGGTCGTGTTTGACCACTTTTGGGACTTTGACAGGCTGGTTGAAGATGGAGCATCCAAGCAGAGCTAAGATCACGAGATCTCGCTTGTTTTGCGGGCTTATGGACCGGTCAAAGGGTTTACTAGGGTTTATGTAATGGGTTATGGGATGTCGGCCCATGGGTTTACCAATGTTTAGGCCTTTTTGTAAAAGTATATATAGGAATGAATGTAATGTAGAAAGAAGTAGAAGCTTAGTGCAAGCAATGTAAGAGATTTGGCTGATTGGCTATGTGCATGATATGTTAGTAAGGCTCTGTGCTAGTAAGGAGTCAGCTCTGTGCCTTGACCTGATTTTGGGAAGGAGGATCTGGTGCACAACGCGCAAATCTCCTATCCTCTGCGAAGTTTGGCTCTGTGGCTTTGTGCACAGGAGCAGATGAATGTAAGAAGATTGAAAACTAATAAAGAAGAAGAAGAAGTTGGTGGACGTAGCCCCACACTGGGGTGAACCACGTATATCCTGTGTCTTGATGTGCTTTGTGCGATGTTGTTTTATGTGTTTATCTGTTTAGTGTGTTTAAAAGCAAGACAAAGTTAAAGTTACACCGCCAAAGGACCCCCCTACCGAGGCCGAAACATAATAGAAGCATAAGGTTTCTCCGCAGAAACCCTCATCAAGAAAGAAGATGTGTGCCAGTAAGCCCAAGATGAAGTCCACGCTCAGATTCCCCATACAATCCGCACAACATTGCCACCAAGTACTCGTAGGGTCTTCTCAAGGCACTCGTGGGGTATCCACTCTTATTTATATACTTAAGTTTCTTATCTTCCCTATACCACTTGGGAAACAAGTCCTTAGGTGTGTACTTGAACTCGTTGAGGAGTTTACTATCCAGCCTTTTGATTCCTTCTTTAATGTGATAGCACTTGGCTAAATACTCCGGTCTAAATGAAGCTATGGGTTCTTTCCTCACGTTGTAGACATATCTATTGTTTAAGTCGATGCTCTTTAGAATCCATGAGATAACATCTGTGTAGGGGAATATTGTTGGGTGTGTCGCTACTGTGAAAATGCCATATTTCTTGATATTCTTAAAAACTTGGAGTTCTTTTGTATCTTCGACTCCGGTGGAGAAATTATACTTTTTGAATATATAATATATCTCTACCCACTTCAACATTTCTCTGTCCTTTTCTAGAAATCATGTCGTGTCATCATACGTAGCTCCGAGGATTTCTATCTCACCTTCCATTTGTTGGGAACTTCTAGAGGCCTTGGCTCTAGATACCTTGCATGTTGTTTTCTTTCGAGGTGACATGTCTGAACCTGCCAGAAGAGATGAGTTTAATGCATTTATTAAGATACAACAAGTAATCTAATGCAACTAAAGAATCTGAAATACGAGATGAACCATTGGGACTACTATTGGACTGAGAATCATCCTCTGAATATGTTTAGGTGATGGTAGGCATGCTAGATCCACTTGAAAAAAAATTGGGAAGGAAAGGGTGAAAACTGGGCTTTGAAAGGAAAAATTGGAGGTCAAGAGATTAACTCCTCTAATGCAAATCAAAGTAGTTCGTATTAAGTGCTTCGAGGCTAATGATAATTTTTTTGAAAAGGCTCTAATCACTAAAGTTAATAACAACTCCTCCGATGTGCATCGGAGGAGTTAGTTTCAATTGTTTCGATAATCCATCAGAAGATTTTGTGTCTAATCTTCCGACACCTTAGGTAAATTGGTGAATTTGAATGTAAATCCTCCGATAATATCAGAGAAGTTAACTGGAACTCCTCTGATATCATTGGAGGAGTTACCTTTAAAGGTTTTGAGTAAAAGATAATTTGAAGAAGTTGTGCGCGACTACTCAGATCGCATCATAGGAGTTAGTAAGAAGTATTTTGATGCGGTCAGAGAGTTAACTACAATTCTCTTGAAGGAAAGAACCTTAAGGATTTCATAGGGAAAGAACGAGGGTTTTTCTTAGTGTCATTATGCTAGGCATGGGTCTAGGGTCAGGCTTCGATGGATATCCTACCAAAAGGCGTTCTCGAGATAAGGTAAAGTAATTTCCTACGAAGACAAATCCAGGTGAAAACGATCATGTAGTGGAGGATACTAAGGAAAATCCTGGATGCTAGTTAAGAGAGGCTTAGAGAAGAAAATCGCAGTGAGAAAAATGAAGATCAAACCCTAACCCTAACAATATAAAAGACGCAAAGATGTTCTTACCTGGAACTCGACGCCACGTGGAGGGTATTGACTAGATGTGGGTCGAAACAAAAAATGACTTGGCGCACTCTATGAAACTCTCTTCGACTAGTCTCCTTCAATGAAAATGTTGAAAACTACTTGCTTGTCATTTATATAGACCAAAAGGGATCCAACATTAAATGTGTGGTTGGTGAAGTAGTCTAGGTTAGAGCTATTGAGAGAAACTCCTCCGATACAAATCAGAGGAGTTAGAACTAACTCCTCTGATACGAATCTAAGGAGTTAGAACTAACTCCTCTGATACGAATCCGAGGAGTTAGAACTAACTCCTTTGATTCATATCAGAGGATTTATTGTTAACTCGCACGATGGTAAGTGAAATCTTCAATGAAAGGAAAAACTCCTTTGATTCACATCGAAGGATTTAATACTAACTTGGTTGATTTCATTTGCTTAGCTCAAAAACAAAATCCTAAGGTGCTTTCTTTTGAAACATGATTTTATAAGGAGAACATGATTTCTATAAGGATATTAAGTTAGAGAGAGAGACCAAAGAAATTTATGATTAAGTTCAAAAGATGAGGGGCCCCATGTTGGGTATGTGTTATATTATTTTCATGTGTGTGTGTGTGGGCGTGTAACCAGGTATGCCCCCCCTGGTTACGCGCAGCGTTTGGCAACGGGCGGTTTTTGCTATTTTTAGCGGATTTGTAAATTAATCCCGGATTAAGGGATTAGGGTTTTGGTATCTACGGAATACCTAAAAACATTATATATATTGTATGGCGAATGGTGAAATTCGATATAATGAATATAAGAAAGGTTTTCCCGGTTGAGGGTTTCCGGTATAAAATCTCTGTGTATTCTGTGTATGAGCCATTGATTAATTTATGTCTTGCTTAAGAATCTATATGCATTGCTTTACTTCGCAAGTTTAAAACTTATATGTGGTATCAGAGCTTGTTTTTGGCTTCAGAGGGACGCCTTTGTTGTTGAGGGTTTGGCTCGGTCTTGATAGATCAAGTTTATCTTGGGTCTTTGATAAACCTGGGTTTAGTGGGAGCTTTTGCAGTGGAGATTCGAGTAAAGAAAGAGGAATGGCGAGCTCATCTAGAATCGAGACAGAGAAGTTCAATGGTAAAAACTTTGAGCTATGGAAGCTCAAGATGGAGGACCTTCTCGTAGACAAAGAAGAATGGATCGCTGTGGATCCTGGTACACAGCCTACTGGTACACCGTCTACAAGTACATAGGCTACTGGTACACAACCTACCAGTACACAAACTACTAGTACACCAGCTATTGGTATGTCGAAGGAATATTGGGACAATTTAGACAGAAGAGCAAGGAGTACTATACGACTCTGCCTGGCAGATTCGGTGTTGTTAAATGTCTCAGGAGAATCTACAGCTAAGGAACTATGGGATAAGTTAGGGAATTTGTATCAATCAAAGTCCCTGATAAACAAGTTTTTTCTTCGAAAGATGTTGTATCATCTTAGGATGGAAGATGGAGATTCTATGACAGAACATTTAAATGCCTTTAATACTCTGGTAAGTCAACTTGGATATGTTAATATTACGATTGCAGAAGAATATAAGTGTATTACTTTGTTATGTTCTTTGCTAGACTCTTGAGATAATCTGGTTGTAGCAATAGGTAGTACCACTCAATCTACATTGAAGTATGAGGATGTAGTTGCATCCTTGTTATCTGAAGAGATGAGCCGAAAAATCATGGATGGTCATAGCACAGATGCTTTATTTGTAAGAGGGCGTACCCAAGACAGGAACCCTGGTAATACTTCGGGATGGATATCTAAATCTACAGGTAGATCTAAGTCTCCAGGAAAATCTTTGAGGAAATTTTGGAAGTGTGGAAAAACAGGGCATTATAAGAAAGATTGCAAGTCTAAGAAGGTTGAAAAACCAAAGGGATATGATAGTACCTCTTCCATAGAGGCGAAAACCTCCACTGAAGAAGGAGATGATGTTTACCTAGCATCTACAAGTACACATGCAGATCGTGATGTATGGTTGATCGCCTTGGGTGCGCCATACCATATGAATCCTCACAGGGAGTGGTTCTCTAAATATGAAAAATATGATGGTGGTGATGTATTCCTAGGAGATGACTCGACAGCAAAAATCTTGGGACGTTGAAGGGTTAAGTTGTTGCTAAATGATGGAAGGATTATAAATCTCCCTAGGGTTCTACACATTCCAAAACTAGCCAGGAGCCTAATATCTGTAAGCAAGTTGGGTGATGCAGGAGTGAAAATTGTATTTGAAAAGAACACTTGCAAGATGGTACGAGGAGCAATGGTGTTGATGAGGGGAGTTCGTCGTGGAACTCTGTACAAGTTGTTGGGAAGCACTTATACTAATGGGTGTAACGATTCTGTTGTCCTTGAGCAGAAAAATGAAGGAGACAAGAACAACATTGTCCCAGAAAAGAAGACCATGTTGTGGCATATTGGAGAAAAGGGCCTTTAAACACTACACGGTGAAGGTATGGTTGAAGGTATGTCTAATTGCACTCTAGATTTTGATTTCTATGAACATTGCATATATGGTAAACATAATCGAGTAAGATTCTCATCTAGTGCTACAAGAGCAAAGGGGATCTTAGAGTTGATACACAGTGATGTGTTTGGACCTGTTCATGTTCCATCCCTAGGTAAATCTGTGTATTATGTTTCATTCAT
>SNQJ01S0003587.1:351693-364756 GCA_010110895.2 Picea sitchensis
TGTCTTGTATAACCCTGCACGTTGTTGTATTTGGTTATCTAGACTAGTTTTCTTCATCCCCTATTTAACTTTGTTGTCTGATTATTGATTTCTAAAAGCACTGTCTCATTTGAATGCATGATAAGTTGTCCTTTTATTAATCCTTCCCAGTTATCCGATTGATCCACATACTTTGATTATAAATTTCTTAAGTTACCAAGCATTCTTAGCCTACAACCCTAAGGAGTTTCTTGGAGTGATAACAGACCGGACATTGCACATGCAGTGGGAGTTTTGAGCAGGTATATGTCAAAACCAGGGAAGCAGCATTGGACAACAGTAAAGAGGGTCTTCAGGTATCTTCATGGCACCACCAGTTATGGATTGTGCTACCAAGGAAGAAAAGGATTAGATAGAGTGGTGGACATACATGGCTTTGTTGATGCAGACTGGGCTGGAGATCTAGATCGCAGAATATCTACAAGTGGGTATGTGTTTAACCTATTTGGAGGAGCAATCAGTTGGATGAGCAAAAGACAGGTTGTAGTGGCACTCTCAACTACAGAAGTTGAATACATGGCAGCCACCCATGCAAGCAAGGAAGCAGTATGGTTACAAAGATTGTGTTCAGGTATTGGGTTGTTACAACAAGCAGTGAGATTAGACTGTGACAGTCAGAGTGCAATATTCTTGGCAAAGAACCCAGCTTATCATTCGAAGACAAAGCATATTGATGTTCAGTATCACTTTGTGAGAGACATGGTTGAGGAAAAGAAGGTGTTACAGGAAAAGGTTGGCACTTTGAAGAATGTTGCAGATTCATTAACAAAGTCTGTGAGCACAGAAAAGTTCTCCTGGTGTAGAGTAAAAATGGGCATTATTTCCCTGGATTGTTGACTATATAATCCCCTGGACCCCTGGATGCAAAGAAAACAACAAGTGGGAGAATGTTGGGTATGTGTTATATTCTTTGCATGTGTGTGTGTGTGGGCACGTCAGATACGACAACTGCGTCTGACGATGTGTTATATTTTTTTGCTATTTTTAGCGGATTTTGCTATTTTTAGCGGATTTGTAAATTAATCTCGGATTAAGGGATTAGGGTTTTGGTATCTACGGAATACCTAAAAACATTGTATATATTGTATGGCGAATGGTCAAATTCTATATAATGAATATAAGAAAGGTTTTCCCTGTTGAGGGTTTCCAGTATAAAATCTTTGTGTATTCTGTGTATGAGCCATTGATTAATTTATGTCTTGCTTAAGAATCTATATGCATTGCTTTACTTTGCAGGTTTAAAAATTACACCCCATTTTCCAAAGGCTATGCAAGATCAAAAGAAGGAAAATGGAGGGTTGTAGTGCTTGTCACAACAAGTGGTGACACACTGGGAGAAGCCTTGAATCTCTATAAGATGATGTCCACACATAATTTAGGAAGGACACATTCATCATTCAAAATCATAAGAGAGAAAAGAAAGGTCCCATAGCTTGGATTTCGAAAGGACTGAGATGACCCAAAGAGGAGCGTGAATCTTCCAGCGACGAGATTTCTTTCAAATTGATCCATATTCATATGATAAATGGCTAGAAAGGAAGATGTAGGTAGTATAGGGGGGACGAAACATCAATAATGATGAGAATACAAGGCATTGTGTGTTTCTCCAGTGTTTCTGCATTGCTAGCGATCGTCCATAGCCCCGACGGAGTCACCCTAGTGTCACAAGCCTTGTTGTACTGCCAACGAGCATCCATAGCCCCTACGAAGATATTTTCATGTCCCATGTGATATGGAGATACTTTCCCCAAGCATTTACCATTTATAATACTTGGTTTTATTTGTTTAGATAGATAGGTGTATGGGGGGATCCCAGTTAACCTTTAAAGGCACTAGGAATGGAACCCGTGATAGTGAGATATGTTGACTTGATTGTAGATGAGAAAACTTCCTGAGTTGCAATTCCTAATATACTACAAACATTCTTCTAGATAATTTTTGTTTAGCTCATAAAATGTAGCAATATGTTGTTAAGTAAAGTCTCTTGGCTCTTTATTTCTCTCCACTGTCTTTGTGTATTGATAAGCTATGTTCCTCCACCAAATCTTACTTGTGATAATGCACAATGGGACTTACATGTATGGGGAGATATGTGGATTTAACACTATGTCACATAGATATTTAGGCTATATGTACCAGATGTGTTGCTCTTAGACATATGACTAGGACTGAGTTACAAGGACTTCAAAATCGGGGGGGAGGGGGGGGGGATTGTTAAGAAGGATAAAAAAGGGTATGATCAAAACAGGCTAGGGGACATATCGAAAACCTAAGAAAGCAAAATAACTAAAAGAAGAAGAAAAAAATAGAAGTCAAAATTTTATTTATATACAAGTGAAAGCAACTTCAATGGCTAGTTGATGTAATATTTGAGGATTTGGCCATTAACAAGGAGGGAATCAACTTCCCCTTGAAGGTTTTGTAACCGAAAGGTGCCTTGGCCAATTTTTTCTTTGATGAAGTAAGGACCAAGCCACATTTTCTAAAACTTTGAATGTTTTCCTTTATCTTCATCTCGCTTGTCCCATTTTAGAACTAAGTCCCCAATTGGGAACTCTTTCTCGCCAAAAGACTTCTTATCAAACCAACATTTTAGTGTCTATTGGTGAGCTTCAAACTTGATTTTGATTTTATCATGTATTTCTTCTAGGTTTAGCAAGGTATCGATACATCATTGAATGATAGGGCATTCCCTTCCCCAAGACTGTTGTGTGAGTTAGAGGGAAGGAAGATAGATATTTGAGGTTAGAACAACTTATTTCCCATAAACAATGAAATAAGGTGAAGTACCTGTGGAAGCTTTAGGAGTGACACGGTCAACCCAGAGAGCATTGTGTAAAGCATTGTGCCAATTTCTATGGTGGTGAACTACGGTTCTCTCGAGGATACATATTATGTTTTTGTTTGTAGATTCTGCCAAATCATTACCCTAGGGGTAGTAGTGGGTTGAGTATTTCAAAATAATCCCTTTTTCTAATGCAAACTTAGATAGCTTCAAAGATGAGAAATACGTAGAATTATCAAACACCAAATAGTTAGGGATTCCAAACCTCATGATGATGTGTTGTTCAAGAAAATTGATTACTACCTCTTCATTCACTTTGATTAATGATATTGCCTCACTCCAACGTGTGAAATAATCAGTAGCGGTCATGATATACTTGTGTTGCTTGGAAGAACGAGGATTTATCTCACCGATGATGTCTAGTCCCCATTGTTCGAAGGGTTCTTCTATGACTATAGGTTGGAGAGGAATAACAACTTTATGTTCCCTTTCCATAGCTTTCTGGCATGCTTGGCATCTTATCAAGAATCCATGAGCATCTTTGAAGAGTGTGGGCCAAGATTTACCAAAAAGTGTGACACATATATATGTGAAAAAATTGTAAATATTAACTGTACATCATCAAACAAAGGTTGTAAGGTGAAATTCATCGAGACCATTTCCTTGCACATCCATTGTATTACAAGGAGCCAATCACTAAAAAATTGAATTTGAGATACTCCAAACTCTTGGGCTAGGCTCAATACCAGTTTGAGAGCCATCAACTCACAATAGTTATTGGTTTCATGACCAATTCCAACTCTAAATGAAACACTATGATCCAAAGATATATATAAAATTCCTCCTGCTCCACCCTTGAGAGGGATCTTCTAAGAGGCATAATCAAAGTATGCCCATGGGATGTCCTTGTTTACCTCTTCCTTAAGATTATGTGTAACTTGTTTTTCTTGAAACTGTGGGTAAGCATTTAAAATTTTTAGAACCTGGATAACACATTTTAGAGGTAAAAAAATTTTGTCCTTGAACAACTTTCGATTCTTAACGAACCGGATTCCCTAGGCTATGTTTAAAGGAAGAGCTCTGAAAATTTTTGTATCCTTATTGGCACACTAGAGACTAAAAGATTCTTCTATGTCTTCCCCTACCCAAACATTTTTTAATCTAACTATCCTTTCCACTTCTTTCCAGACCTCCTTTGTGTAAGGACAAATCATGATTATATGTACATTAGTTTATTCTACTTGTTGACATAAGCTACACCAACGAGGTACAATAAAATTTCTCTTATGTAGAACATCCCATGTGGGGGCCCTATTGTTTAATTTTAACCACGTGCAAAATTTGTTTTTTGATGGGATATTTAATTTCCAGATGATTTTCCACCACCAAACATGTTGTTCCTCCCTTCCTTCCTCGACAAGAGATTTATAATATGTTTTGGATAAATAAGCCCCAATTGGATTTAGTGACTAGACCAATTGATCATCATCCTCTCTTATTCCAAAATTACTATATTTTATAAGGTCTATATATCTCTGCCATGTAGTTGCATATTCTTCCCCAAGTCCAATCTGCCTCCAGGTCACCCATTGTTGATGCTATATGATTGACCTTTCCCAATTCACAACCTGTCTAAGTGTATAATAACCTTTAATTCTTATTTCATGTATCATCTAGGGAAGTAAACTATGCATTTCCTTTGTTGCCTACCCTCAAACTAAGACTATTTTGTATGTTGTCTCCTTTACCTACTTGCCAAATCAACCAATTTCCATCCAAATGGAACATTGAGTTGACCACTTTCTTACCCAATCCTCCACAGAATCAAGAGCTTTATACTTGGATTTCATTACCTATTCCTTGCATTAATCTCCAAATTTTTTTTCTATGAGTGCTTTGGAGAAGAGAAATGGGTTCTTTAGTCCCCAACCTTCATTTTCTTTTGGTAGAGCTGGATTTTTCCACGAACCTTGAACAAACCCTTTCTTCCTTTAATCCGTTGAACAAATTAATATATAACATAATCATTTGATAACTTCCAGTACACCTTTTGGGACCCAAGTAATCGATATCTAATATACTATAATTGCTTCTAGGACTGCTTTTACTAGTACTAGACATCCCCCTCTAGAAAGCCACCAGTTACACAATGTATTTAGTTTTGTTTCCACTTTAGCAATTAGCCATTGTCAATCACATTTTTTGTAAAAGTTTGGCATCAAATGAAAACCCAAATACTTCAACCGAACATCTATATCTACCAACTGATAAGGAAAAATTGGAGTAATATAATTATTTTCCTGCTCGGATATACCCCACAAAAAATTGTTGATTTTCCTAGGTTAACTGTCGTACTTGTCGCCTTACAAAATAAATCCAAAATTCCTTTGAACTTCTCAATTACCCATTTTGATCCCTCATAGAAGATCATAATGTCATCTACAAATAGTAGATGTGTGATATTATAAGATGTTCCAATATTTACCCCTTTGAAGCTGTCATTTTTTATGCCTTTTTTATTAACCTGGTCAATCCCTCAACAATTAAGAGGAAAAGGAGAGGGGATAAGGGACACCCTAGTTTAGGACCTCTTCATGGACTAAAGAAGGGAGATGTTTCCTGATTTATTAAAATAAAAAATGATATTGATGTTATGCAGTTTGTTACCCATAGAACAAATCGATGATAGAAACCCACATGTGTAAGAATTAGTCTAAGGTAAAACCAACTTACCCTATCATATGCTTTAGATAGGTCTACTTTAATCATCGATCTTTTCTTCCTAACTTTGATTGAGTGGAGTCCTTGGGCGACCCCTACTGCCTCATGAATTTTCCTTACCTCTAAGAATCCAAACCGTTCACTAGAGATTTGCTTTGATAAAACTCATTTCAATGTTCTAGAAGTTACCTTTGATATCATTTTATAGATGCAGTTTCATAATGAGATTGGCCTAAAATTTTCAAATGTTATTGGATTATCATCTTTGTGAATCAATGCTATAAAATTTGTGTTGAAAGCTCCAAGGATTTTTCTTGTAGTTCTTGTAGCCTCCACCACCCTTTTTAATTCTTCTTTAATAAAATCATAACATCATAAAAAAAAATCCACGGGGAGGCCATTTGGCCCTAGACTTTTGTCCTTTTGAAAACTCTGTAAAATTAGAAGCAATTATTATTTCCAAACTTCCTCCATCAAGGCCTAATTTTCCTCATGATTGACAAAACTAAGAAAGGAGTTTGATAGTTTTGTTACCTCTGCTATTGTGGCTTGAGAGTCCCCTCTAAAAAGGGATGTGAAGTAATTAACACTTTCTACAGCTATATGCTTAAAATTTGTTGCCCACATGCCATATCCCTTGCCAAGTTTCGATACCGAGTTTATGTTATTCCTACAATTTGCATATCTATGAAAAAACTTTGTGTTTTCATCACCTACCTGAAGCCATAAGGCCCTACTCGTGAGCCTCCATTCTTTATCTTTTACCAATAAGATATGTCTCTTTTTGTATTCCATTAAAGTTACCTTGTATTTATGTTCCTCGGAAATATAACCAAAACCCTCACTTCTATAATGTAGTCCTAAGGTATCCTCCACTTTTCTAAGAGTTCTATCATCTTTCTTCTTTTTGTCTCTTATCCATTGTGTAACTGCCTTTTTTCCTTCTTTCATATTTTGGTGAAATTGTATTGGAGCAGATTCTCTTAAGTTTCCATCATAAGGTTTCCATACATCTTTGATCTTGTTTACAAAATCCTCCTCCTTCAACCATTATGGGTTTAGTTAAAAAAGGGTTGGTTTGTTTCTCTTGTGAAGGGGCTACTTCCAAAATTACTGGATTATGGTCAAACTCCCCCCTGTGCCCCCCGAGGAGACCCATTGTTTAACTCGAGTGACTTCATCAAGGATTTCTTTAGAAATCAAGAAGTAATCAAGTCTCTTTGCAATATGAGTATCTCCTTATCTCTTATTCCTCCAGGTTGGAGTCAATTTTGAAGGGTTAATATCTAGCAACCATCGTCTTCCAACTTTTTTATAAAAACCAGAAAGGTAGTCCACTTATGCAATCAGTCGCCATACTTCTAAATCTACCAAAGTAAAATTTAAATCTCCCCCCATCATGACTAAACCAATTTGGATCCAACCCGTTTTGAATAACTTTTTCCCAATACTCCACCATGTCCATATTCATTCAAAATAGTGATATATTTTCTCAGGTCCAAAGAGAACAGGGAAGTCCCTAGAACTATTGTGAAATCCTGTCAATTAGGAAGGGTAAAATAACATTTATTCCACCCAATAATGGCCCCCCCAACGTCCCAATGGAATATATGAATCTATAATACTTATTTCCCAACTACTAGACATTTTTTAGAGTTCCTAAAATATTTTTTCCCCGTCACTCATAATTTCTTGCAACATAATGATAGATGGATTTGTTGTCTCTAGCAGTGTATTTAGGACCAAATTGTTTGAGGGGTTCGCCAACCCTCAACAATTTAGGGTCAACAAAATCATTTAAAACCCTCATTAGGGGCATTTGTTCTAAGAGCCCTAATCAAGGATATTTGTTTTCCACATTTGATTTCTAAACTCGCTTGTTTTGGATAATGACACATAAGACTTCCTTCCCCTTTAATAATCCTTTTGACCTCTCTCTTCAAAGTATCTCAAGCCTCCTGCCACCGTTCTTGGGAAATCAAGAGTACCTTTTCTCCTAGATATGATGTTATATTTCAAGGCTTCCAAAGAAGTTGGATCTCGATGTGCCTCCAAATCATTTCGTTCCATTCTTAGGTTTGTAGAGGATCTTGTTAGAGAATTCTCATCTAACCGGAGCTCCTCTATCCTGGGAATAGTAATGAGAGATGGGGGTTAGGGTTTTTTATTCCAGATGCAATTGGTAGAAAATCACGCAAGGGTTCCAAGCCTTTGTTTTCTACATATAAACCCCATGTCCCAAAATTTGTTTTTCAAAGGATTAAATTCTTTTATTCAAAGAAGGAGACTGTGAGGACTTACCCGATGGTGGCATGCGATCCTTTTTGTCACTATTTTCAGCCAAAATCATATCTTTTTTTTTCCCTGTGTCCGAAGATTGGTTTTTTACGTCCAAAGGTGCATTCAGAGGACAATCAATGATCACCTTATCCCCCAATTTCTCCTTCATTCTCTAGTTTTATATTCTTCCATGTTGATCCTCCTCCATACCTCTCGATTTCTTGTTGTGAGCCCATATTTTCCTATAACTTGAATAAATGCATTAGATGCCCATAAATTTGGCAACACCCACACCTAAAGGGTATACCTTCATAATTTAAGGTTAGATGAAATAAGTCTACACCTTTTCATATTTTCATGGTCTCCACCAAACCCTTACTAATATCTAAACCTACTAATATACGAGCCAATCCAAAATACCCTGAGTCATGGAAAGACAAATCAACTTCATAGAAGATTCCAAGGGCATTCCCTATTTCCTCAAACACTTTGTCTGACCACAGAACCAGAGGGAGCCCTGAAAGTCTGACCCAAATTGAGAGGATATCCAATCAAGCGGATCGCGCATCGAAATCTATATGCCATTTCTTTTTAGAAAAAGTGGTTATGAACCCCACTTCCACTATTTGTGGAGATTTTTTTCAGCCTCTCCCATAGTCGTGAAAACCAAAACATTCACCCTTTTACTAGGGTCACAGTCTGTGGGGTGAAATTGATAATAGGCTCAAAGTTGGATTTAGTCCACACCTTTAACAAGTCATTACTCATCCTTTTGCTTGAAAACTAACCTACAAACACCAAATCCTCCATCTCCACAATTTGATTAAGCCTAGTCTTTTCTTCCAAGTGCAGGTTGATAGGATCCTACTATACTTTAACACATTTATGCCTTTTATGTTTTCTCACACCCTCTAGGTTTTGTGACCCTAAGAACTTTGAATAGGGGTTTGAAGAATCACTCAAGTGTTTAAGTTCCAAGAATTCTCCAATAAACCATGGATCTATTCAACCTTCATTTCTTCCAAATGTGGACTGGATTTTGAAATCTTTGCAAGTATCGACTCGAAGAAAAGCAACATCATTGCCATCATGAGATTGAATTAACCCCCTGTCCTCTCCCATCCTTTGGATTAACATCTAAGGATCTTTTAAATATGATCTAGTTGCTTCACAAATGGTGTACCTACCTTGCATTAAAGAACCTCGGGAGTAACATCATCCAATCTCATCACTCCTTCCCTCAACCTAGCATCGACCATAGTACATTTTTCAGATAGAGCTTGTACCATTTCAGCTATGATGGTCATGGTCTCCTCCTCTAATAGGTGCAACCCGGATAATAATTCCTTCGAGCTTATAACATGCCTCCAAGTATTCAAAATGACAAACTAGTCCATATATGTTGGCCCTCCAACGAGTCATCTAAATAATTCAAAGAGTAGTCTAAACGTTCTACCTTTTGGGAGTTTTCGGGCGACTTTTTCCGTTTGATTTTTCCCGAAATCCGGTGAGGACTGGTTGGATCTGCAGAGTTGAGTGGCTAAGTTTGTATAATCCAAGTGCCTCGAGGGTTTTTCAACACGCTGAATCCATTTATGCATTAAAAAATGCAATTTAAACAACAAAAAATAACGATTTTGTCCAAATTTACATCGTCGGATTCCGGCCAATAAACCCAAAAGGTAGAACGTTTATCCAATGCCATAATTCAATACTTCTTCTTCCATGATCGACATAGATTCCACGTCTACTATCCTTCTATCTCCCTTGACACCATTGCTCTTCACTTTTCTTAAGCCCTAGGTCTCATGGTGAGTCAAAGGAGGAATTGCACAACCAGGAATGAGAGGAACGAGAATCTTATAAGTCTTCCTCTCAATATAATTTTAAAATTCAACAAGTGTTCTCTTTGTCGCCTCTCCTAATCATGGTGAAATTCCATCGGCCTCTGCTTTGATGTTAGTGCAGGACTCATCCAAAAAAAATGATTTAATCATTGGAAGAAGATCTGAGAAGCTCTTATACCTGATGAGAATCCTAAATAGCCTTTCTAGAGACTAGACATTGATTACAATTGCGTCAACCAAATATAGAAGTTGTTGGCTTGCTTCGAAGACATATCTACGAACGCCATTGTAACCCTCAGGTCGAAACAATGGTGAGGTATCCACTACTCTTAGTATTCACATGACGATGTTGAGCAAATTCCTCATGATTTCATTCTCCTTCACCCAAGTTAATTGATGCAAACATCTAGCCAATCATCATGATGAGAAGAACCAGATAAAACCTTAGATATTGGAGGCTGAGATAGGGTGGTGAGACTTGTAGAATGTTGATGTAAACCCTAAAATAGATAGCTATATGATATGTTCACGATAATAATGAGAGATGTGATTCTATTGTTTTGGAGGTGATGGTTCTGTCAAAGAGAGTTGAGCTGAAGGATCATTGTTGAGAGAGCTTCAATAACATCCAAAGGAACTTACACCACTACCTTATATGAGATCGTGAAATCTTTCAAGGGGATGTGGAATATCAAGAATGTAGTTGTTCAACTCCCTGTAAACCTTGAGAGGAGTACCATTTGATCGAAGATCGTTGTTGTCTGGATGAAATTTGAAGAGAGACAGGTATTGATCTCAGGGCAAGAAAAATCTATCCATGAAGTATGACTACCAGAGGAGCAATTACATTTTCAAATGAAACTTCAGAGGGCCAATTAATTATGTGCCCTTGAATACATATAAGTAAATTGCATTAAAATCTCATTAACATTATTAATAACATACCTTATAAAATAAGTTAATGAAACAATTAATTTTGAGATTGACTTTAGTAAGGGTCTTTCGGACAAAATGATTCTCAAATGGAAAATTTGTATATGGACTTGGGTCTTGGATTATGAGAATACAAGAATCCAGTGTCGGATCTATCATCTTCTAGGACATTTACAAGATTTTTGTCCTTATGCACGAGCTCATTCTACATTGAACATAGGGGCTAATTCTAAACTAAAAAGTTGGACATATTCAACTGAAGAAGAGGAAAAGGATGATTTTTTTTTTTAGAAAACACAAGATTCCAAGAAGGCTAATCCTACTTGTCTAGAAGTGTCGCTTGGAAAACCGTGTCATCTCTCAAAGGATAAAGTGAAATCCAAGGATACCAAGATTTCATGATCAAGGATGGAAGTTTTACCTTTTGTCTCTTCTACGGGAATGAAGTGGTTTTATGAAACTAACACCTCTGATTCCAATAAGGAATTGGTTCCATCTCCACTCCCTATTTTTTGTTGATAAAATCTTAGGGGGCAAATATGGAGCAACATCATCATATGTAGAAAGGGGGGGCAAGTGTATGTGTGGGGGGTGTGCTTTATGGCCCCATAGGAAACTGAGAAATAGAATTTTCTTGGAATCTTGGGATCACCTTGAATAATAAGGCATAAGCTTATGTAGTTCTTCAAGGCGCCCAAATTGCTAAGCAATGACACACTTCTCAGATGAATATTGTAGGGGATTCCAAAAAACCCATCCAATATTTTGTAATAGGCTTGTTGTGACATGCACTACAACTCTCCATTTTTCTTTTCATTCTGTTACTTTCCTAAAAAAAGGAGCCCCTTTATTTTTTAGCCTAAGAGAAAGTGTCATAAGTATCCTTCTTCATCTTAAGATTATTTTGGTGATTCATGCTTCACTTGGAAAATGAATAGTACATAGTGTTGCAATCCATTTTTTTTTAAATCGACGAAGTTACTTTCAATTCCTCCGAACAAGTTCAAAGGAGTTCCTATATTTTGTTCCGATACACAATGATATCATGAGAGTTGGGAGAAACTCTTCCGATCATATCAGAGGAGTTACTTCTAACTCCTCCAATATGTTCATAGGAGATACTTCTAACTCTTCCGAACTAATAAAAAAACTTACTTATAACTCTTTCTAATTAATTAGACAAATGGCTCTTAACTCCTCCGATCAAACCTACCCCAACCATCGCATTAAATTTCACAAGTAACCATTTGGCTATAAAATGAAACATGGTTGAGTTTAGTATTATTTGAACGTTTGCAATTGAACGAGAAAAACCAAGGATCAAAGCATCGAGATGAATGTCATTCGAAACTCTCCCCTATCCATATCCACCACGTGGCAGCATATTCCAGGTAAGGTTACATCACCTCTCTCCATTTTTCAACCTAGGGTTAGGTCTTTATTTTTTCTTGTTCTTCTCACTCCCTTTGCCCTAGATCGATAATACTTTTTTTTCCCCATTTCTTTGTCACTTCGCACCTGGCTACACATTCCCCTTTCCACCAGCCTTATGTTTTATTCTGAATCTGTTCCTGGCTACGGGATACATAACTAGTCAACCTTTCCCCCTTCACCACGATGGAATTCTTCCCCATCCTCTCACTTAACCATTGCAAGCCCCAAAGCTCGTCCAAGGCACAAAGACCTTGATCTAAGAAATCCCTAAGGTTCCCTCTCACTACTCTAAACTAGTCATAGTTCTCTTGATCGCTCTCCTAGTTCGTGGAAATCCCCAACTCCAAAACCAGAGACTTTTAAAGTAACTCTCCGAGCACATCGAAAAAGTTACTACTAACTTCTCCAATATGCTCAGAAGAGTGGAAATCATCTCTTCCAGACATTTTCAGAACAAATTGAAGCAACTCCTCAGATATGATAGGAGGAGTTCCTTGTAAGTGCTCTGAGCTCCTCGATAAAATGACAACCCCTTCCAAATACATATCGGAGAAGTTACTAACAACCTCTTCGATGTGCTCGGAGTTGTTACTAACTCCTCTGATACGCTTGAAGGAGTTGTTACTAACTCTTCCAATCTTTATTAAGAAAGTTGTTTTCTTATGCTCCAATTTCGTCTTTCCAGGATGGTGCCCAAGCATTTCACCCCAAAATCTCACTGAGCATTGTCTACTATTAACCTGACATTTGCGAGAAGCGGCTTGTCATGTCTTGATAATTTCAATAATTCTTATAATTTTCTGATCATTTAGTTGTATTTCCAAATAGTTGTTACACATTATTTTCATCATCCCTATGACCGTTAATGATGTAAACCTATCTGTTTCCTTCAAAGGGGTCAGTGGCCTGAGTTCCTGAAGAGAGAAGGGAGAAGAACTTTTCCTGAGAAAAGAAGTTGCATTTTCCCTTGTAAAAACCCTGTAAAAAAGGAAGTTCGCAGGTTGCTATATAGGCAGGGTGCGAG
>SNQJ01S0003587.1:378401-398256 GCA_010110895.2 Picea sitchensis
TAGTACATTTAGCGAAAGATTGCATTTTATTTCTGAATTGTAAAGTTGAAATTGAAAATTGTATTGTTTTTATTAGCATATCATTCATTGAAAAGTTACAGGTAGACTTTGCATTATATTCATATTTATCTTTTGCAGAGTCATAACATCATGAGTTTCATTTCCGTACACTTTTGAGTAATCACGACCAACAAAATTTACACTTTAAACTAAAATTGATTAGTCACGATTTTATTTTTAGGGTGCACAAACTAGCCTAGGATTTAGTGCCTTGGAATAGGATTTTGTGAGTAAACTTCTCCAAGGCAATTAAATCAACATATGTGTCTGAGATAGGGAGTTGATAAGTCCATTGTATAATTGGTAATATCAGGAGGCTCCGCTCACACCAGAGTTAATCATGAGGTCGCACGAGGTTACTTGAAGGGATAACCCCTAGATACTCGCCTAGCGTCAGAGATATTTTTGTGGATTTATTCATATTTGGGGATCCTTTTGGTACCCATATCTCTGTGAGAGGTGGTGCTTTCAAGGTTTCGAGCTTTGATACCCTTCCCATATGGTGATCCGGACTTATGACTACTCGCCTATGCATCGGTTATACAATGGTTTATTAGCTTCTTGACTTAGGTATCTCATAGGTTACTTGGAGGGGTTATTCTGCTTGTACCCTGGGTCAGATAGGAGTCGAACAACACACAACCTTTATGGAGGATTACCTCTCCGGGGGGATCTGACCGACTGGTTGTTAATCCCACGAGGGCCCTTATAACTGATTATGTTACCTCCAAACTTTAGCGGGCAGTCTCAGGTACCTCTTAGACGCGACATACCTTCTTTAGCGAGGGAGGCCACTTGGCTACTTTAGCCCGTTTGCATGCATATTGGCCATTTGACTTTTTTGTGTGCTCTTTGATTATTAGTTGACCACAATATTTATGTGCTAAGTCTTTGTTATCATGGATAGTGGAGTTCCTTTTTCTCCCTCATTTACTGCTACCCCCCCATGATGTTCATGGGGGAAAATCCATTCATTTTTTATAATGGTATGCAGAATTATGGTACTCAGTCAATGCCTTGGGTCTCTAATCATTTTTCTCATGGTATGTTTGATATGTCTTCGCACTTTCCCTCCTCTGTCTCACCTCCTTATGCGAATACAAGTTTTGGATATGGGGGCATGATGCCTCCTTCTTATCCCTCTCTGTTTGGTGGGAGTCATATCCTTCAAACACCTCTTACGGTAGGAGGTTGGAATCTTCCTTCATACGAATCCACTATGTGAGTAGTAAGTTCCCAATTAAGAAATCATTCTACTTGTTACACTCCATCCACTTATCCTTCTTCTGCTATGTTGGTTTCTACGAACACTTTTCCCATGGCGGACCTCTGTCTTCCCTCTGGTGTTTCATCCGGGGGAGTTATTTTTATAGTATGGGCAACCCCCCTCATGAAGTTCCTTCATCTGGGGGTAACATATATCCTCACATGAGTAACCCTTGTCATGTCACTTTCTCTTCGCAAGTGACTTCCTTAGTGTCAATGCCCTTACAACCCCTTATGAATCAGTATGGAGGAGGATACTATCCTACTGAATAGGGACAGGATGTAAACCAGGATCCTTCCTGGCCTGCAATTTCTTAGAACCAATATTTCCTTGGACTTTGTTCTCAAATGTTGAAATCTACCACTGCCTCAAGTCTAGTCACTGCATGTCATACTGGAATTATATCACCAACCTCTGCTAGTCATGTTGGAGATTGGTCAACAACCTCTGCAAGTCATGTTGAAGACCTGCAACTAGTCGTTGCAAGTCATGCTAGGGGCACATGTTTGGTCACTACTAGTCACACTGCATATTCATCACCAACCTCTGCTAGTCATGTTGGAGATTCATCACCAACCTCTGCTAGTTACATTGGGGATTCATCACCAACCTATGCTAGTCATGTTGAGTATTCATCACCAACCTTTGCTAGTCATGTTGGGGATTCATCACCAACCTATGCTAGTCATGTTGGGGATTCATCACCGACTTCTGCTAGTCATTTAAGAGATTTTCTACTAGCCTATGCAAGTCATGCTGGGAGCATGTCACTAGCCACTGCAAGTCATGTTGGGGGCATTCATATGATTGAGAATCCTAGACGTCTTAGACGTAAGCCTATATTCCTTTGAAGGACTTGTGAAGGAAGTCACCTTACTCGGTTGTGTCCTGTTACTGCTGGGATACCGGAAGCGTGGGGTTCGCCTAAGGGCCCTTCGGTTTCTAAGGCATCTATGGTTTCATAACACTCTGTTCCTTATTTGGTTGATACAATAGTCATGCCGATGCAATCTTCGGCTGACACCCCTTTTCATTTAGGGGTTGATGCATCCTTTGACCTTGTTGTCTCACATCCCATTCAACCTATGGTCGTGTCGATGCAATCTTCGACAGACACCTCTCCTATGTTCGGGGGTGATGCATCTCTTGACCTTGTTGTCTCTCATCTTGTTCCACCAACGGTCATGTCGATGCAATCTTCGACCGACAACACTCCTATCTTTTGGGGTGATGCACCTCTCGACCTTCTTGTCTCATATCCTCTTCAACCAATGGTTGAGGAAGTGGTCGTATCGATGCAATTTTCGATCAGCCCCACTCTTCTCTTAGAGAGTGACATGTCTAATGAAGCGGTTGCTCCAATGCAATTTTTGGTCGATTTTGCTCTTCTGGTTCTGGTTCTATACCTTCTATGCCATGTCCTTAGCATTTCTAGTACTTTACCTTCTGAACAAGAGAGTGTTTTACTCTTCTCGAGTTCTCTCCCCTCCAAGTCTTGATGAGGTTCTCTTTGATTGGGATGGTCTTGTGGGGTATCCAATGCCTCCACCTATGTCTTTTCCTAGAAAAGAATTATCCTATATATCAAGGAGACGATAACCTTTGTTATCACTTTGTCCTCCTCGACTTGGAGAGCTTTGGGTCTTCCCAAGAGTGTGTCGGTTCTTCATAAGATACTAACGTTCCATAGAAGGTCCACGCAGGAGCCTTGGCCTCCCCCGTGACTTGCCACCTAGAATCTCCCCAATGAGTCCAAGTTAAGCCCTTTTCCGACTCGTTCAAAAGAGAAAATATTCTCGGGCAATTTTTCCCTTTCACGCTCGTTAAATTGGATTTGAAATATCGTGAGTCTTAGTTAAGCTCTTTTTGGTCTCCCTTTAAAAAGAGAAAATATTTCCGAGCGATTTGTCCCTTTCACACTAGTTAAATTTGATTGGAAAGGTCATGAGTCTTAGTTAAGCTCTTTTCTGACTCATTATAAAAAATGGAAAAGATTGTCGAGTGAACTTGTCTTTTTCACACTCATAAATTGGATTTGAAAAGATGTCTATTTGGCACAAGTTTACCCATTTTTCACACCAAATAGACTACAAGACATAAAAAAAGGATATTTTTTGGCATTAAGTTGTGATTGCATCCCATGCCCTCTCTTGCAGTATTGAGCCTTTAGCTGATTCTCGCTTTGCATTATAAACTGTTGCCTAAGCAGTTTTGCATCCTCAACAAAGCAGAGCCTTGTTTATATCCTTCACAATTTGACACCCTATACCCTGGAGGAAACATCACCCCGAGTGTCCATCTCCCACATGCATTTCCTTGCATTAAGCATAGGTGCGTTCCACTATTGGCACTAGTTTTGCTTACTTGCGACACTCGTTTCCTCCTCTGTATCATAGCATTCATTTTTTATGAAAAAAACAAAAAAAGACGGGCGAGAAGGGAGTACTATATTATAATTGGAAACAATTGTGTCGCAGTTGTGTCAATTGAATGTCTCTATCTTTAAATAACAGAGATTTTGTAATCATTATGGAAGAATATTAGCTGTGTAACAGAGAGTAAAGTGAAGCATTTTGTATCTGAACATTTTGGCGATTTAATAAAGAAAGTGATTTGAGTTTCTCCAACCTATTGTAGTCTTTTCAAGTGGATTCGGTGAGAAGGAAAGGGCCCACCTTCCTCACAGACTCCCCTCTGTTCTGAGTTTTATATTAACTACTTTGATTTGGGTGATTAATCTGTTGAGCCTTTCTAGAATACATTTGTTGTTACAGTTCAGTCCCTTTCTGTTAAATGCACATCAGTGTGTCTCATGAGAGTTAGAGTCAATTGTTGTATACTGTTGGAGAATTGCTTTGAAAGTTAATTCCTTTTCTGCATTAGATTAAATCTCTGTTTTCAAGCAAAATTAAATAGAAGTGTGAATTCCTTTCTACAATTAAGTAGACTTCCTTTCAACAATTAACACAGAACTTCATTTTGCAAGAGTAATATAGAATATTAGAATAGATTAGATAATCTAGGATTCTTACACACTCATCAAATTCTACTCCCGAAAATTAGATTTCAATTATGCAAGTGTGACTTCAATTATGTAACAATATATTAGAACTCCAACTGTGTCAACAACTTGTGTTAGTGTTCATCTTTTCAATTAGGTTTCTTTTAGTGTTAATTTACCTTACTGCAATTGATTAGTGTTTTATTTCATAATATAGCATAGACTGTGCACAATTATCTTGCAATAACAAAACTTCCCTAGGTTTGACAATTCATATTGCACACCTTAATTATGTATTTATTTAGACAATTAAAGTGCCCAACATTTTGGCACCATTGCCGGGGAAGATAATTATAGATTCTTGTAAGCACATTGTTTTTCATTTATTTAGGAATGAGTAGTCTACATGAATCAAGAAACAAGAGGATGTATCCCCAAAAATACTAACCCTACAGGTACCAGAGGACGTGGTGGAAGGAATCCTACACTAGGAAGGCCAACCTTTGTTGATGAGATTATAGCCAGAGGAGATTCTTCTTCAGGATCTATCTTTCACCCTTCAAATCCTCCAAGAAGACATAATCCTTAGACATCAGAACTACCCCATTTTGAAACTTCGTTTTCATCAGGGGCTGAAGCTGAAGATTTGTCACCAACAAATCAACACGCAAAACTGGAGAATATGGAAGATCAAGAAAGTGTAACTTGGAATAGGGAAAAGCCAGAAGAAGTTGTCTATCAGATTAACGGACAAATAGTCACTAAATATGAGTGGGACACTTTCCGTATTGAGTGGAGAGAAAGAGAACGTATGGAAAATCAAGGAGATAATGAAGAAGAGCTCCATCGTGAGGATCTAGTGAACAATGAAGATCGGGTAAATGATGAAAATACTATCTTTAGCCTGGTCTTTCCTATTACTAATATTCCTACACAGGGGATGGATTCTATGAAGAACATACCTCTCTCAGCCCTGCCAAATTTCCATGGATTATCTACTAAGGATCCAGATGAGTTTCTGTTTGAATTTGATATTCTGCGTAGAAGCTATGAATACACTACCACTGTGCAGAAGATTAAATTGTTTCCAGCTACATTGAAGGGTAACGCGTTAAGATGGTTTATGAGCCTTGGAGGAGAGAATATTTCAACATGGGGACAAATGAGGCAGCTTTTCCTGAACAAATACCATGACTACTACTGAACGAGGGAACAAAGAGAGGAACTGTGTAAGCTGTCTCATAAGGAGGACGAGACCCTTGAAGATTTTGTGGAGCAACTCCAGTATAATCTAAAAAAGTCCGGACATCTGTATGTGATTAAGGACATTCTCAAAACTATTTTGCTAAAAGGAGTTAGAGATGATTGTTTAGATATGTTGAATATGCTTGGCAAGGGAGATATATCTAAGGAATCTTATGAAGACATTGTAAATATTTGTAAGAGATGCTCTCAAGGATCTACAAGGAATAATCCAGCTACCAAGGATGCCACTTTTTCAAGGATACAAAAATCAGCCAATGGAGGGGCAACATGAGCAAAAATAGGTAATATGTTAGAATATTTCAAAACATAAATGATTAACTCTTTTTATTCACAAATTGATACTCTGCAGATCAAACATAAACAAGCAGAATCAGATCAGGCATTGCCCATTTTCTGTCTGAAATGCAGAGACAAACATCCACCAAGGGAGTGCCCATTGAACAGTGTCCAGGTATGTCTTATTTGTGAATTAGATCATGCCACTAACAAATGTCCCTCCCTACCAGGTGTAAAGAATCAATGAAGGAGACTAATGAGGAAACAGAGGTTGCCTATATAATAACACAGAGGAGACAATGGAAGCCACGAGGTCAAGGTATAAACCCTCAATTCTCTCCTGTAGCACTTAATTATTGGAATAATGTGAACAATCAACTTCAATATGGCCAAATGAATCCACCCCCTCCAAATCAGATGCCACCAATGCATGGGTACCTATGCCCCATCAACATAATCATCTTGGGCAATGGAACCCATATTGGACAGGCCCTAAAAAAAAACTTACTTATCAAAACCCTCACCAACAGAACCCTTATCAACAACAGTTCCAAGCCTAGTACCAACATCAACAATTGCAATTACCTCCCAATGCCCCATAGAACAATCCTCCCTTACGACCTCAGATGCCTCTGAAACCTGTTATCACTCCAAGAGTCAGTCCCAGACTGCAAATGAGAGTAAGATTGGTAACATACAAATGTAAATGGATTAAAATAGTTTGAATAGGTGGATCAACAAGAGAAGAGTTAAAAGGAGGGCATCGAACTGCTGCAAATACATTCCATTGGGCATGGAGTCACAACATCCTACAGATCAAAGGAAATCAAGTCGCCTACCATATAAAAGGATTATGAAAAGATGGATAGAAGAATATAAGGTAAAAAAATAGAATAATAACCACATAACATATATCCTTTCTGTAATATAGATTGAAGAGTGATTAAACAATAATCTGTGATTAACAAGCAATTACCACGAATCCTTTGCATCTCATGAATTCATTAACCAAAGGTAGCTTTTGATCTTTAAAATCTGTAAATATTATTCAAGCAAGATGACAAGATAGAATGATAACAAAGGACAAAAAGTCTGATAAGCAACTCTCATGAATCTCTAATGGCAGAAATGCTAATTACAATAGGCCCTCAGGCTTACAATTGAGCAAATAAATTGTTCCTCTAGCTCTCTCCTCTCTTGGATCATGAATCCAACCTCCCATCCAAGAGATATCTCCTTAATTAAATATAAAATAGAATCCAAATAAACTTAGGGGGTCGAATCCCATCTCCTCCATTGGATTCTAAGCCTTGGAGATAGGTGGCAACAATCAAAGAGACAAAAATCCAACAAATTCCTAATTTTCAGGAATTTGTTGGAAGTCATTAATAAATTGTTTCCACTTCATGCATGAGGCCTTTGATGGAGATAAATATTAGGTGCAGGTGTCCCTTGACATATAACGAATCCTTGAGAATCCATTTGAATCCTCCTTGATAGGTGGCAACCTCCCACCAAGGAGAATATCAAAACTGTGACCGTTATAGGAAATTAGGTAGCGTCGCTGTAAAATAGTTGGTAGCGCCACTTATATGTTTAATATCTCTCAAACCATAACACATTTTAAAAAAATGAGAGAGGTTTATGTTATTTAAAATGTTATGAACAAAATCCTCCTCTAGTTTTCAAAAATACTTTCTCAATTTTTCATAATCCAGGTTTCAAGTTAGTGACAAAAAACTAGTAAAATAACTCTGCACAATTCGTTTTCTGCCAGAATTTAGATAGTGAATGTAGGTAGCGCCCACCTATGTGTCTGCGTGCAATTCGATAGCGTAAATACATGGGTGATTTTGATTCTCGGAACCTTGTGAGAGTGTTGTCAATGCTTGTTCTTGACACTTGGCACCTTAAGCAATCTTGTGCTAACACAAACTAACCCAAATCCAAATAATAAGGCCATTCAGAATATTGATATACACAATGGGCCAGATTTGTCTATTACCCCTATGCCTTGTGATGAGATAAAATTAAGATCAGGGAGAATAGTCGAGTCAATAATTGAAGATGCTCCATCTTCATAATCAGACAAGGAATCGGGGGAAAAACCATTTGCTGATATAGAGGAAATTGACAAAACTATCATAGAATTAGAAGACCCCCCCCCCATTCCTTGAAAGATTGGAAATCACCAAAACTGTGGAATTTCCATCCTTCAATCTCTTAGGAGAATTGCAAAATCTGCATGTTAACATTCCACTATTGCAAGCGATTAAGGATGTCCCTATTTATGCGAAGACTGTGAGAGACCTCTGTATCAAAAATCCTAGAAGGAAACCTAGGAACCCTCTCGCAGTACACGTAGTGGGACAATTGTCTGAACTGATGTTAGGCAAAACCCCACCTATTAAATATGGTGACCCAGGAAACCCTACAGTCACTGTCAAAATTGGAAACTCATGGATTCAGCTTGTAGATGAAGAATCTCATGACAATTTTGTCTTAGCAATTTGCACTGGAGGAGTCACTTCCCTGACTCAGATTCAGAGTAAGGATTGAATGTGTATTGCATAAAGACATGTAATGTCTTTAGTTCGGGGGGATGTTAGGACCCAGAAATGTCCCTTTTTCACTATACCTTTTTCTCATTCAACCTTATCATTTCTATGCTAAAATTCCTAATATATTGTTTTCTATGATCTTTTTCCCAAGGTATGAATCATTAATATTGCTTTTGTATTCTTATTTACTTAACATGTTTGATTGGTAGCGTTTCTCATATTTTACCCATGAATGCTCAACTAATGATCAAAATGTGTAGATTAAAGAAAAACAACCAAGTCTTGAAGAAAGATCGTTGTTGTTACACCAGCTGATACAGTCGTGCACCCATTCTACATGTTGTTACATGACTACAACAATCACGCACCTTTTTTGGAAGCTGTTACACCTGTTGCAACAGAATCCCACCGATCCTGGAAGCTAGCATATCATTCAAATCTATATCCTGAAGACAGATCCTCAAGGTTGTTACATGTTTTGAAGACAAATCCTCAAGGTTGTTACACGTTTTGGCTCACACTGGTGATCAAGATTATTTCCAGATTTTGTGAAGATGACAGATCTTTTATATCATACGAACAACTTGAGAATATCCGATTCTCATTAGGGGAGAATATTAGTTGTGGATCAGAGAGTAAAGCGAAGCATTTTGTATCTGAACATTTTGGCGATTTAATAAAGAAAGTGATTTGAGTTTCTCCAACCTACTGTAATCTTTTTGAGTGGATTCAGTGAGAAGGAAAGGGGCCAGCTTCCTCACAGACTCCCCTCTGTTCTGAGTTTTAGATTAACTTCTTTGATTTGGGTGATTTATCTGTTTAGCATTTCCAGAATACATTTGTTGTTACAGTTCAGCCCATTTCTGTTAAATGCGCATCAGTGTGTCTCATGAGAGTTAGAGTCAATTGTTGTATACTATTGGATAATTGCTTGGAAAGTTAATTCCTTTTCTGCATTAGATTAAATCTTTGTTTTCAAGAAAAAGTAAATAGAAGTGTGAATTCTTTTATGCAATTAAGTAGACTTCCTTTCGACAATTAGCACAAAACTTCCTTCTGCAAGAGTAATACAAAAGATTAGAATAGATTATATAATCCAAGATTCTTATACGCTCATCAAGTTCTACTCCTGGAAATTAGATTTCAATTATGCAAGTGTGACTTCAATTCTGCAACAATATATTAGAACTCCAACTGTGTCAGCAACTTGTGTTAGTGTTCATATTTTCAATTCTATTTCTTTTAGTGTTAATTTACCTTACTGCAATTGATTAGTGTTTTCTTTCATAATCTATCATAGACTGTGCACAATTATCTTGCAATAACAACACTTCCCTAGGTTTGACAATTCATATTGAACACCCTAATTATCTATTTATTTAGGCAATTAAAGTTCCCAACAATATGCATTGTTTTTTTATAACATTGGTTCATCAAAGTTAGTGTGTGAGACTTTTACAGACTTGAGTGATCCCATAAGGGGAGAACTTGTGCATAATATCTTCATGGCAAAAGTCACCGACAATACCAATAAAGGAACCCCTTCATAATGGGATTCTTGTGCTCTTCCTTTCTTCAGAAACATTGGTGTCCCTTTGATGGCCACTCTGTACATTCCTGAGTTGATTGTGGGACTACCGGTTTGGTTGGGTACCATTCCAAATGTCCTGAATGCTCTTGATGTTCCTTCGTCAACAAAGTCTTCTCCTCCTCCTTCTACCTTCTTCAGTGAAAGTATAGATACTAGTAATTGGAAGTCTAAACGAAATATAAAGAGGAATAATATGAAGAAGAAATCACCAACCTCTGCGATTCATGTTAGTGATAGGTCATCAACCTATGCAATTCATGTTGAAGACCAACACCTAGCCTATGCAAGTCATGTTGGGGGCATGAACCTAGTCCCTGCAAGTCATACTGGAGTTCAAAAAACAACCTTTGCTAGTCATGTTGGAGAGTTGTCAACAACCGATGCAAGTCATGTTGAGGGAAAGCACCTAGCCTCTGCAAGTCATGTTGGGGGGAAAAGTCCAGCCACTGCTAGTCATACTAGTAATAGGTCTATAGCCTCTACGAGTCATGTTATCAACCCATCACCAACCTCTAGAAGTCATGTTGGATATGTGTAGCCAACCACTACTAGTCATGTTGGGGGCATTGATTCTATTGAGAAACCTAGTTGGATAGGACATACGCCTAAGTTCCCTTGTAAGATTTGCAAGGGATATCACCTTACTCATCTGTGCCCTGGAATTCTAGAGGTACAAATATTGTAGTCCCTGTCTGCAAGCTCTTCTGATTCTGAGTCTTCTGAGTTTTCCTCACAGTATATTCATCCTTTGGTTGATGAAGTGGTCGTGCCAATGCAATCTTCGATTGATCCCACTCCTCGTTTGGGAGGTGATGTGCCTGTAGACCATGTTGTCTCACAACCTATTCATCTAGTGGTTGAGAAAGTGGTCACACCGATGCAATCTTCAGCCAATCCCACTCTTCTCTTGAAGAGTGATGTGTCTACCAACTATGTTTTTAGCATTTCCCGTTAAGTACTTTAAGAACAAGGGGGCATTCCACTCACTTTGAGAACACCCCCTCCAAGCCCTAGGATGGTTTCCTTTGATTGGAATGACCTTGTTGAACCTCATATTCTTTCTTCTACACCTTTTCAAACAAGGGTTGAAGTTAATTCAACAAAAATTTATTGATGTATTATGGATGAAGGAGCCTCTGCAAGTATTTTACCCTCCTCAGTTTGGCAAGTCTTGGGATCTCCCTAGCTTGTGTCTGCTTTGCATGAGCTGTTGGATTTTGATAGATGTCCTAGTGAACATTTGGGTATTCTTCCTCAGTTGCCTATCTCATTAGGTGGGAATATTGTCCTTGTCGATTTTATAGTGGTGCAAGGCCCATTAGATTTCAATATGCTTCTCGGGCATGATTATGTATATGCTATGAATGTTGTAGTGTCTACGCTTTTCCGGGTGATGTATTTACCTCATAATGGAAGAATTTTCACTATTAACAAGATCGCATTTGATAATCACCATCCTAATTTGGCATTAGTTCAATATGCCCCTTTATATGTTCCTAGTGTTCGTGTAGACTCTACCCCGCCACGGGTTAATTATGTGGCATTTTATCCTCGATGTTCAATTGCTCCTGATCAAGAACTTGTTCACTCATGTTTTCCTTCTCGAGACATGCTCTTGGAAATTGATCCATTGGTTTATCCAATGGGGGCATGAGATCCCTTGCTTCCCCCTCTTGGTACAAGTGGTCTCATTGGGATTACTTGAGAAAATTAGCCCCCTAGAGTCTCCCTTTTTAGACTCTCTAAACATGAAAGATTTTTGAGCGATCTTGTTTCCCTTCATGCTCACCAAGCTCAAATTTGAAGGCACGTCTGTCTGACAGTAGTTTGCCCCTTTTTCGGTTCGGATGGTCAATTGTATGAACAAAGGTATACTCTAGGAACTTCAGTTTGCTAGAAGAGTATTCTCAGGTATAAGTTTAACCCTTTTTTAGGCCTGAGGGACTAAATCTACGAAAACAGAACATTCTCCTTGGTTTTGGTTTATGACCTTTTCTGGGCCTTGGAGATCACTTACGAAAAAGGAACTCCCACGGAGTCCATAGTTAACCTCTTTTCAAACTCTCTAAAATTGAAAAGATCGTTGAGTGACCTTGTCCCTTCACACTCGTTAAATTGGTATAGAATAACATCTGCTAGCATGAGTTTACCCTTTTTTATGGCCTGTGGATTATAGAGGAAAAAGGTACGCCTCGAGAGATTCATCTTGCCAAGAGATTTCTCCTCAATAACTTTTATACTTTTTCGAGCTAAGGTGACTAAATCCAAAAAAAGGTTGTGAGTCCATAGTTAATCTCTTTTCAGACTCCTTAAAAATGAAAATATTGCCGAGTGATCTTGTCTTTGTCACACTCATTAAAACGATTTTCAATAGACATATTTGCGGTGCTAGTTTACCCATTTTTCGAACTGACTAGACTATTTCCGAAAAAGGTACCCCTTGTAGTCTTATTTTACATTTTTTCAGACTCTCTAAGCTTGAAAAAACTATCAATCTTACCTTCTCTAGGATCGTTAAAAATTACATTGAACGGGGTTTTGTGTATTCCTAATCGCCTTTGCATCTCTGCATTTTTTGGCCTAATGTCAGCTCCATGTTTCTCTCAACTGAACCTTTGAAGAATGCCTTATATGCAAGCCTTGTATCACTTTGCCTTTGTGACCTGACACCTTGACCCATGGAGGAATTTTCCCCGAGTGTCCTTTTCCTGCACATGTCTCCTTGATCTGAGCATTAGTGTGTTCCTTGCACCTGGAACTAGTATGCTTGATTGAGACACTCGTTTCTCCTTTGTAACGTAGCATTCTTTTATTATTTTTCAAGATCTTTAAAAAATTGAAAAAGACAAAAATTAAAAAAACCCAAAAATAGGGGACGAAAAATATATATTCTTTTTGGTAGCACAATGTGTCACCCTTGGACAAAGCACATCCTTCCATTTTTTCATCAAGAATAGGTATCTAATATGACCTTAGGAATTTGTTCTCGCTACATAGAGTTGTGTCCTCTTCCATTTGGTTACTCTTCCAAACACATGGAGAGTGTGTGTTGCCTCCTGCATTGTGTACTTATGTCAATGTCATGAGTTTGATCATCTTTTGTTCTTTTTTCCAAGGGAAGTTTCACCCAACCTGAGTCGGCCTTTCTATAGTTTGTCTTTGACCTCATGACCCAGCCATCCCGAAAGTCCAATCAAGTCTTTGTTCAAAATCAATGAATTTCTATGCCTGATCATCGAGATCCTCTTGTCTTTTCCCAACGAGCCGTCGAAGACCTCTGGGTAGTGAATTCATACACTCATATTT
This sequence comes from Picea sitchensis, assembly GCA_010110895.2. Classification (NCBI taxonomy): domain Eukaryota; kingdom Viridiplantae; phylum Streptophyta; class Pinopsida; order Pinales; family Pinaceae; genus Picea; species Picea sitchensis. The sequence goes on from SNQJ01S0003587.1 coordinate 391,730, forward strand.
CACTCCTACCCAAGTTTTGAAGATCTTGAAGTTGTTTCTCAAGCTATGAAGACCACATCTCTAGCCATTGGGCATTATTTGCTTCTTGAATATGGATACTATACTTGTATATCTTTGATTTTAAGATGTAGATTTGTTGCGTATTTCTCGAGGCTACACTTTATATAGTTATATGACATGGATATGTAATGTATTTGATTGGAAGCCATGATTTTTTTCATCTCAAGCATGGGTATGCCTACCTCGAAGAGAAAATTGTTATTTTGCAGATGGCACCTCCCGAACTCTATTCCCAGGCTCACTCGTTTCGTACATTGGCGAAGATTTTGTAATGTATTTCAGCCATCAGATGCTCTTATGAACTCACACATTAGGGAGCATATGTTATAACCCTAAATTTCTCTACACATGCATACCTGGCCTTTGGCCCTCTTACTTTCATTTTTTGCCAAGCCATCACTAAGTTGCTCTTCTAAAAAACCCTTTTTTGAATATGTACGCGCCTTGCACCAATACTGCCCGCATACATATGCTTGTTGCACCACTACATCCCGCATATGTACGCATGTTGTACAACTACAACCCACGTATAATTGCAAAAGTTGCAAGGAATTCTTTGAGATTACGGGCTATTGGGTAGTTTCCCAACTAATCCACCGCCTATAGCCCATCAACCAACCAAATAACCATCCTTTTGTCATATAAAAGGAGGTGTTGGGGTCTCATTTTACATCTAGACATAAGACAATGAAACTCTTTCCGTTTCACGTCCCCTCCTTGCCCAAAGTAATTGCAGCCCTTTTGTGAGAATTGCCTCAACATTCCCCAATTAGCCCTTCTTCCTCCATGAGAACCCACTCACTTCCCAAGAAGAGATCAAAAGGTTGAGAGGATAAGCCATACAAAGGTACACTTGGATCTTGGTGAAGAGGATCCTAGACCAGGTTTGTGGAGTAGTACTCGTCTTTGGTTGTAAAGGGATAATCATTGAGTTATCAATAAAATAATTACTTTTCCTGTCCCAAATCATGGTGTATTGAATGCTTTTAACGGTTTATGTTTTGACATTCTAATGCCTAACCCTAATTTGTATATGAATAACATTCTTGTAGCTTTTTGTTTGTCTATATTTGAATGCAGGCCATATTTAGGAGGAGGCATGCAGTCAGAGGAGCTTTCAAGCGTGAGGGGATCATCACCGTATGTGGAGTAGAGGTATAGTTACCCGATCCCTCTCATATTTTATTTTCTTGTATGAGTTTTGGTATGTTTGGGGTCGTTAGAGAAGTAGTTGACTTTTAGATGGTTAATTGATCTGGCTACATTCTGAACCTTGGTGTAGTCATAGGGGGGTTTTTCCCGCTAGTAGATGATATTGTGGTCTCAGCACAAAACAAGTCCATGGAACTGTTGTCAAATCAGTTGCAAAAATTTTCAATACAACAGACTGTGGCCAACCAAACTTCGAGTTTGGTTGTTCCCCCTACCAAGACATCGGTCGTACACAGTGTGCAGTCGACAAACCCTAAGGGAAACCAACAACCTAAGGGAAAGAAGAAACAATAGAACAAGAAGGGTAAAGGGGATAAAAAGGATACCAACAATGATGGTGGGAGAAAAATGGAGAAGAAGAAGTCAAAGTATCCGTGTAATATTTGCATGGAAGACCACTTGACTCATATGTTCCCTAGGCTTGTAGAAGCCCATAATATATTGGCACAACAACATCCTGTTGTGCTGACGAACCCTTTTCCACAAGGGAAAAACATGGGTCAGGCTTCATCATCCTCGAGCGCGGCAGGGGAAATCAAGGACCCCGACGCCTACTAGTAACAACCCGACCACAAATATTTACATGATGAATGTCGAGGCTAATATAGCGACCAGGGCACGAGATTACAGAATGCCAGAATTTGTCGAGAAGGGAAAATAAGCGATGAACCCATCGACTCCTCTCCATATTGAGAAGGCAGCAGGCGAAGCGATGACTCGCATCCCAACAGGTTCATTTAAAAAGGATTCTGATAATCCAAACGTGAGGGCCACCCAGAACTACTCTGTTGTGAAATATTTGGCACTGATTCCTTGCACAATGTCCACTTTGGAAGGCCTCTAGAGTTTCCCTTCGCAGAGAAAAGATCTGTTATCTACCTTGGGATCAACAGAGACTTGTAACCTGGGAGCGATCATTTTTTATCCAAATGACTTAAAACCTCATCTTCCCTACCACATTGCATTTTAGATAGTAGTGTCTTACACCACGAAATATTTTACTCGAAATATTTTTCGTACAGTGGTTGACGAGAGAACCTCAACTTGTGTGATGTCGTTGGCATGTTGGAAGGCCATTGGCCAACCTGTTTTGTCTCCCTTTCCTATGTTGCTTACGGAATTTGACGGTCAGTCGTTCAGACCACATGGAATCATTCCTTCTTCCCCCTGCAGTTGGGAGGAAAAACCATGTGTGTCGAAGTTGAAGTGGTTGATGCACCTCTCGACTACAACCTATTGTTAGGAAGGAGTTGGAATTATGTGATGCATGCAGTGGTTTCTATGGTTTTTCGAGTCTTGTGTTTTCCACATGAGGGCCAGATTGTGACCATTGACCAGTTGTCTTTATCCCATCCTGACCCTTCATTAGGGGCTTCCACAGTCCCGATGATTGATAATACGCAGCTAGACATTGTCAACTTAGGTGTTGGTTTCTTTTCGTCGTTGATGGGAACTTTTGATTACTCGCCACCTTCTGGCAATGTCAAACTTATATCGGTTGTTCCCGACTAGCCTAGGGATGAAATTATACAAGTGTCATCATTTCGAACGACCTATTTTAATGATATGTGGAATCTACCTTCCCCATCAGCTTCGATGGAAGGGATAGGGCATCTTGGCATGGCCATGCCCTTGTTCAAGACTGAGGTTGTGTACAACATTTTTCAGCAAACTTCGGTCAACCCTGATCCGACTCCCCCACAGGAGTTAGATCTAGTTCTCGAGCCTATTTGGGCTCAGGGTTCTCTTGCCACTCAAGATCCTTTAGACCTGGTCTTTCCCTCTGATGAGGCAATTCTTGAGGCATTGACTAGTCCCGATAGACCTTAGGATGATCTACATCATAAATCTTACTTCCTTCCCGAGATAAGGAGAATAGAGGTGGGAGAATTTGTTTTGACTGTGAATGGAGATAGTTCTTCTTCTATCAATCCTTTATCTACGAGTGAAGTTTATGCCTAGGGTAATATGGAAAGTATCTCTACAAAGATGCCAATAGATATCTCCAAAACCCCTGGCGTTGTGGAGAATGTTTTGTTCAGAGTGAAATACTCCCTCGAAGAGATTCAAACTTATATTGAGTTATTCAAGGAATTCCATGACATTTTTTTCTGGTATTACGAGGAAATGCCAGGAATTGACCCACGAATTGTCGAGCATGAAATCACGACTTATCCTGATGCCAAGTTGGTCCGACAAAATCTTTGTTCGGTGAATCCTTGAAAAGAGGTAGCAATTAAGGCAGAAGTAGAAAAACTGCTCAAAGACGGTTTTATCTACCCTGTATAGTTGATGGAATGGGTGTCAAACCCGGTTCTAGTTAACAAGAAATAAGGTACGATTCTTATGTGCGTGGAATTCCATCATTTGAACAAGGCCTGTCCGAAAGACAAATTTCCCACCCCATTCATTGATCATATTGTCGATGAATGTGCAGGCCGCGAGGTATTTTCATTGATGGATGGTTTCTCGGGATACAATCAGATTCAAATCAAACCCAATGACCAACATAAAATGAATTTTATTTTTACTTGGGGCATGTTCACGTATCGTAAGATGCCTTTTGGCCTGAATAATTTTGGAGCCACCTTTCAACGGTCCATGTTGTTTTATTGTCATGACCTTAGACATATAGTCGATGCATATCTTGATGATCTAGCATCATGCTCTCACAAGAGATATGATCATCCCACTCATATTCGACTAATCTTTGAACTATGTCGCTACTATCAGATTCGCATGAATCCTAACATGTGCAGTTTCTGCGTGATGTTAGGTCATCTCTTATGTTTAATTGTTTTGAAAGGATCATGGTCGATCCTCTCAAGGTTGAGGCGATAGTTCAATTGCCTCCCTTGTGCACAATACCCCAGCTTCAGAGCTTACATAGGAAAGTGAATTTTATTCAGCGTTTTGTCGTGAATTACATCGAGATCTCTAAAGGGTTTATGCGTCTCTTGAAAAGGGGAGTCTCATTCTATTGCGATGAAGCTACTCAGTGCTCCTTCGAAGAATTGAAACACACCCTGATGTCTGCCCCTCTTCTTTGGCTTCCCGATTATAACATATATTTATTGTTGTATTTGGCTACGGAAGAAATGACAATCGGCATGGTCTTGCTTCAAGAGGATGATCTGCTCAAAGAGCATGTTATATATTACCTTAGCCGAGGCCTTTTTGGGCTGGAACTCAACTATTCTCACATTGAGAAGCTTGATTTCGTGGCAGTCCATGATATCCAATGGTTTTGTCACTATATTTTTCTTCGCAAGACGACTGTCATTTCCATTGTGAACCCTTTCCAATATTTGTTAACACGATGAGTCATTGGCAGAAAAACTAGTAGATGGATAGTCATCATACAATATTTTGACTTGGATTTTGTTTCCGCGAAATCCAAAAAGTCATCAGTCTTTTCCAAACTCATTTTGGAACTTTCAGTCGAGTATAGTGATATCACACCCGAAGAATCGCCTATCAGAGGAGATATTTTTATAATAGCATCTTCAGACCCCTGGTATGGAGATATACTAGTTTATCTCTAGACTTTGAAGTGCCCCACTTCTGCTTCAGGAATGAAACTATCTTATACTTGATGACACTTTGTATCATCGAGATGTGGATTTCATTATTCGTTGATGTCTTATCCATGATGAAACAAAGATCATTTTGAATGATTGTCACACTAGAGCATGTGGAGGTAATTATTTTGGGTTGGTAACAACCCAAAAGATTCTACATGTCAGTTAGTTTTGGCCCTTTTTAATCAAGGATTGTATTGAGGCAGTCAAAAAGTGCCACCCATGTCAGATCTTCTATCGGAATATGCAAGCACATCCTTCTCCCATGTTTCATGTCATTGTTGTTGGTCTTTTCACCAAGTGGGGGATTGATTTCACTACATGTCACCCGACCTCATCCAGGGGGCATCATTACATCATCGTAGTAGTAGACTACTTCACAATCTAGGTCGAAGCTTTGCCAATGTTTAACAATGATGGTGAAACAATTACTCTTTTCATTTTTAATCAGATAGTAGAAAGGTTCGACATCCTGAACGAGATTGTCATTGACCATGGCAGTCACTTCAAAAAAAAAATGATGATTCAGTTAATTTCAAATCTCAGGTTCAGGAATGAAAATTCATCACCTTATTACCCACAAGTGAATGGTTAGGTTGAAGTTGTGAATAAGTCTCTCAAGACTATTCTTCAGTGGACGATCAATTCTACCAAGTAAAATTGGCATTTGATGTTGTACTCAGCATTGTGGGCCTATTGAATGTCTATGAAGACTTCCATCAATTTCTCACCTTTTCAAATCATATATGGGATGGAAGTCGTCTTACCTATTGAGTGTCAGATTCCTTCTTTAAAGTTGGCAGTGGAATTACTGTCGGACACTTCACCGCTTGAGGAATGCCTACTATATCTAGAGCAACTCGATGAGCAGTGTCGTGATGCAACCCCAGCCAATGAGGATCATAAGAAATGAGTCAAGTGTCAGTATCATCTATCTGTTTGTCCTCAGATTTTCTCCGAAGGCAATCTTTTCATGGTCTATGATCAAGAAAAAGATCCCCTGGGAGCATGCAATTTCAAACCCATGTTGTTTGGACCATTCATTGTAAAAGAGGTATTGAAGAAGGGCACCTACCATCTAGTTTATTTTGAAGGAAATTACTTGGCAGAGCCTATAAATGGGCTCTACCTCAAGAAGTATTATTCTTAGGTTGTTAACCTGGGTGAATTATTGTACATATGTATAGCTTCTTATACATTTTTTGTCTTTTTTGTTCTGTGGACGTGTAGTTATTTATGTATTTTTTTTCGTTGTGGCAAAGGTCAAGCGAATCAGAGGTGTTTTTTGGGTTCGCGGACGGTGCTAGCTATTACTGGATAAATCAGTAGGTGCAGACACTAACAGATCTCCCTAGATCCACCTGGATCTAGAAAAAAGTAGAACAGGACACGGCTATTTCTCTAAGTTGCAGTCATTGAATCTACTACCCAGAAGGAATGAGTGACATACCTTTATATCACTTCCTTAGGTCTCTGTTGTCCCTGCTTCCCTCCGATGCTCTTGTGAAATCAGGCCCAAGACAACACAAACCAACCAAAGTGAAGATAGCAAAGTATATTCAATGTCAACCTATGCATATGATCAAGGAGTTATGGAATACAATAAGAGTGATTTTATGGGAAAGGGACATGCCGCTGTATTATATTAAATGAAAGTAGAAGATACAACCAAAT
>SNQJ01S0003588.1:1490-40953 GCA_010110895.2 Picea sitchensis
CTTCCTTTATAGCTTCCCAAAACCCTAATTCGTTGTTGACCTTTTCCCTCCAAGTGACTTTTACTTTATTTTATTATTCCTTGATTATATCACTTAATTAATTAATTAATTAACCATTTTGCCTCTAAAAAGTGATTTATCCACCCCGATGGCTTCTCCGACCAATGAAAGTCACTTCTCATCATCTTTTCTTGTAATACTCCTCCTCCCGATTCCGATGAGCTATTACACTAAGAGGTTTCTCCAAGTAATATGCCCATTATGACCTTCTTAGTGAATTTAATTAAGATATGACCCATAATAACTCAAAATTACGGAAATCGTCGGAATGCAACTAAACCAAAGCCCAGCTGTGTGGAATGGATCCTGATGATGAACGATACAAGTCGGGCCCAAATAAACCCCTCAGTATCTCCCGAACTCTCTGTCACCCCTATCTGGCTACTCGGCCAAGCATAACACTCTGAAATGTTGCAATGTTATAATGTCCCAAAATGGGGACATTACAATGTAAACAGGGCACCCAAAGATTCTTAAGTGTTCCACATTAGGTTTCTTTACTGAGAAGACTTCTTTTGGAGTCATATCCTTAAATATTCTGTGGGGTCTTCTGTTTTGAACATATATTGCTATCATGGGTGCTTTCTGCCCATAAATACATGGATAAACCTTGATCATTCATTAGTGCCTTCACAGTTTCTTCAATGGATCTCTTCTTCCTTTCTGCTACACCATTTTGTTGAGGATTATGAGGAACGGTTAGCTCCCTTGTAATCCTTGTTGATTTGAAAAAGGAAACAAATTCCATGGATGTGTATTCTCCTCCATTATCTGTTCTCAAAGTCTTGATTTTCTTGCTTGTGAGGTTTTCTATTTCTGCTTTGAATTCTTGTAACTTGCTAAAAACTTCATCCTTTGTCTCTAAGAGATATTTCTTGAGTAATCATCTATGAAGGTTACATAATAAAGAGAACCTCCTAGAGATTTAACTGGCATCAGACCACAAACATCTAAATGTATTAGATCTAGGATTTCCTTAGGTCTATTATCGCTACTTGAGAATGGCTTCTTAACATTTTTACCAAGTGCACATTCTCTGAAAATTCCTTCATGTGTAGATTGTAGTTCTGGTATTCCTTTAACCATTTTCTCTAGGAAACGTAATGCTTGATAGTTAAGATGGGCTTACCTTCTATGCTGAAGTTCACTAGGATTGACTTCATCATGTACAAGAGCTTCATCATTACGTTCTAGTAGTCTGTATAACTTGCCTTCACGAATTCCAATAACTCTAGCATTCTCTATGTTGGAGTCTCTAGACCAAGATAATACTTCACCATCTACAAAGGCTATTCTATTTCCTTTGTCTTTTAGGAAAGATATAGATACAAGATTCTTTTGTAAACCAGGTACATATATGACATTACTCAAATGAACATTATTACCTGATTCCAATTTGATGGAGGCTTGACCAATTCCTTTGATTGGATAGGTGTTCTTGTCTCCAAGTTCTACTTTGTGAGATGTCTTCTTTTCATTCAAATTGGAGAGTTTGATTTGGTTTCCTGTCATATGCCTGGAAGCTCCACTGTCAATTATCCACATGTCATCTTAAAGAGTTCTTGTAAGAGTTGAATAGTGTAGATGATTTGCCTTTTCATTCATGATTTCTGTTGACTGATAGTTGGTCAAACTTTGACTTTGACTTTGATTAGTTAAACATTGACTTTGACCCAAAATTTCAACCTTGACGTTTTTGCCTTTTGAGAGTGCCAACAAGTGCGCTACACTAAGGTGCACTAGAATATCCTCTCCTTGAGTAAATTGTTCCATCATAAAGTGTTGGCAAGAGGTTTTAGGGTTTGTAGTTGCACCTGCTAGTAACCGTAGTGGCAGTGCTTTAATAACTACACCTTCTAGAAACTCTAGCGGCAGTTCTTCAACAAGCTTGATAATCTTATGGCTTAGCTTCCTTCTAGTGGTTAGATTGACTGAAGAAGGTGTGGGCCCATGACCTGTTAGAAAAATGGGTGTGCTTGTTTCACTATAGACAATATAGCAATATTGTCACCCAACCATAGGCACAAAGGCCACCCTCGAGCACCTTAACCTTGATAGATAGAATAATTCTTGTAGCAGACCAATAGCCAACCAAGGCTAGCGCACCAAGCAAGGATAACCAAAGATCAAGCAGAAAGTCCAAACCAATAACCCAAGACAAGATCACTACTGCAACAGTTGTAGTTCTCCTTCACTCATGCACACTTTTTGTCCTAATGTAGTTGTGAGTGAGTGAGTGACAAATGAGATCTAGCTCCCTTTATTTATATTGCTCCATCTTAATTGACTGGGCTGACTTCTCTTCCTGGGGGCTAATAACTCAATATTAATTCATTCTATTAAGCTGACTTCTCTTCCTGGGGGCTAATAACTCAATATTAATTCATTCTATTAAGCCGACTTGTCTTCTAGGGTTATTATCCAAAGTTTTAGGGTATCTCTTGCTTCTTGGAATATTCTAGTCTCGTCAAATGTTACATGTCAAGGTTAATACCTCCTGTAGCTACCATAATATCGACAAAAGAAGCATTTGTTGTTTCTCCCCTAGGGTTTAAACAAGCAATTTCATAATCTTAGACATGAAACAAGTAAATTTTACCACAAACATCCATAGCATGAATAAAAATGCAGATTTTCCACTTACTTCATCAAGAAGAATAAAGTCAAACCCTAGTTGAAGACCATTCCACCATGAAAAATGCCAAAATACACCACTACAAAGCTCTCCCAAGAGGTGCACACTAGTTATTTCAACCTATAACCCTTAAAGAGGGTGAAAACTTCAGACCACCACTTGTGTGTCATGAGTTATGGTTAAAATGAATGTCACTTTATGTTTATTTATACCAAAATTATGACCTTTACTTATTTTAGGTCAAAATATCAGGGTCGACCTGGCGAGTTTACTCAAAAACATAGTTCTAAAAATCGAAATCGGTATCGGAACCGGAACCGGTCGAATCGGTTTCAATGAACCTGTTTTTAAAAAAAATACATAAAATATTTAAATTTTAACGAAAAAATATATTTTTAAGATTTTAAATCATGTTTCCAAAGCATTAGAGACAATTAGAGACAAAATATCCACAATATGCTCATGAATATATCAAACTGGCACCAAGTGCAATACATATCTAGAGATCGGAACATAAACACATAATCAAGGAGGCTCTAGAGTCAAAATGGCCTTGCCACAACAACAAAACACATACTAGCAAGAGTCAAGACCACAAGTCACTATCTCATTGATCAACATGATCAACGATCAATCATCACTACTGCTAGAAGTAGAAATGGCATGGGCATCCTCGCCCTCGACATCATCATCTGACTCGGACTCGGACTCAGACTCATCACCATCAGGGACATTTGTGACTACACACTCTGAAGCTGCACTAGCTGTAGTAGTACGAGTACAACCGCGACGAGGCACACGAGGTATACGACCACGACTACGCCTGCCTGTAGTTCCACTAGTGCCTGCCATGTCTGACACTGGAATCGGACCGCGAGGCCCTAATAGTGGATTTGCATCCATCTGAGCCTGCCCTGCTAACTCCATCTCCAAATCATGGTCATCATCAAACTCTGGTGGGTGAGTCTCCGCTACCCAATCCAAAGTTGGATCAACATCATCCAACACAATAGGATCTGTATTGGGTCTTTTGTTCAACAATTGGTTGCGCCTGAGCCGGAGGTTGTACTGCACGAAGACTAGATCATTTAACTGTTTTTGTTCTAAGCGGTTTCTCTTCTTCGCGTGAATCCTCTCAAAGACAGACCAATTGCGCTCACACTCAGAAGCACTGTAAGTTTGACTCAACAGTCTAATTGCAAACTTTTGCAATTGAGGACAATGGCTGCCACCAGTTTGCTGCAAAAAACATAGTTAGTCGAGTTAGTTCCTTGAAGTAATAAAATATAAAGTATATAAAATTTGAACACTTGAACTTTAAAGTTTAAACTTTGGAATTGTTACCTGGTTCATCCACATCCCTTGCAATCTTTGCTAGGTTCTTGCCTAAGGTACCTGTGGCTCTAGTGAAACAAGTGATCTGTCAGTGTATCTCCAACTGATCACTCTCAGAAGGGACCATGCGCTCAATGCAATCAATCAAGCCATCTCTAACCTCCCCAGTCACATCTTCTCCAAGTTGCGCTCTGTAACGATACCTTGGGTTCAGGAAATACCCAGTTGCATGTATAGGGTGATGGAGTTGATTGTTCCATCTACGATCAATGATGTCCCAAATAGGCCCATACTTGGACACTCTATCCTTGTATGCTGCACTTATTTGCTCCTTTGCCTGATCCATAGCCTCATAAATGTAAACCATGGCCAATTTTTCCCCATCCACTAGCCGCAATACCTTAACAAGTGGCTCGACAATTTTCACAATTTCTGCTGCTTTTTTCCAAAATCTGAGATCATTAACTTTCTTTCTGGTGTCTTTGCCATCTTGTCTGCGGGCCCACTGAGATTCATTCCATTCGTCAGATGCAAACATCTTTTGCAAGTTACTTGATTGGGAAACCATAGATTGCAATGTCAAGAAGTGAGTTGCAAATCTAGTGATGGCAGGCCTAAGAAGTTCTCTTTTCTCTGTGTTTTTCCTCATCAGGCTCAAAATCCATGAGTGGTTGTAGATGTACTTTGTGATGCTTTTGGCATGCTCTATAGTGTTTTTGATCCATTCTTGTTTTCCAATGTCCTCAAGCATGAGGTCTATGCAATGTGCAGCACATGGGGTCCAAAATATGGTTGTGTTTCTCCTCTAACATCTTCCCTGCAAGAACATAGTTAGATGCATTATCTGTGATGACTTGAACAACATTCTCCACCCCCACCTCCATAACAACCTCATCTAATAGCTCAAACAACAAGTTTGCATCTTTGACCCTATCAGATGCATCAATTGATCTCAAAAACATGGTTCCTTGTGGGAAAGAGACAAGGAAATTTATGATAGTACGGTTCTTTCCATCACCCCATCCATTTGACATGATGGTACATCCTGTTTTGGTCCATGATACTTTGAAATCTTTCAAGTATTCTTCAATGGATTCGACCTCTTTTTGCAAAAGAGATCCCCTCAAATCATGCATACTAGGGCCTTTGGAGCCCCTCCCACAAGCAATAATGGAATCCCAGATAGGTTGGTAATATGGTGAGCTGGCAACATTGAAAGGGATATCAGCATGATACCATCATCTAGCTATGTACTCATAAGCAATCTCTCTATATTGTTTCTTCCAATGGTCATCTAAGGTGGGCTGATATTGAGTGGGTTGAACATATACTTGAGAAACATTGGCATTGTTAGAGCCATAAGTGGGGGGAGGTGTGAAATAGCTTTGGATGCTATTCCTCTTTTTACTTTTAGGCGGATTCATGGTATTTTCACTATCAAGGGGAGGAGGAACATAATGAAAGGGGTCTCTATGTCTAACACTGGTAGAATGAAGAGATGGAGAGTCCTCATAATCAAAAGTGGGGTTGGCTACCCTCTTCCTCCCTATTTCAGCCTGTATAGCTTTTTCCCTAGCCTTATCTTGTTGGTAGTCATTAAGTACTTTTTTCATCTCTTCTCTAATATGCCCAATAACCTCCAATGGTGCCTCACATGATTTAACTTGGACTTTAATACCAGCCAAGTGTTCTTTCAACCTACGAATGCCACCCCCCCCTTGATGCATTTTTGACAATACTTGCAATACATTAGACCTTCAATCACCTCGGCATGAACCCATGCGACATCTTTAGCTTTTGGGGCCATTTTAAATTTGTAAATGCAAACTCAAAGGCTAAATCAAAGGTGGAATTTGCACAATGCAAGCAATTTGAAAATGCAAAGAAGGAACCTTGTCTTAGACTCTTACAAGTTTCAAACTTTCAAACATTCAACAATTGAGATTCAACTTTCAAGATGGAAAAAAATGAGTGGAAATTGTTCAACATACCTCTAGAGTCTCCTCCAAACTCCTCCAAACTTGAAGATGAATTATAGCCTCCTAGTTGAGATGCCAAATCCACCACAAACTACCCAAAACACTTGCCCAATAAGCTCCTCAAGGCTGCTCCTCAAGAATCAATGCTACTACAAAACCCAAAAGCTCCCAAATTCTCCCAAATGATGAATGAGAGAGGTGTGAGGCTCTTAGAAGGGGCTGCTGTGTATTTATAGCATGATGTTAGGGTTTAGAGGGGGTAAGGTGTTTCCAAAAGCCCCAAAAAATTAACTTTTTATGTCCACGGGCGTCCTTGAGAAAAACTGAACCGAATTGGCCGGATTATGACGGAACCGACCAGTTTGGTACCGAACTGCCCGGTTCGGTACCAAATCGGTTGGTTCGGTTTTTCTCCCGGTTCGAACCTGTTCGCCTTCTAACCTATCAAATTGGCCAGTTTCGGTTCTGGTTTGACCGGTTTTTAAAACACTGCGAGTCAAAAATTACATTTTCACCACAATAAATTCAATTTGCATCTAGATAGGCCCCCAAAGGTGACATCATACCCTCTTAGGGTGACATTGGGCCTCAAGTGTGGGACGCTGGGCAAAGGAGATGAAATGCTGGGCCTCCAAAGGCCTAAAATTTGCCCACACATGCCAATAGCTTCATAAATGCAATTTGACAAGTTAGGTTTGGAGAGGGTCTCAGGGTGTCCTATTGGGCTAACCTCTCTTAAGTTTGGGGTGTTTCCCAAATGGAGTCTAGTCCAAGTCATGTAAGTGTATGAGGTGGCATGGGGTAAATATTTGGGCATGGGGTGCATGTGATAACATGGAAATGTAGAGTCTTACGTGTGGGTGCCTTTGTGGAGGGCGAGCTGCACCTTGTCATGGATGCAATTGTTTCCTAGCTCATTCATTGCCATTCATTCTTAGCTTTATTTCTTTTGATCTTTTGTTCTTGTGCTTCAAGGGAAAAGTTGAGGGCCACTGTCTTGGCTTGATGACCAAAGGTGACAACGTTATCCACAAACATTTCATGGAAATGAGAAGGCTGGCTCGTAATGAGACCCCCTTTCTCTTGACAATGCTACCAAGATCCACTACCCTGGTTTGCTGACCAGATAAGTGGTAATGTGATGAGACTTCCTATCCATCAACTAGTACCTCGAGTGTTTATGTTTGTGGGTCTCGTTTTCTTTATTGAGAAGCCTTTCACTGCTTTCTCGGGGATCCCTGGGCGAAGCATCTCGAAGGTTTCAAAATCGGCCTTTACTCTTGCCAGATACTTTTACCCTTTGGTCCTTTAGCCCCTTCTTCCCGTGAGGTAAGGTACAACCCTTCATAGTGTAGTCAATCCCAATTGTTGGCATGTTTTTTAGACAGAGGCAGAGTATGCGTGTTTGTCATTGATGGCGAACATCAGCACGATCAGTGGCGTAGCGATAATGGCAAGATCAGCAGTGTAATCTCAGAAGGAGGAAAACAGTCAAAGCATGATGAAGGTTTCGTTTTGGAGTTTTGCAGATCGAGAAATCCAAAGGAAAGAGGTTCAAACTCGCGATATGCGAAATCGTGATAACAATCCTGTCCGTTGGAGTCATAGGACACGTGGCAAGCGATTGGAATTTCTCTGACTTGCACATTCGAGGAGTCAACGGAGCATGGTGTGGGAACTCATGATATGCGAGATCATGAAAAGATCTGGATCGTCGAATCATCGAGATCGTGGATTGTTGATCAGGCTCGATGAAGTTCATAAGTTCGTGAAATACGAAGCGCCTTTTGGTGCAGCCTGTGGTCATCGCCGGTGGTCACGTGAGGGGAAGAAGCTAGTGGTGACTAAGCTCCATCTTGGAGTCTCGGCGATCACGACTTGGAGTATCGAGATCCTTCATCACAGGAATCGCGATGAGTTCTGGACCGTCGGATCATTGGAGATCTTGATCGTTGATCAGGCTCGATGAAGTTCATAAGTTCGCGAAATATGAAACGCCTTTTGGCGCAGCCTTTGGTCACTACCGATGGTCACGTGAAGGGAAGAAACTAGCGGTGCTAAGCTCCATCTCGGAGTCTCGACGATTGCGACTTGGAGTGTTGAGACCCTTCATCACAGGAATGTCGAAATGCGAAATCACGAAATTCAAATTCTGTTTAGCGCTCGGTCACAGCTAGTGGGCATATGAGATAAACGCGAAATCCTGTGGATTTAATCCAATGGTGCTGGTTAATTGGAAACTTGTTCGAAGGGTTACTGTTTCACCTCATAGGTAATCGATCGGTTACGATTCAGTTAGCAGAACCGAATCATGGTTCTTGAACGGTTGGCGATTCAGTTGCTGAGGCGTTTTTGCCCAAGAAGATTCAAGGTGTAACTTAAGAGGATGTGAATAAAAGAAACACGCTGTGACTGTGCGCGCGCGGTCGTGTGGTGTGAAAAATGAATTGAACTGTAGAAAGGTAAAATTATAGTATGCGCAGTGTAAAGAAAACTCAGAGATGACGAACAGAAGTGGAATATAACAGAATAGGTTAAGAGAGCAGAATGTGCACATATCAAAGATGCATATCTGTGAAAAGAAGATAAATCCGAGTTGTGCATGCTGAAACAGAGGAGAAGATCAGAAAGTTGAAGGGGATGCAAGCAGGAAGACATTGATGCAGGCAGAGCAGAGCGGCATAGCAGAACAGTGATAAGCTTGGTAAGCAAATGAAAACTATTGAATCACTATAATAAATTCACAGAAAGCAAAGTTTTATATTTCAGGGTGGTCGGGAGGTGCTAGGGAGGACTGTTGTCCTCAGAGGTTCAAGTGGGTGCTTGAACACAGGGAGTTGTAGCTTCCATTTGGTTGCAACCAGAGAAGCCAGGGTGGCAGGGAGGTGCAAGGGAGAACATTGGTTCTCTGATATACAGGTCGGTGCCTGTGTAACTGGAAGTTGGTGCTTCCATCCAGTTGGTGCTGGAACTCTTAGGAAGTTGGTGCTTCCATCCGGTGGTGTTGGAACTCTTAGGGAGTTGGTGCTTCCTTCTAGTCGGTGCTAGAGAAACCAGAGAGTTGGTGCTCTCAACAAGTTGGAGCTTGTAAAACAGAGGTAGTAGCCTCACTTTGAGTTGGTGCTCAAACATAGATGATGTAGAGAACTTAAAAGACTGCCTATCATTTCGAAGAAGAAGAGGTTTTCTCCCTTTATGGGTTTCCTCGTGAAAAATCTGTTTCCGTGTATATCTTATGTGTGATTGATGCTCATTGTTTATGTTGTTCATAGGATGTATAATATTGATGGTCACTTGATGAAAGATTAAAAATGGTTTAATAGACTTAAAATTGTTTAAGCACAGTAACCACTGATTCACCCCCCCTCTCAGTTGTCTTAGTAATTTCAACACCGATGCCCAAAAGGAAAGGGGATATGGAAGGAATAAAGATGGATAGTGGTAAATATGGAGGGAATGGACGATGACTCTTCAAAGATCCACCCACTAGCAACCCATCCTTAAGCGAAATCAACTTTCTAGGGCACTGTGTCACCCTTCTAGGTTTGAACGAGGCAAAGAGCATAATTCCCAAGCAAACGTCATGAAATGAAGAAGGATTCAATACAACATGTTCAATTGCTTCAAAAATCAAAGTGATACATGCCATGATATTGGGACTCATTACCTCATGGAGCAAGACTCATTGATACTTTAGGACCAGGCTGGTACGATGGATATTGCTGCTGGTGATATGTGGATTGCACTGAAGAAAAGAGGGGCTCTCCGGTGCCATGCTTAAGTCGTCTGACTCTCGATACTCCATGTTTAGGACATGTGGGCCTTGAGATGTGATCTCCTCAATTATCCCTAGGGTAAGGGATAACATGCCCCATTCTAAACCTGTAAAGTACTCTAATCCATGCACTGGAATCTAAAACTGGAAAAACAAACTCCAAAATTGAAAAAACATCTATTTAACTCTGGAACAATAGTTGTAAAACTAGAAGTTAATGAGGCTAGTGCATGCATGCCCTCTCTATCTCTCTCCTACGTTACAACAACAAGCTTCCCATCAGTCTTCTCAACTGCACCCTCATCATGAATGCACAGATACCAAGGTAGTATTTGCTAGAGTGTGTTTTCACTGTTGGAGAATCAACTTCCAAGCAATCAAGTTAAAAACTAACACCCCCTCTTTGCAAGGAACACGTTCTCCACCAAGCCTTGTGTCTCCCTTAACATCTCAAATTTCCCAAGGATCAAGCTCAAGAACCATTGCGTCCCTCTAAACTTTGTCTCTGAGGAAATGTTACTGCATTTCTATGTGCTTGGAGTGATCATGAAAGATTTCATTCTCAGAGGGTTTGACACAACTATAATTGTCATAGTATACCGTAGTAGGCCCCAACATTTGATTGGTTAGCTTTGCTATCAACTTGTGAGGCCAAGGGGCCTCACAACTAGTAGAACTGGCTACCATATAGTCTTCCTTTGTTGAACTAAGTATCATTGTTGCTTGCTTCACGCTAAACTAGGATGTCATACTTGAACCTAAATTGAAACAAAACTCTGAAGTACTCTTGTGGGCATTGACATCTTTTGCATAGTGAGAGTCAACAAGACCATAATGAATTGTGCCTTTTATGTATTGGAGCACATGCTTTGCAGCAACTCAATCAATCTGCCTTAGCTCAACCATGTATTGGATCGAAGCATTCACTATAAAACAAGTATCGGGTTTGGTATTCACTAGATACATAAGGGAATTGATCAATTGCTTGTATAATGAAGGATCTACCAAATCTGAATCTAAATCAACATGTAACTTTAGATTTGGGACCATAGGAGTGGCCAAGGGTTTGCAATCCATCATCTAAAATCTCTTTAGAATCTCTACTGTGTACATCCCTTGCTCTAGGAAGACCTCACTTGTACCTTGCCAAAGATCTAGACCCCGGAAATAATGCATGAGGTCGATGCCCTTCATGTCAAACTCGTGTGCCAACTGTGTCTTGCACCATGTAATGAGATTTTAAGAACAACTTATTAGTATTTGGTCATTTTCCTATACGGCTAAGGCAAGTAGATAAGATTTATCAAACAAATAATAAAGGATGGGTTTTGCAATAGGGTTGGTGAAGCACAAATTAAGTAGCTGCTCATCAATCGTAGAGTACCATGCACATGTTGCTTGCTTCATTGTATAAAGGGCCTTAAACTTGCATACAGGGGTATCTTGCCCATGCACCTCAAACTTCTCAGTTGATTAATGTATACTTTCTTTTCAATCAAACCATTAAGAAAAATAATGTTTGCATCCATTTGATATAAAGTCCATCCAAAAATAGAATAGACATAATGGTTTTGATGGAAGTATACTTGGCAGCTGGAGTGAAGGTCTCCTCATAGTCAACTCCCTCACTTTGGGGGGATCCTCTCGCTAGAAACATGGTCTTGTACTTCTCTATGCTGCCATCAATTGCATGCTTTACCTTGTACAACCACTTGGAATCAATCATTGACTTATCCTCTGGTCTTGGCACAATCTCTTATACATTATTCTTCAATATTTATTTATATTCCTTGTTATGGCATCTTGCCAAGATTATCTGTATAGCCTCATCATAGAATCAGACTAAAATTGGCTAAACCGATCGATTGGACTTGTTCTGGGGTTTTTTCAAGCGGAACCAACCCCTCAAATCGAAAATGACTGGTTTTGGTTTGCACTTGTCCAAAATCAGTCGGGTTGATCGGTTTTGTACCAATGCACTTCCTTCACCCAAAAAGACCAAAAATTCAGTTAAGTAGTTTGATTTAATTATAGACTATAGTATGATTATTTTTGGACTTTGCATTTAGAGCCTCAATGTTGTATTTTGGTTTAAATATGTATTGCACTTGGTGCCATTTTGTTATCTTCACCCTTACGATACTATATACATGAGAAGACTTTGTGTATTTGTGTCTAATGGTTTGGATTCGTATGCATGCACATGAATATATCTTTTAAATCAAAATTTGAATATTTTATATATTTTTTGGTCGACCAATTTTTGTGTTCCTTTTTTTAAAGGTTTTGTTTTCTAGGGTTGATCGGTTTGGTCACCAACTCGGTTCTAATAACGTTACTCAAAATTGGAAGGCTCTACATCAATGATGGAAGACACCAGTGCAACATAATTAGGAAACTTCTTAGGGGGATAACTTACTCAAAAAGAAGTCATTGGTGTTCCTACTTGCTCTTGTGCATCTTGCAATGTTTGAGTAAGCCACCTAGGCTTCCATGCTCAATTGGATGGTAAAATAGATTCTATTCCTATGCAGGAACCTTGCTGATGTATTTTTTTTTTTGAAATCTTGCAGATCAACGTTTGATATAGCAAGCTTTTCTCCCTCAACCTCCCAAGGGAATTCTTGAGATTTAGAGGACCAAACATCCTCATCAAACTTCACATTATGACTTACTACTATATTCAGTTATGAAAAAATGTAGACTTTGTAAGTCTTGGAGGACTCACTATAACCAACAAATATCCCCTTGATATTAGAAGAGTTATTGCGCAATTTGTACTTTGATATTAGAAGAGGTTAAAGGAAAGCAAATTGGCGTAACGGGAGACTATCCTATCACTGTCACCTCAATAGGATGTCTCTTTCTATTTAGGGTGGTAGGCCCAGGGGAGATGTCTCTGGTGACCTGGGGGTTTGAGAAGACAAAGTCAAAGTGGCTAGATAAAGATCCTCTCTCACAAGTCACCACCAATCAGAAAGTCCGGTTTTATAACCAATGAAAAGATAATATGTCAAGTGTACCTGCCTGGAACAAAGCAACAAGAAACTAGATATATTTGCAAGTATACTTGTTGGTTAGCACTTCATAAAACCATGGACTTTCTTGATAAAAACAATTTGCTGAAAATGATGAAGTAAACGAAAAATTTATAACATCAATCTTTAGCAATACTTCACATTAAATGCCTTGAAAATAGCTTCAAAATGACTAAGAATCATTAACCGTTGAAATCATAATGCTAGCATTTGATAGAAGCAAATAAGACAAGGTATAAATCAGCCTTTTCAATTGCTTTTATAAGCTTTTAATGCTGCATCTAATGGTTGTAGCTTACTTTAGTAGCAACAACAATATTGTTAGTAGGTTAGGCTATTCTAGGGTTAGAAAGTGTTAGTAGGTTGCTCAAAGAGTAGGTTTTGAAGGTTGTGTTGATCAGATACTCAAGAGAGGACTTAGACTAGTGCTTTTAGGGCAAATGGAGTCAATAATGCAGCGACATGTTGAAGAAAAATGATAATAGGAAGTCAAAGACAAGAGAGAATGATAGATTGGAGTGTTGCTAACCCAAGACTCCAATTATCAAACCCTAGGGGGAAACTAGCTACTAAGGTGTAGGTAACCCTAGGCCTTAGTAGATTTCCTCCCTCTTTAACTCAATGATCAAGTAAAATCGGCCAAGATGAAGCAATGGATACTAAGGTGTTGCAATGGCAAGGCCTTAGCTCATGCTTCAAGAAAAATGGCCTTTTGACAATATATAGTAGGCGAAAGCTTTTGAAGCTAGGACAATAACATGTGCTAGTCTTCCTAGGGTTTAATCAAGCAATTTCATAATCTTGAATGTAAATGCAAGATAAATACAACCATAACCATTCAATTAACAAGAATTGCAGAAAATTCACTTACATACATCAAGAATAATCAAGAAAATCCCTAGTTGAACATATCCACCAAGAAGCTTGCCAAAATACACCAAATTTAGCCTCCTTTGACAAGTGCACCAAAAATTTCAGTCCTCACAAGTGTGAGTGAAAGATGATGAAAAATAAGAGGGATTTTCCCCTTATTTATACAATACTAATGACCAGAATTAGGTCAAAAAGGCCGACATGGCCAGTTACAAATAATATCTAATTTTTACATTAAATGTCATAATTAAACCCTAAAACAAGCTGCTAATGTGACGTCATGCCCTTTTAGGGTGACGTTAGGTCCTTTTTGGGCAACGTTGGCCTCCTGGAGCAAAACGTTAGGCCTCCTTGGGCCTCATGAACCTGCCACATGTGCCACTTGCACACAACTGCCTCCAAAACATCCCAAAACGTTGGGTGACGTCATGGGCCTTCCAAGGCCTACATCACGGTGGAAAGGGCACAACCCCCCTGGGTCCAGGCCTGCCAGGTTGTCCCTGGTGAAAAGCCCTCCTCTCTCTCTGGTGCAATCCCTTGATCTGTCTTTGCCCCTGGTTGGGGTCTCAGTATCCATCAGGTGGGCTTTTAGCCCTATGGAGGTTCGAACTAATCATCTCCCCGTATGTGTCGGGTGTGGCCCTGCAACATCAACAAATATGCCCTCCATGGGCTCATAAGTCACAGGGATCATAACAATGTCAATCACATCTAATCATCAAGTTATTAAACATGTGCATGAAACCCTTTTTACCTGGACAAGTGCTCAAAGACATTATGCTAATCTGCAAGCCAAGTTTGGAGGGGATGCCAGGACGTCCTATTGGGCTAATGCTCATTGGATGTGGGATGTTCACGGGAGAAGTCAAATCCAGGCCATGTGAGTGGATGAGGTGGTAAGGGATGTCTGGGCAAGGGGTGCAGTGATAGCAGGGAAATGTATAGCTTACCTGTGGGTGCCTCTGAAGAGGGTGCGCTGCACCTTGTCATGGATGCAAATGTTTCCAAGCCCATTCATGCCTTTTATCTTTTATTCTTATTGCTTTTTCTTTCAAGAGGCTAGTCAGGGGACACTGCCTTGGCGTGGTGGCCAGTGGTGGCAATGTTACCCACAAGCATTTCACGGAAATGTTGAGGCTGGCTCGTGATGAGACCCCCTTTCTCTTGGCTATGCCACCAAGAGCCACTACCCTGGCGTGGTGACTAGCTGTTGGTAGTGTCATACCGCTACATGCCCATGGAGCTAATAGGCTGGCTCGTGATGAGACCCCCTATCCTCCAACTAGGTCTTGATTTATTATTTTTATGGGTCCCTCGGTTTCTTGCTGAGAAGCTTTTTATTGCTTTCTCGTGGATCCCTGGGCGAAGCATCTCAAGGTTTCATTCTTTTGGCTTTTATCTTTTGCCAACTACTTTTACCCTTTGGGCCTTTAGCCCCTTCTTCCCACAAGGTAAGGTACAACCCTTAGATATTTGGCCAACCCAATGCCCGGACTTGTGTAATGGGATGGATGAGTGGGAGAAAGATGAAAAGTGGTAAGTATGGTGGGAGCGGACGATGGCCTTTCATGAATCCCCCCAGTGGCAACTTAAATCCTATGGGTACCAACTTACTAGGGCTCCTGTCATTCCCCCCAAGTGTGGTCAAGTGGGCACACGTTAGAAGCAAAACGAATTAAATGCACATATTCAAAGGTTTTGAGGATCAGAGTGACACATACCATGATACCCAGACTCATTACCTCAGGGAGCAAGATCCATTTCTTCTGCAGGACCAGGCCGATGTGATGGATGCTGCTGCCGCTGACAAAGTGGAGGCGCTGAAGAATGAAAGGATGGGCCCTCCAGGACCATGCTCAAGTGGATATGGCTCTCGGTACTCCATGTCTAGGACCTGTGGGCCTCGAGACATAATCTCCTTAGTTATCCCTAGGCTAGGGGATAACAAGAAGATTCAAGCTTAGATCTCTTTTCATCAAGAACATCAATATACAAAGGAAAATCGAAGGCACAAAAGTGAGATACATCTGGTTTCTCTGCAATAAAATCTTCTTTTGGTGTCTTGTTCTATAAGATCCCATGAGGACACATGTTCAAAATGTAGACAATTGTATTGCATGCTTCTACCCAAAGAAACATCAGAAAATTTACATCATGAATAATAGCCTTGATTGTCTATATGATGGACCTGTTCTTCCTTTCTACATCCCTATTTTGTTAAGGGTTGTAAGGTACTATCAATTCCCTCTAGATCCTTGCTTCCTTGCAAAAGAATTCACACTTCTTAGAAGTGTACTCCTTTGTTTGATCTTGACACCTTAATCTTCTTACTTATCTTGTTCTCCACAAGATCTTTGAACTCTTGGAACCTATTGAAGACTTGATCCATAGTCTTCATAAAATATATCTAGGTTTTTTTAGAGGAGTCATCAATAAATGAAACATAATAAATGTTATTTGTTAATGAAGTTGATGTCATAGGTCCATACACATTTGAATGAAATAGATCAAGAATCCCTCGTGTAACTGACTAAACCAGAAGCTCGTCAAGGTCCTCAGGCCGCTAGGGCAGCAACATGGAGATAGGTGCCCAATGTCACCACAACACCTACATGTTCTCTGTTTGAGCCAGACTCCTAGACTAATGGACTCTGGGAGGCTTCCAACATATTCACTTCACCTCAAAGGATCTATGACCAGTGCCTAAACAAAAAACAGTAGGTGAAGGTAGGAGTTAATTATTTAACAAAACGTTGCTGGACTGTAAATAGAATTGCAAAAGGTAATGCAGGCCAGCAAACTAAGCTTACCAAAAATGCTCAAAATATACCAAGATAAATGCACAAGATGGGTTATATACTATTACCACTTTTTCGGATGATATATACTTGTTTTACCTTGTTGGAAGTGGCTGGAAATGATGTATCTACTTGCTGTTATAAAATATAAGATCTAAAAAACAGTGATAAAACCCAGAAAATAGTGAGGCTAGTGGCCTTTGGGGTCTCCCACAAGTGTTAAAATACACTAGATCAATAGATCTGTGGGTTGGAAGGGTAGGACAACAAGATATACGAGTTTATCTATGCTCTAGAGCCCTGTATCCACAATTAAAACAATTTCGAGCAGGCTGGAAAACGCTCTAGCAGATCTGGGGTTCGAATCCCCCTAGGGTCAAAACCCAAAATAATTTCCAGCCAACAAGAGGACTTGTTTGATTGAAAATTTGTTGATCTAAACTAGAAATAAATGATATTATCTTTAGCAAAACAAATATGGAAATGTATGAAGGGTTTGAGAGGTAAGATACTTGGTTGTCCCTTCAACCAAGAGAATGAGTGATAGATCTTGAGTGTATGCTTGCTGTAATAACATAGACCTGCACACCTTTCTCCAAGAAAACCCTTATAGCATATAATAATAAAGCACAAAATCCAAGGGTATTTCTATCCTTCGGGTAGAGGAATTCCTCTAAAGCAAAATCCTCAATAGATCTACTAGCTTGTAAGATAAAAAATTAAAGTGTAAAGCTAGGGTAAGATTTTTTGTGTTGTTGTATTTTATAAAAGCAAAAACAAAAGGAGATTTTAGATTTCGAATAAGGTTGAAGAAGATTAGTTTTTTGTGTTTTACCTTTCTACCTTTTACCTCTTGGTTTGATGAATCACGACCATAACTTGTATTAAGTCAACTTAAGAAGATGCCTAGATATTGGGTTTGGAGTCAAAGGACTAATCACCCCCAATACTAGTTATCAAGATAGATTGCTTCTTTGGGCTTGCTAGGAAAGCTTCTTAAAGGATGGTTTCCAAATAAAGAGATCAACTTTGGTTAGAGTGATAGCCCACCATTGGTTGAAGCTACTTCCAAGGAAGTTGGTCCAACAACTTGGGTTTGCACCACTAAGCCACAAAAGGAAAAAGGGAGAGATGAGGAGTCTAGTTCCTTTCGTTCATGTGACTATGTAGCCCCTCAATGGATTGATCATTGACTCTTGCAAATGCCTAATAACAATCTCCAATAAAGCACAAGAAACCCTTAGCCAAGAAACACAAGCATAGAGAGAATCGATCCATAGGTACACAAGAAATAAAGTTCAAATGAATGGCATTATGATCTCACAAAACTTCAACAACTTAAAAAGAGAGGAGGGACTAGAATTTTATAGTTTTCCTTGTAACGACTAATTTCCCTCTCCCATTTAAAAAAATATTTGTTTGACTTGTCATCCACAAGATGGAGACTAAGTCATTTGACAAAATAATATTTTTTACATTAAAAACAATCCACAAAGAAAAAACTTAGCTAAGAATTCAAATGCTCAAATTGGCCATCCATGTGGTAAGAAAAAGGAAAGAGTTGGACTTGACCAAGAGGCAACAACTAGTTTCATAAACTCCAACGACTGGCTTAGAGGATCGATCTGCTTGGTATGAGCATCAATTTTGCTTGATAAATGGGCCCATCCTCCCTTAAAGCCCATGACATGCTTGGATCTGGCTGATAATTAATTAAAGGGGTTGATTTAATTGGAGTGAGATTGATTTGATAGAGATGAGGGTGGATTCATTTGATTTGGCATTTAGCTAACTTAATGGCTTGCTAACGGATCACTCAAATTGGTACAACGACTTCCCCAAATGTGCCACGGCTCTTTGACTCACGACCACTTCCTTGTTTTGACTTAAGAGGCGCTCGATTTCATTAAAATTGTTGGCAGCTTCCTTAAATGACTCGCGATCCTTTATTTGCCAACGATTATGAATTTGGCACATGGCTTCACTTTGACCAAAGGCTCATGGTTTGCTTGGATCATTGACGGTTCCCTTAGAATAATGGCGACTCTTACCTTTATTCTTTTACAACGTTTATTTTAGTGGACCATCGATCCATAATTCTGGCCCACGGTTCACCTTGATTAGTGGTGGCCTTGCTTGGTTTGAGTGCTTCCATAGAATGGTGTGATCCAATTAAATGGTCAACGACTTGCGTTAGCGGCTCCCTCAAACTATATGTTGACTTAGATAAAGACAAAAACTAAGTGAGGGGTGACCCCTTTTATACATAAGATAACTATACCATGCGCCCCCCTTTATGTGTATCACGTCTTTTAAAAAAACTCAATCATATGAGTAAAAGGAAAGGCCTTCTTATAATATAATTTAATACTTGACCCTTTACCTTTTTACCCTGAGGTAATTTAAACATTTTTAAATTCACTTGGAATATAACCTTTGTTATGCTTTTTATTTGCCCCCCTGTCTTGGCTTTGTCGAATCTACGTAAAGCTCCTGGACACAAAAATTCTGCCACATGGGTTTTGTTCGGAACGATCTTTTCTTCACCTTTGCCATTGAATTTATCCTTGTATACTGTGGAGTGGCCTTCCTATGCCACGTTTACCCGTAAACATACTCGCATGACCCTTCAACAACTGATTTTCTGCTTTTAACCTTGCCCTTTTCCAAAATTTCAACGTGGCATGTCTAATACACATCGTGCCGGTCAAATTGAGCCCTTGTTGTGTTTTTGACCCGGGGACCCCGTGCATTGGGATCGGTGAAGTGCCTCAAAAACTGTGGGATGATGAAATTTTGTGAGATTACCATGTTGAGAACTGAAATTGATAAATGCACCATGGCCAAGAGATGCATACAAACTCTATAATACAATGATCATGTGGGTAATGACATAGGTGCACACGACCATGGGCAGACAAGCCCTACAATGTGTGGTCACCCCTACAATAGAAAGATGGCTTTGTGAAACTATGTGTCTTAATATGTTCACCTAAAGTCCCACAATCCTATCTAGGATGAAGGAAAATGATAATGAAGTCTAGTAAGACTGATCATGGCCGTCTAACAAGTCTAAGGGTCCATAATACACAATCTTCCACATGGCCTACAAGGTGTTGACTTGCATCCTTGGGCTTACAATGGTGTAGCCAGATAAAATATGTAGGGTAACTCCTAGAGAGGTAACACCTCTCAATTTGTGCTCGCTACTATTGAAAGCATGCTTGGCATGCCCTTCTTCTTTTGACCTCTCTCAAGTCCTCCTTTCTTACCACCTTTCCTCACCTATCTGATGAGGGCTAGGTTCTAAATCTCCTCCACACTAGTTGAAACTGTAGATTTTCTGAGGTACTATGAGGCTGCCCAACAGGTCTGTCTTTGACCTCTTGTTGGGCTCTAAGTTTCAATCTCTGTGGCTGTCCTTTGCTGCTGTTTTAGGACAGCAAATAGTCAAGTACTTTCTGCTCACAGTTTTAATGGTTAAGTGTCCTTTTGAGGTGCCCTTGCAAGTGTTATATTTTCCTAATGTTAGTACATGCAATATACTCAAAACAAATAACACTACCTCCTAGATCTTTACAACTTTAAATGCTGATTTACAATTCTAAGCATGCATGAAATGAACACAAGTATTTTTGGTGAACATGACCCTGTATAAACCCTTGCATCACAATGTGCTCTCGTGTGCTGCCTCTCCATTGAAATTGTCCTCAAAGCAATGTGACTACTGCAAGACCTCCCTGCTCTAGCTGCGCCCTCCTCCAAGCAAGAACAACCACCACAAATAAGTTGGGCCCTAAGCCTTCATGAGCCCTCCATGAAAGGAGGCGCCCAAGCTCTCCTCTCTCAATGCTTCCATCTCATCCTCTTGCCCTTTTCCAAACTCTCTTGGTGAACATACAAGTGAATGAGCCTCTCCTTGCCCTATGTGCCCCTCTTAAAGAAACATAAGGAAACCTAAAAGTTGCGTGGATGAGATCTAAGTCACACTGTTTGGGTTCGAGTTCGGGTTCGACAACGATTAGGTTCGATTCAGGTTCGATTTTTCCAATAAGGTTCAGATGAGGTTCGACTTTAGCTTTGGCTATACATATTGAACCCTAATGAAACCTCATCCCAAACCTCAATAAAATTCTCGCTCAAATTCGTCCCAAGGTTCGAATTTGGGCATGCATTCGAGTTCGTTCAGGTTTGGCATTAGGTTCAGCAAACCTTGAGGTTCGTCGAATTTCGAATCTCAAGCTTTAGGTTCGGGGAACCTTGTGACTTAGGATGAGATCATCTCATCCCATCTCTAATCAATGGTTGAGATCTCTCCAAAATAATCTCAACTCAAAACCCACTTTACTCAAGTTTCCATAGTTTTACTTTGTCCCTCAGTTCATCCAACCTTGAGGTTTGCCGAATTTCGAACCTCAAGCTTTAGGTTCGACGAACCTTGTGACTTAGGATGAGATCATCTCATCCCATCTCTAATCAATGGTTGAGATCTCTCCAAAATAATCTCAACTCAAAACCCACTTTACTCAAGTTTCCATAGTTTCACTTTATGTCCCTCAATTCACCCACAAAGTGAATCAACCGTCATTTTAGGCTAAAATGACCAAATTTCACTTTTGACTTAAATCTCCTAAGTCAAAGTGAAATTAGACATAAAGTACATGGTACATGGTACAAAGTATTTTCCACTTGTGTTTAGAGGCTCACAAACACAAGGGGACCACTTTCCAAGGTACCCAAATCTCAACACTCCCTCTTACTGATGAAAGTGCCCTTCACCACCAATCTCATCCTTGTAGTGGACATGGTTGCCTATTGGCAAATACTCAATGAGTATGGATGTACCCTGATCAATCAAAGTAGTCTCTGACATAGATTTGCTCAATCTGCGTGATCTATAGATGGAAGTGCATCTCCACCTATCCAAGATCACCTAGATCTTGGTATCAAACCAAAGATCTCAACCTTGAACTCCCACCAAGGATTTCTACCTCCTGGCATCTCGCCAATCGTCACTACTTTTGGCATATCACCAAGAGTCACTCTCTTGGCATTTCACCAAGAGTCTCCCCCTCTTGGTATCTCACCAAGAGTACCTGGATCTCGACATCTCACCAAGATCCTCAACTTGGCCTCTCACCAAGTGACTTCCACCTGAAGTGGATCCAAAACCTGATCTGCCCGTCTCCACAGCCAAGTGAGGCTCAAGCCTTTGTGGTGCCCTGCTGCTCCTCCTCATCAATCTCTGATGATCTGAAGCCCTTGCACCATTTCTCTGTCTCGACAACTCTGAAACTAAAGCTATCTCGGGTGGACTAGTCACCCTTGATGATGGTGTCCATGAAAATTGAGTCTGAGCTCCCTCTGAATCACTACTACAAGTCAATTCATTCTCCCCAACTCTGTCTCCCCACCTGATGCTGGATGGTGTAACAACTGACAAAGAAGTAGCGACTGCACACTCTCTCGCAAACTGTGTATTGAACTCAAGCTCCTCTACTGTTGCTGCTGAATCATCCTGCTGCTGCTTCTTCTTCTTCTTGTTGGGACACTATCCTGCATACTACTGCTGTAAATGTCGGCGATATAACGGATATGTCGCGACATTTCGCGAAATTTTAAGGTTGCCGAAATTTTCGGTGTAATATGTCGCGACATTTCCAACACTTTCAAAGTGTCGCGACACTATCACTAACCCGCGACATATTCCCATTAACTCGCGAGTCGACGGAAAATGTCGGCCTGCTCAATTTTTTTGCCAAAATTAAAATGCGTGAGGGGTTTTAAAGCCCGCGGGTAGCTTTTTTTGTTTTCTATTTCACTTGTGAAGTGTGAGAGAGCCCCGCGGGTAGCTTTTTGTTTTCTATTTCACTTGGTGAAGTGTGAGAGAGCAAGAGAGGTGTGAGGGAAACCATTGTGCATCTGGTCCAAGGGAGGAGAAAGCCAAGGATTTTACTTCCATTAGCTGGCGATCAAGATTTGCATGATCAAAACGTTTTTTTCATTTGTTTGAAGATTTGAACTTTCTTTTTTATTTTTAGAGCGAAGCTAGGGTTTGCATTGTGCAATGTGCCTCTTCTTATTGTTTTGAATGGAAGATTCAATCATTCTAAATTTCTAATTCATCTATCTCCTATTAATAATTACTTAACCTTTGCATTATGGTGTGTTTATTTTGGTTTTTGTTGTGCCATAGGTTTAATATTTTCATTCCAAAAGAAAATGCTAAGGTATTGATCCAATGTGGGTGTATGGTACACTAGTGCAACTTCCCAATAGACAAATATTGACATGCAATTTTTGCAGCAAAAAGATTTATGCAGGAATTAGCCACTTGAAATACCACCTTGCCAAAATCCCTGGTTTGATGTGGATCCTTGTCCAAAGTTCTCCTCAAATGAAGCGTATTGCAAACCAATCACTCATTGATATGGCTATTAAGAGGGATATGATCCAGGCTCGCAAAAAATAACTTGCACATACCATTGCAAATAGATGCAGTTGAACAAGTGCCTCTGAGGGGGGAACAACAGTACCACAATCCCACTCAGCCATGGCTCCTCACTGGCAGCCTCTATCAACCTCATCTACTTTTGTGATGAGGTCAAGACTGGGGTAAACCTTCTATTCGGCCATTGATTAAAACAAAAGAGACTGAGGAGGCCGACAAGCTTGTGGCCAAATGTTTTCTTTGGAGTGATATACCTTTAACATTGCCAATAACCCCTCCTACCATCCCATGTTTGAAGCTCCTGCAATTGTTGGTCCGGGTATAGGGCCCTTCCTATCATGATTTGAGAGGATGTCTCCTTCAAGGGGAAAAGGTCGACTGCACAGAAATATTAGCTCAGCTCAGGGGAACATGGAAGACCACCGGATGCAATGTGATGTCGGATGGGTGGACTAATGAGAAGGGCAGATCAATTCTAAACTTGGTTAATTGTCCTGGGACAATGTTTATCGTGCGGTGTTGATGCAAGTGCATATACAAAGATGCACAATTATTATGTGAGTTGTTGGATGGTTTCATCCAAGAGATAAGTTCAAGATGTGTTGTCCAAGTCATTACGGACAATGTCGCTAATTATGTTGTCACGGGAGGGATGCTTTAAGTGGAGAGGTATCCATCCTTGTTCTGGAGTCCTTGTGTCGCCCATTGCATTGATTTGATGCTAGAGGACATGGGAAAACTTCCTTGATCAAGGGAAATCATTGATTATTGTACCGAGTGTGACAATATATATATATAATCACACATATGTTCTTTTACTCATGAGACAATTCACATGGAACAAAGAGTTGGTGTGTCCTACAATCACACGTTTTTCCATTAGCTTCATTTCTCTTCAGTCGCACCTCAAAAGTATGTTGGACTTACAAAGAATGTTTCTTTCTGAAGAATGGGTTTCTTGTGTATATAACACCAAACAAGATGGGCAATCCATAGCCCAACTTGTGGGACATGACCCGATATTCTAGAGTGGAGTACGGGAGGCTGTACCATTAGTGAACCTTTGAAGGTTATTTGATTGGTTGATGGTGAGAGCCCGCAATGGGCTACTGTATGAGGCCATGGATAGGGCCAAGGAACCTATCTACCAAGCATCGAGAACAAGGGGGAAGAAGGACTTACCAAGAGAGCTCAGATATGGGTGTGATTGATGAGCGATGGAATAACACCTCCATCGTCCCATTCATGCAAAATGGCTCTACCTCAACCCTGCATTCGTCATGCTTGTGGATTTAATTTTGATGGTGAGGTCATTGATGGTTTCCTCTAGTGTGTTCAAAGGATGGTGTCAATTCGGGAAATTTAACGAGATTTTTAGACAGAATGAGATATATAGGATGACATCCTGGATGTTGGGCTATGATATATCGGCCCAAGATAGGGACCACAAGGATGCCAGGTAAGATTTAATTTCAAATTTTGTTTATTCCTTTCTATATATTATATATATGACATTTATTGCTTGATGGAAATCTGAAATATAATTCGTTGTCTCCTTTCATTTTATTCATTGTAGATGTCCAATGGAAACACTATGGTGGAAATATCCCAAAGCTACAGAAACTTGTCGTTCGAGTGCTTATTCAAACTTGCAGTTCTTCAGGTTAGGAGCGCACTGGTGTTCTCGAAAGATACACTCAAAGAAGTGCAACATGTTAGAAATGTTAAAATGCAACAATCAAAATTTAAATTGTTTAAACTTTATATTTTTTTTAATTTTAATTTTACAATTTAGTATTTACTTATTTATTTTACCATCACTTCAACTATAGCTCTCAATGTTCATACAGGTTAAGTACCGAAATTTCTTAATGATTTGGTATATGTCTACTACAATCTAAGGTTGTGGGTGAAGGAAATTGACAAAGAACCTGACATAGAAACCATTTCATTGGATAACATTGAAACCACCACTAGTCAAGGAGGGTGGAGATTCAGGATCCTGAGATGGAGGAGGCCCCCCAGTGGTTGGAGGAGCATGCACATAATTTGATGGAGGAGGGGGCAACAGAGGGGAGGAGGAGAGGAGGTTCCACTTCCAAGGGATACAGAGATTCAGGAGGAGATTGATCTTCCGGTGCAACCAATGCCACCACCACCTCCACAGAGTGCCATACCTAGAGTTGGACTTGGGTCCATTGGGATTGGGAGGAGGAAACCCACTTTTCCTTCCACCTCATCCACATCACTTACCACCTCAGATGTAACATCTGGAGCAGCTGGAGCTTCCACTCCAACCTCATCTAGAGTACCTCCACTAACACCTACTTCTTCCAAAGGAAAATTGGTGCCCTTTACCCGTAAAAGGGCTAGGCAGCAAAGAACAACACCACCACATAGAGGGAATCAATGATTTAGATTCCTATGATCTATCATTTTCATTTTATCATGTACCATTTAGTATCTATAGATGCCTCATGATGTTTCATCTCACATGAGATACATTTATTTTGATTAGTTGATGTGATTTTGTATCTACTATCATCCCATGAGGAACATGTTTCAGAATTTACAGTTTACTAACGATATGTGACCACTTGACATCTTATGCATCTTATTTATTGGTTGTATTTTCATATTGATGTAGAAAGTGTTTATTTTGATGTTGTTGTTGCTTTACAAGTTTGAAAATTAAAAAATTGAAAAAATGACGTTTTTGTATTTTTGAGGTCTTTGCCACATATTCCCAACATGTCGCTTGAGATGATCTCTCTTCCTAATCTGCCGGCCATCTCTCTCGACATCTATTACTTCTACAAGATTATTTCCAGATACCCATTGCCGACACTTTCCCCGACACGACATTTACAGCATTGCTGCATACTGACCCATGTCTCCACAATCAAAGCATCTGATTGTGCTCATGTCTCTCTCCTTCCCACCGCCACTTTGCTGTGGATTGGCCCCTCCCTTGGGACCCTGTCTAGCACCTCGACCAGTCTTCTTCTTGCACTTAGTCCACATAGCTATGTCCTCATCACTCTCTGTAAGCTGCTGCTGTCTTGAGGACTTTGAGGTGAGTCTCGTCTCCTTTTGAACGAAATCATCCCAAAGTCTCTCCTAAGTAGGCATAACCGCTCGGGCAACAATGCCTCGAACAAATGGGCCCCATGGTTTGGAAAAGATGTTTAAGGTTGTCCTCACCATAAAACCCGGGTCCACTATCTCTCCGATGGATGCAAGCTCATCTCTGATCTCAGTGAATCAGTGAATTTGCCAAGGAATGATGTAACCGACTCGGAATTGAGCATCTTGATGCTCCTGAGCCTGTCCTGTAGAACCATCTTTTGGTTCTGGTTAGAACTCTGGTAAAGCTTGCATAAGGAATCCCACATCTCAAATGCATAGTCCTTACCAGTCAAATGTGGAATGGCGTGGTCTCTCACCCCGTCACAAATAGTCCTTTTCGCCTTGTTGTTGTTCTTCTTGAACTCTGCCACCATGACGGGAGTAGTAACAGGAGGAACAACAACGGGAGCCTCAACTATATCCAATAGTTCGAGGTCCTCTAAGACGAAAATGATCCTGGTCTTCCAGGGGGACCAATTGCTAGCTCCATCTAGCCTATCCTCTACCCGCATCTGGGACATTGACATGGTTGTCCAATAAAGCTCACACTGATGCTAAAAAGAACACAAGATTATTGTCTCACTCTTGTCAACACAGGTGTGAAAAGAGGCAGTAACACCACAACCTCACTCCTAGCAAATAGGTGTGAAAAGAGGTTGTCAAATACAACCTCACTCTTGTCCACACATGTGTGATAAGAGGCTGTCCACAAGTGTCCAATATCAACCCTGAACTGTCCAACAAATCTTCCCACAAGCTATCCACAAACTCTGCCAACAAGCAGTCCAAAAATCTGCCTTGAACTGTTCAACATACACCAACCGAGAGGCACCTTCAAATCTGATTTTTGCTCACTGTTTTGGACTGTAAACTTGCTGTCCAAAAACAGCCAACAGATCTGATTTTTACCCCTCGAAAACTGCCCACAAAAATGCTCAAAAATCAGCAAGTCTAAGCCACCATTGGCTATGATACCATGTAGATTTTCTGAGGTACTATGAGGCTGCCCAACAGGTCTGTCTTTGACCTCTTGTTGGGTTTCAATCTCTGTGATTGTCCTTTGCTGTTGTTTTAGGACAGCAAACAGTCAAGTACTTTATGCTCACAATTTTAATGGTTAAGTGTCCTTTTGAGGTGCCCTTGCAAGTGTTATATTTTCCCAATGTTAGCAAATGCAATATACTCAAAACAAATAGCACTACCTCCTAGATATTTACAACTTTAAATGCTATTTACAATTCTAAGCATGCATGAAATAAACACAAGTATTTTTGGTCAACATGACCCTGGATAAAACCCCCTACGGGAAAACCAATTTGGAATGGAAGTATATATATGTGGAGAATAGAAGGTGGAATACAACAAGTACATGAAACAAATGAACCTGCTACAATAACAGCTTGTCTAAAGCTGCAACACAAGTCCAAGAGTGAGAGATGTGCCCAATCATGGTTCGCCCTCCTCAAATATTGCTCTATCCACTAAAATGAAGCGCCCTTGCTCCCTGAAGCTTTGATGGAGAAACCCTTGCACCACAATGTGCTCTCATTTGTTGCCTTTCCACTGAAACTGTCCTCAAAGTAATTTGACCACTGCAAGACCTCCCTGCTATAGGTGCGCCCTCCTCCTCAAGTGTGCCCTCCTCCAAGCAAGAACAACCACAACAAATAAGTTGGGCCCTAAGCCTTCATGAGCCCTCCATGAAAGGAGGCGCCCAAGCTCTCTTCTCCCAATGCTTCCATTCTCATCCTCTTGCCCTTCTCCAAACTCTCTTGGTGAACATACAAGTGAATGAGCCTCTCCTTGCCCTATGTGCCCCTCTTAAGGAAACATAAGGAAACCTAAAAGTTGGGTGGATGTGATCATCTCATCCCATATCTAATCAATGGTTGAGATCTCTTCAAAACAATCTCAACTCAAAACCCACTTTACCCAAGTTTCCATAGTTTCACTTTATGTCCCTCAATTCACCCACAAAGTGAATTAATAGTCATTTTAGGCTAAAATGACCAAATTTCACTTTTGACTTAAATCTCCTAAGTCAAAGTGAAATTAGACATAAAGTACATAGTACATGGTACAAAGTATTTCCCAGTTTTGTTTAGAGGCTCACAAACACAAGGGAACCACTTTCCAAGATACCAAAATCTCAACAGAAACAGTGTCTTGTTTGGTCTCCTCCTAAATGAAATCATCTTAAACCTTCTCAAAAGATAGAAGCTTCTCGTTTCAACAAAATCTAGCACTGAAAAAAGTGTAAAGTCCCTGTTATCGTACAATTTGTAGTTAGGGAAAAGACCAACCCAAAGAACAAACGTGTGACACAATTGGGGACATCTATCACTGTCACCTCATTAGATATTCCCCTTGTTTTAGTGGTGGACAAGTCCAACACAAAGGAGGCTTTCCAGGTGGCCTTAAGGGGATGAAGGGAACAAGCACGAGAGTAGAAAGAGGCCCCTATTTCGGTCACTTGAACATGGTGGCTAAGGCTTCTTGAAAAGAGAGGCCTGGGAAAGAGATGATGATAGTGTGAAGAACACTTGCAAAACACATGTTAGGACACAAAACCAAAGCCAAATATAGCAAAATAAGCCACTAACCACTACGGACTTAGCAAGCTATGCTTGCTGTACTAAAAACGCAGCAGAAAGTAATGTTATGACAGCAATGAATAAATTGTAACAGCTGTGAGAACACATCGTCAAAAGTTGCAAATAATTATATGGATTGAAAGCCAACAACTAGTAGATAATGATTAAGCCTTTAAACATTTGTTTTTGACGGTTAGATTGGTTGTTACACAAGTGTTATCAGCAGCAAGGAAATTCTAAGAACAACAATATTTAACTGTAGAAATCAGCAAATGAATAGCTCAAAATGAAGCTCTTGACAAACACTTTCAGGTCCAATACTTGAACAAGCTTTTCCACGGTTAAATTGCGAGATAAATGTAAAATAGCAGCAAAAAGAAGCAGCAGCCCTAATGGCTGGAGCTAACAACTTATAATGGAAGCAAGTTAAACTCAAAGTCTATCAATCATTTAATTGCCAATCTCTTGTTTTTATCATGAAGTAAGATAGTAAGAGAGAGAGAGAAGATTGCTAGGAAACTCTGTCACTTTATCACATCTATGGAGACTAGTGCCTTTAAACAATTGGGTTATGGAGTCACTTGCTTGAAAGAGAGTTAAACCAAATAGAAGAGTAGAGAGGAATTAGGGATAAACCCTTATAGCACCCAAAATGTCTCCTTCTAAATCGATTAGCTCATCAATCAAGGCTAAACTAGGGTTTAGGATTTCTAGGGGTGTAAACCCTTTTACTCCCTAAAATTCAAACCTAGCCAAAATTTACTTCAAGGGTGTAGACACTCCTACTTCTTGAAGCAAAACATGAGTGCTTTTAGCTAGATGAAGAAATATTGTGAGCTATGGAGGGTGTAAACCAGTGTTGAAAAAGTCGCCGAAAAATCGTGACTTTTTCAAAAAGTTGTGATTTTTTCAGCTTCACGAAAAATCGGCCCATAAAAATGTCGGCGATTTTTTGGTAAAAGTCAGGACTTTTTCATAAAAGTCTAGACTTTTTCATAAAAGTCGAGACTTTTTCATAAAAGTCGTGGCCAATTAGTGGAAATCATCCTCATAATGTAGATTTTTTTCATTTTTGTTTGTTGTTGTTGGAGAAGGAAGGAGAAGGGCTTGACTCGGTTAAGTAGGTACTATATCCCACCAACATGCAAGATTGAAATTTTTTTAAAAGGGTTTGACCAAAAACGTTGGCAATTAATGGTTTACTTATATCTTTATCTTTCCTTTTTATCCCTTTACTTAAATTTTTAACATTACCATTAATTGTTTCAGGATGTTTGAGAGTGGTTCCAACCTCATTGGACTTGATATGGAGAAAGTAGAATTTCATATTCCATTCAAAATCCAGTAGGCTTAACAATTTTCAGTATTTCAAGATTGGTATGATTGCAACATTTTCATTGGCTTATATCACATATGAGGGTATGGGATTGGCATTTAATCAAGAGCACCAAGCCCTTTATGTACCTTGATGTTGGTGGTATTGATTGTTGAACTCCTGTAACATGGCCTTAGCAGAAATGTACCTTTCACTCAAACCAAAATCATTCATTAGGCTTGTTAAGCTTTTTCTACCATATTATAAGGCTTCAATTAGGTAGTTTCATCAAAATTGGGAGGTTTTCATTGATGTCTCTAGAGGATCAAGGTAGAGGCAAAGATTGATACTAATGACGAGGATCCGAATATAAGCAATGGTGGAACATTGCTTGTCATTTAAATGTTCTTGCTCATTTATTCATAATGCTTTCTTTTAAAGTTTCAATAATTTTTTGGAATCATGGTTTGGAATTTTTTAAAATATAATTTTTTTATTAAAATTTAAATATTTTATGTAGTATTTAGTAAACCAAGTCATTGAAATAAGATTGGTCTGAGTCAATCCGAGTTGGAGTTGGAGTTGACCATCGACCGATTCCAAGGCTAGTTCGAGTTTTAAAACATTGCATTGTACATCTACCTCATGATGATGATATACATTTATATATGAGAGATCATTTTGTATTGGTTCTCCACTTTTGAGTCCTTGATTGGACAATTATTAGGGTTGAGGATTCGGTATCGACTTTGATGTATCATCTTTTATTTGGCATCCACTACATCATATATATCGGTGCTTTCTCCATATTTATGTGCTAATGTGTTTATCTGATGTTGTTGTTGTTATATATGTTTAAAATTTTGAAAAAAATGAATATATTTTGTATTTTTTAATGTTTGTCGTGGTTTTCCGACTTTTTGCTAACTTTTCCCGAACGGTTCGGGAATATTAACCCGATTCCCTTTCGATGTTCGTGCAAAGGGCACCCTTGATACATGGCTTCCCCATCTCTTACTCCTCGTAGGGTTTTTCCAACAAATTGTTGAATTTACCAAGCAAATCACCATATAATTGCAGAAAATTTACTTACTAGACCTGTTACCCCCTCAGGGGCTAGGGTAACTAAGGAGTTCATGTCTCGAGGCCCATAGGCAGGAGACATGTAGTGCCGAGAGTCAAATTGACCAACAAAGCCCGCAAGGTCCCTCCTATTCATGTTGATCACCACTCATCACCAACAACAGAGCAACATTCACTACATTAGGTTTGGATCCCAAAAGACAAGCCTCGCTTAATGAGGTAACAAGTTTGGTGTTACTGTAAGTGTGACTTTAATATTTTAAGCATTTGAACATGTTGCAAAGAATTCTTTCTTGATTATGGAGTGTTTTCTTGGAAATTATACCTTTTGCTTATTTCACCTTGGTGGTTGTCATTGTGTGCTAGCAAGTTGGTCACCCTCGGGAAAGGGGTTGGTACTGGGTAGTTCCTTGAAGGGTCACCATACCATTCCCATTCATACTTACCATTTTCTACACTTCTTCCCCTCTGTCTCCTCATCTTCTGGGTTTTTGGGTTCATTGACCCCAAGAAGGGATTGTACTTTGTTTCATGGGAAGAAGGGGCTAAAGGCCCAGAGGTGTTGTAGCTGGCAAAAGTTAAAAGCCAATCATTATCCTTCTAGATGCTTTCCCTAAGGTCTTGAGAGCAATGAAACACTTCTCCATAAGAATCAAGGACCTTCTAAACACGTAATTAATAAATGTCCTGCTTGTTGAGGAAATACATTTTGCGATGTCTCTTACTTTCCATTGCATATGGAACTTTGTGTGGTTCTAGTTTCAAGTAGCATTGTGGTACTCCTTACTTTCTATTGCAGATAGTACTCAATGCTTTAGACCATAATGAATTAATCGAAATAAAAGGGCTCGAAAAAATGTTGCATCGCGAATGAAGGGCAACACACCCTCCACAAAGGCACCCATGAATGAGACAATACGAACCCTTGTATGTCATGAACTCCATGCCTAGAAGTCTTCCCCCAATCCACCTCATATTCATTTCATGACGCAGATATGGTCTTCTTGGGAAACATCCCTTGACTTGGGGATTGGCCTACCCAATAGGGCACCTTAACAACCCTCCTATACCTAAATTTGGCAAAGTTTATGAGGTCTTTGAGAATTTGTTTAGTTTGAAAAGGGGGGTTTGATGCACATGTTTGGGTGGTTCACCTATTAGATGTGGCTTACTTGGCATGATTCATATGACTTGTGGACCTTTGTAGGGCATACTTGTTTGTCTTTGCAGGCGTTTGCCTGATGGAAGCTTTTTGTGAAGGAACTGTGCCACTTGGACCTTCCCAAGCACTTGGAAGCCCATGAGATGGATGCTAGACCCCACGTCTGGGGCACCATTGATGATGAAGCGTTGCACATGGAAGATGAAGGACGTTTCCCTTAGAGGCACCTTAGCGTCACCAAAGGACGAGATTGTACCTCCCTCCACTTGAACGTTTGCCTTTGGAGGCCTAGACGTCACCCTTCTAGCCCATGATGTCACCTAGGGACATGGTGATTTGATGGGAGGCAATTAGCATGGGCCTTGCCACATGAGAGAGTGACACTTCGCCTTTGGAGGCCCAACGACATCCATCTTGGAGCTTAATCTCACCTCTAGCCCAACGTCACCCTCTTAGGGCATGGCGTCACCCTTCTAGGGTTTCATTTGATGTAAATTTTATATTTTGAATTTATGTAAAGACTATTTAAGGGGTCGGCCCCTCATGAAGAGACATGACTTTTCATTTGAGTCTATTGGATGGCTAGGATTTCCATATAAATACAGCTAGCCAAGATTCATTTTCATCATACATTTTTCTCACACGCGTGAGAGACTACTTTTGAAATTTTCACTATATTGGGGTTACTAGCTCTTTTTAGTCATGCTCTATCTCTTGGAGGTCAAGTGTGGATGCTCTTTTGCTGATTTTTGGATGGTATTGCTGCAATTAGGGCTTATTCTTGTCATATCTTGGCGAAGTAAGTAAATTTCTGCAATTTCATTTCATGTTATTGAATGTTTTATGGTGAATTTTACTTGTTCATATTGAAGATCTTGCTTGGTAAAACCCTAGGAGAGGAGCATAAGTGCTTCCTCCTCTCACAAGGTTAATTTCATCCATAAATTTGTTAAGGCAATCCTACCTAGGGTTACTCTTGATTGTGACTTAGTTGAAGTACCTAAGAAGGGAGAAAAGGTTGTTAGAGCTAGCACCTTAGAGTTCAAGCCTTACCTCTTAGCCTTTGCTAGCTCCATCTCTAAAATATATTGCATTGCTGTTATCAAGACTCCATAGCTCTAAGGCCCTAATCAATAAAGCTCTCTTGTGGTGAAAGTGATAAAAAAACTCTTTATTCTAAATCTCTGAAGCTATCTACTAACTTAACTAACACTAACTTAAGTTAATTTGATTGCAGACTTCCTGCTGTTGCAAAAGATTGCTACAACCATCTAAATACTGTCTTATTTGCTGCTTACATTGATCTAAAGGTGGTTTAACTTGCCAGAAATTGCATCCAACAATTGGGTAATGTTCTATTGAGTTTATGCTAAATTTATATTATCAATTGTTGCATTTCTGCAACATATTTCTTGCTGCTGTTATAGTTACTTTACGGCTGTTGTACTACTGTTTACTGCTGCAATTTCATAACAGCCATAGCAACTCTATTGTCTAGTGTCTTGAAGAAACATTTATTGTATGTTTGTACTTGAAAATCACTTTATATATGCTATAAATTGTTCTTGTTTTAGGCAAGTACTCATACGAGCTTCATACCTCTTTTTCCTCTGACCTAGACTTTGACTTAGGTGATCAAGAGAGGGGGCGGTAGGCTTGGCTATCAAACTTTCTACTTTGATCCCTTGAGTTCAGCAGGGAACCCTCCCTTGTGGTGGACCCCTTCCATCACTAAAACGAGGGGTTTTCTTACTAAGGTGACAGTGGTAGGATATCCTGTAGTTACACAAGATTTGGTTATCTTGTGTTGGGCATTGCATAACTACAAATCCTGCGATAACATTTTGGCACCGTTGTCGGGGAGGATCGAGTCATTCTCCTTAGCGACATATCTTTTGGTAAGTTTCCCCCAAAGCCCTTATCTTATAAACTTACTTGTGAAGATTATCCAGGTCCTATCAAGTTGCCAACTGGGTCTGTCTTTGACCTCAGTTTGGCTCTAAGTTTCAACTGTCTAACAATGGTTTGCTGCTGTTTTAGGACAGCAAACAGTTCAATGACTTCTTGCTGATTTGTTATGGTTGTATTTGCAATTTTAGGTGCTCTAGCATGTAGTTTTAGTAACCAAGAGTTAGCACATGCATACCAAAATAAATACAACACACCTAGAGATTTTTATAGCTGAAAATAAGTAGATCTATGTCTATATATGAGGAGAATAGATGGTAGAATGCAGCAAGTACAAAATATAGATGAACCTGATACAATAGCAGCTTGATCCAAGTTGAAATACAAGTCCAAATGAACCAGGTGCGCCCTAGGAAGGTGCGCCCCTCATAAATGCTCTCAAATCCACCAAATCTGCTGTAGATGTAAACTGTGAGCTCTGAATGGAAAATCCCTCCACAGTAATCAAGCACTGATGTGTGGCCCCCTCTGAAACTGATCCCACTGCAATCTCACAGGTGTAAGACCTCTCCACTGTTGATGCGCCCTGCTCAACAAGTGTGCCCTTCTCAACATTGGAAGCTCCTCAGTAAATAAACAAGGCTCCAAGCTAGATGCCTCTCTCCATGAAAGCATGTGCCCAAGCTAGCCTCACCTCATGCAACAAACCTCATCTCCAAGCTCTCTCTCAAACTCTCCAAGTGAGCAAATGAGTGAATGAATTCTCATTTGCCCTTTGCGCCCCTCTTGAACCTCCATAAAGAAACCTATGATATGGATGGCTGAGATCATCCCATCTCCCATCTAATCAAAGGTTGAGATCTCTCCAAAAGAATCTCACTCAAAAACCCACTTTGGGTTAAGTTCCCTAAGTTCACGTTATGTCTCTAATTCACCCACAAAGTGAATTAATAGTCATTTTAGGCATAAATGACAAAATTTTAGTTTTGACTTAAAACTCCTAAGTCAAAGTGAAATTAGACATAAAGTACAAGGCACAAAGTACATAGTACTACCCACATGTGTTTAGGAGACACAAACACATGGGGAACACCTCCCAAGGTACATAATCTCAACACTCCCTCTTTTCGAGGAAGGTGTTCCTCACCAAGCCCATCTTGTCTCTAAAGTAGACTTGTTTGCCCCTTGGCAGGGCTTGGTGAGTATCTCTGCAACCTGGTCGTCAGTCGATATATATTGCAACTAAACTGCGCCTCTCTGAACCCAATCACGGATGAGGTGGTACTTGATCTCAATGTGCTTCGATCGATCATGGAACACTGGATTCTCAGAGAGTTTTATGCAACTCTGATTATCACAGAGAATGACAGTCGGTGGCATCTCTTGACCAAACAATCCAACCAGCATCTTATGAAGCCAAATGGCCTCGCAACTGGCTTGACTGACTGCCATGTACACTGCCTTGGCCGAAGTCAAAGCAACTGACTTCTGCTTCCGGCTGAACTAGGAAACAAGTCCTGACCCCAAACCAAAGCAACAACCTAAGGTGCTTTTTTCTATCAGTAGCACATCCTGCCCAGTCTGAGTCTGTGTAGCCAACCAAACTGACTCCATCTCCTCTGATATAGTCTAGGCCATAATCAACTGTCCCAACAATGTACCTCAAAACATGTTTTGCTCCAATCATTTGAACACTCCTCGGCTCTACCATATGCTGGCTGAGAGTGTTCATGGCAAAACAAATATCTGGTTTGGTGTTAACCAGATACATGAGTGAACTGATCAACTGCCTGTAAACTGTGGCATCTACCAATTGGCTATCTGAAGCACTAAGCTTCTTCCAGTTGGTAATCATGGGTGTAGACATGGGTATGCAGTCCTCCATCTGAAATCTGTTCAAAATATATG
The DNA here is from genome assembly GCA_010110895.2 of Picea sitchensis. NCBI lineage: Eukaryota > Viridiplantae > Streptophyta > Pinopsida > Pinales > Pinaceae > Picea > Picea sitchensis. Next base: position 37,534 of record SNQJ01S0003588.1, read on the forward strand.
CTGCATACTTCCCTTGCCCGAGAAAAATGTGACCCTCCTCCTGCCATACCTCCATACCCAGAAAGTAGTGCATCAATCCAATATCACTCATCTCAAACTCTGATGCAAGTCCCAGCTTGCACTCAACTATGAGATCCTCGGCTCCAGTGATGAACAAGTCATCAACATATAAAATGAGAATGAGCGTGTCCTCACCTCTAATGATGTAGTAGAGGTTAGGATCAACATCGCTCTTCTCGAAGCCCATCTGAAGCAAGTGTCTATGCGTGAATACCAAGCTCGGGGAGCTTGCTTCAGACCATAAAGTGCCTTTCTCAAAAAACACACGTGAGTCTCCCTCTCACTCACCTCAAACCCCTGTGGCTGCTCTATGTACACCTCCTCATCAATAAATCCATTCAGAAATGCGGTCTTCACATCCATCTGGTGAATGCTCCAACCCATCTCTGCTGCTATGGCAATGATACTCTTGATGGAGGTGTATCTCGCAACTGGTGCGAATGTCTCGTCATAATCGACTCCCTCAATCTGAGAGAAGCCTCGCGCCATAAAACGGGCCTTGTGTTTCTCTATGCTGCCATCTGCAACATACTTGGTCTTGTACAACCACTTGGAAGTCACGACTGACTTCCCCGCTGGCCTCATAACCACCTCCCAAACATCATTGCGCACAATGGAGTCATACTCCTCTACCATGGCCTCTCTCCAGACTTGATGGCCCACTGCCTATGCAAATGTCTGGGGTTCAGTATCCTTGATACTCGTCACTAGTGCCAAATATGCTCCAAATCTGACTGGAGGTCTGCTCTCTCCGATTTGGCTCTTGGGCTCCCCTACATTCTCTCTGGCCTCCTTCAGGGTCTCCTGAAACCATCTAGGTCTCCTCTTCCTTGAAGTGGTTAACGGAGAAGTAAGGTTTCTCTGCCCAAGAGTGACTGCCTCAGGACTCATCTCAACACTCTGAGAACCTGAAGTTTGTGCCCTCTCTGATTGAACATGCTCTGACTGTGACCCTGAAGCTGTGCATGGTGACCCTGTCACCACTGATACTGGTGCACCTGAAACCTGAGGCTGTGCTCCCTTTGAGACATCAATCGGTGCCTCTGCATCATCCTCAACTTTGACTCTCGACTCGAGATCTCTGAAAAGCCCTATCCTCAAATCTGACATCTCTGCTCACCACCACTCTCCTAAGTAGCGGAACGTAGATGCGATAGGCTTTGGACACCTTTGAGTATCCAACTAGAATCCCCTGCTGGGATGTGGGGTCTAGCTTTGTCCTCCTCTTTGAGGGGACATGAGAAAAGGTCAAGCACCCAAAGATCCTGATGTGCTCGACATCGGGCCTCCTACCAGTGAAGGCCTCCTTAGGAGTCATCTTCCCGAATATCCTGTGGGGGCTTTTGTTTTGCAGGTAAACTGCAGTAGTACTCGCCTCTGTCCATAAGTACAAAGGCAAACTCTGAAGTCATCCCTGACTTAGCACCCCCTGTAGTCTCCACAAACCTTCTTTTTGGTGGCGAAAGTTGTACCAGTAAAGGGTGTCTACTTAGACTAGATAAATTTGATCCTCCTAGTCTAGATAGCAAAAATGAATGACTTGAAATTAAATTGCAAAGTGTAAGATTTTGTAATGTCCCCATTTTGGGACATTATAACATTACAACATTTCAGAGTGTTATGCCTACCCGAGTAGCCAGATAGGGGTGACAGAGAGTTCGAGAGATATTGAGGGGTTTATTTGGGCTCGACTTGCATCGATCATCATCAGGATCCATTCTGCACAACTGGGCTTTGGTTTTGTTGCATTCTGACGATTTCTGTAATTTTGAATTATTATGGGTCATATCTTAATTAAATTCACTAAGGTCACAATGGGCATATTACTTGGAGAAACCTCTTAGTGTAATAGCTCATCAGAATCGAGAGGAAGAGCACTACATGATAAGATGATGAGAAGTGACTTTCAGTGGCCGGAGAAGCCATCAGGATGGATAAATCACTTTTTAGAGGTAAAATAGTTAATTAATTATTTAATTAAGTGATTTAATCAAGGAATAATAAAATAAAGTAAAAATCACTTGGACGGAAAAGGTCAACAACGAATTACGGTTTTGGGAAGCTATAAAGGAAGGGTAAAGCAACCTTATTCATTATGCATTGTTATGATTTGATGTCGAGAGTTCCCAGAGGAGGAAGAGAGTCGACCTTATTGTTTTGTGGATTTCTGGAGGAAACCACCACCATTGATCGGTTTCGGTTTTGAGAGACACACCCTAGCCCATCGGAGATACCATCTAGGTATTTCAGCGTATTTTTAAGGAGTATCCATTGTAGAGTGTGCAACTCAGCTAGTGAGGGCGCAAGTTAGTTTGAGGGTTTGGAGAGCTGCACGAGGTCCGTGTCCAGATTGCAGTTTCCTTCCGACCCATTTGAGATCAAGCCAGGGCGCTTCTATTGAACCATCTATCGTCAGATTTTGACAGTGGAATCTTGCAGATTGCCTCATCCAGCCATTTAGGGCGCAACTCCTCCAAATAGATATTTGGGGTTGGATGCAGAGTATAAGAGCAAATCCAGGCAAATCCTTCCGACCCAGTTCCGCATTTGGCAAGACGATCGTTTTGAGTCCTATAGCAGCAGATTTTGTTGGTGGAATCCTTTGGGGCGCATCTAGTGTCCCAGGAGGCACGCAAACCCCCAGGGGTCCAGATCTAGTGCCCCAGAGACCAGATCCGAGATCAGGCACTCATCTATTTCAGTCTAGAGGCTCGGGCGCTTCTATTGGAGCAGTTTCCAGTGCATTTCGACAGTCTATCCTTCCGGACGAGCTTTCCAGCTGGTAGCGGTTATTGTACTTCTCCGGAATCGCATATTTTTGCCGATCTATCCGTGCATGCATCAGATCTGCTATCATCTTCTGATCATGAGTATTTCTATGCTACTTGCTTGTATTCCAGTGATGATCCACGAGATCTAGCTGTCGTTTATATTCTATATTTCCAGTACGCTATTGTATTTCCATGCTTGAGCCGTATAATACATGATATTGGGCAGTTGGTGTTCTTTACTTATGCATGTGTCCTTTATATGTTATTTAAACCATAAATATGCAACATGCACATGCAATAATCCATCAAGATCTCAAACATAGAACTGAAACACATCCAGAAACCCCCAGTGTATCAGTTTTGCAAGATAGAACAATAGATCAGTAGCAAATATCTTGATCAGCGGGATCAGGGATATTACAGTGGTATCAGAGCTTTAGTCCTGTCAGCCTGTGACTAAAGTCGATGAGTTCAACGAGTGACCCAGAAGGCAAAGAGGATGTGGGGAGACAGATATGAGAGGCCAGAGGGCACTGGTAAGGCCCCCATGGAACCAGAGGCAGCCTTCATGCAGGTTATCAGTGATATG
>SNQJ01S0003588.1:42193-74675 GCA_010110895.2 Picea sitchensis
GCAAAAGTTTGTTTCATCTTACGAGGATCCAGGAGTGGAGGGTCCAGTATGGATACTTTGAGCAGACAGTCATGATCAGAGTAGAGCAACATCAACATGATGGTCCCTGTCAGAGACTAGCATGGGACCCTGGGATTACGGGGCTGAGCATTTCATTGACTGATGGAGACGAGCGGACATTTGCAGGGGGAAGTCACTTTGCTTTCCCATTGAGTTTCAGTATTGGGGAGAGCATGTCATTGGCTGGTGATTCGTTGAGGTCTTGTAGTACCTCACTATGGCAGCAACATGTTGAGTCGGTGGGGGTCGTGTTGAGTTTGGTATGGTCTGATAGGATAGACCCATTTCGGGTTGAGGCCATGTGTTATTTGCAGGAGACTCATGGTGTTGATATGTTACCGAAATATACTCCATAGGGCATTGCAGTTCACATTCTGATATGGGACTTAGGGATTGGAGTGCTTGGTAGTTCAGTGTTTGATGGAGTTGAGTTTCGAGTATAGTGGTTGCTCGGGGAGTTGATTGAGATTCTTTGGCCATTGATCATTCTACTCAGCATGAGCATGTGGGTGTCATGCGTGGTGAGCACTTGGAGAGACCACATCTTGAGGGGAGTCTACCTTGTGTCACACAGGTGGATATGGGACCCCAGTATCATATGTAGTTGGATTCAGTTATCGCTTGAGGACAAGCAATATTCCAGCAGGGAGGACTGTAATGTCCCCATTTTGGGACATTATAACATTACAACATTTAAGAGTGTTATGCCTACCCGAGTAGCCAGATAGGGGTGACAGAGAGTTTGGGAGATATTGAGGGGTTTATTTGGGCCCGACTTGCATCGATCATCATCAGGATCCATTCCGCACAGCAGGGCTTTGGTTTTGTTGCATTCCGATGATTTCCGTAATTTTGAGTTATTATGGTTCATATCTTAATTAAATTCACTAAGAAGGTCATAATGGGCATATTACTTGGAGAAACCTTTTAGTGTAATAGCTCATCGGAATTGAGAGGAAGAGCACTACAGGATAAGATGATGAGAAGTGACTTTCAGTGGTCGGAGAAGCCATCAGGATGGATAAATCACTTTTTAGAGGTAAAATGGTTAATTAATTAATTAATTAAGTGATTTAATCAAGGAATAATAAAATAGAGTAAAAGTCACTTGGAGGGAAATGGTCAACAACGAATTATGGTTTCGGGAAGCTATAAAGGAAGGGTAAAGCAACTTAATTCATTATGCATTGTTATGATTTGATGTTGAGAGTTCCCAGAGGAGGAAGAGAGTCGACCTTATTGTTTTGTGGATTTTTGGAGGAAACTACCACCATTGATCGGTTTCGGTGTTGAGAGACACACCCTAGCCCATCGGAGATACCATCCAGGTATTTCACTATACTTTTCAGGAGTATCCATTGCAGAGTGCGCAACTCAGCCAGCGAGGGCGCAAGTCAGTTTGAGGGTTTGGAGAGTTGCACGAGGTTCGTGTCCAGATTGTAGTTTCCTTTTGACCCATTTGAGATACAGCTAGGGTGCTTCTATTGATCCATCTATCGTCAGATTCTGACGGTGGAATCTTGCTGATCGCCTCATCCAGTCATTTAGGGCGCAACTCCTCCCGACAGATATTTGGGGTTGCATGTAGAGTATAAGAGCAGATTCGGGCAAATCCTTCCAACCCAGTTCCGCATTTGGCGAGACGATCGTTTTGAGCCCTATAGCAACAGATTTCGTTGGTGGAATCCTTTGGGGCGCATCCAGTGTCCCAGGAGGCGCGCAAACCCCCTAGGGGTCCAGATGCAGTGCCTCAGAGACCAGATCCGAGATTCGACACTCATCCATTTCAGTCTAGAGGCCAAGGCGCTTCTATTGGAGCAGTTTCCAACGTATTCCGACGGTCTATCCTTCCGGACGAGTTTTCCAGCTGGTAGCGGTTACCGTACTTCTCCGGAATCGCATATTTTTGCCGATCTATCCGTGCATGCATCAGATTTGCTATCATCTTCTGATCACAGGTATTTTTATGCTTCTTGCTTGTATTCTAGTGATGATCCATGAGATCTAGCTGACGTTTATATTCTATATTTCCAGTAGGCTATTGTATTTCCATGCTTGAGCCGTATAATACATGATATTGGGCAGTTGATGTTCTTTACTTATGCATGTGTCCTTTATATGTTGTTTAAACCATAAATATGCAACATGCACATGTAATAACCAACATGCACATGCAATAAACCATCAAGATTTCAAACATACAACTGAAACACATCCAGAAACCCCCAGTGTATCAGATCTGCAAGATAGAACAATATATCAGTAGCAATTATCTTGATCAGTGGGATCAGGGATATTACAGATTTAAGCTTAAGATACAAGATAAATTAACCAATTAGATATTTGCACAACTTAAGCAAAAAATAACAAATTTAAATGACTTTGCAAGATAAACAAGTAAAGAATGAGAAATTAAAGATTAAACAACTATAGACAGGATAAAGAATTACTAGTTAAATTATAGACAAGCCTTACGATATAGGATTGGTGGCAAAGCCAAGCCTCTTTGCTAGGTGTAGGCAAAATAATGAAAGATCACAATAAGAATAACTTGGAAAGTAAAAGACAATCCTAGCCACTCAAACTTGTCTTATGGACAAGTGGGGCAAACAATACTTGGAATAAAAATTGAGCAACCTCAACTAAGGCACAAGGAGGAGGACTAGCCTACCGATTTTGTGCCAAAGTTGGTATGGAAATAAAAGAGCTTAACTTGAAATGAAAGACAAGTAAACTTAGCCACAAAAACTTGTCTTAAGGACAAGTTCGGCAACAAAATGAAAGATTAAAACAGAAAATTACTTCTAAATCCTAGTCTTACGATTTAGCATGGGTGGCAAAACCAAACTTCTTTACTAGTTGTAGGCAAACCTAAATAAAAAAAGAAGAAATTTTAGAAAGCTTGAAAAATGCAAGCCCAAGAGGCTGTCTTTGGGCTTGCTTACAATGTAGGAAAGTAGAAGAAGAAGAGGGTATTCAATACCCTTATTTGGGAGGTTGTTTGTTGATGATTTGTGGCCCCAAATGGGTAGCACCTCCCCTTGACAGGTTCAGATCTGCAGAAAAACAACAAGTAAAACTTGCTGGAAAAGCTGCAAAACAACCAATAAACTTGGAAAAATTTATGTGAGAAACCATAATTTTTTAGCAATAAAAACAACATATAATAGATGATTAAATGACCTATTCTGTGACAAAAATATATCCAAAAATACTAGATAAATATGAATGAAAAGAACATAAATTTTAAGAGGGTTTCAAGTGGGTGAAGAGATAAATTTCTAGATCTGAAATTTATCGTTTTCAAAGCCTTAGTGACCTGCAAACAATAGAGATCAAGCTACAAGACAAAGAAGGAGGTGAGTAGATTCCAAAATATTAACAAAATACTTTGCTAAAGAAAGGAAACTATTTCACAAAAGATCTATGGCAATACTACCATAGATCTATCCAAACAAAATACTTTGCTTGGATCTCCTTCTTTAAATCTACAAGCGAAAACTCAAAAAGAACCAAAATACAAGTCACCTCCAAAGTAGATCAGATCCAAGCACCAAAAAGACTCCCAATGCCAACGATTTCCTCCAAAGATTCTTTTATTAGAAGTAACGTTGAGCAAATACTTGCTACAAGCTTGAGAAATGAAAGAGAGCAAGATGGGAGAGAGAAAAGAGTGGGAGAGATTTGGGTATAGTAAGAGTACACTGAGAGTAGATCTGAAATGAGGGAGGGGTAGGCATTCTTTTATACCTGGGAGGCAAGAGTGACCTTTCTTGGATGAGTTCCAAGTGTCACTCACTCAAAAGAGCTCATGATCTCAAGGAGGGTGCAATTTTAGGGTTTTCGTAGGCTAGGGTTTGAGGGTGTGAGAGGGGGGGAACACCTTTTAGCTTGTTATCCCCACTTTTTAGGGATAACTAGGAGATCATGTCTCGAGGCCCACAGGTCCTAGACATGGAGTACCGAGAGTAGAATTGACCTGAGCATGGCCCTGGAGGGCCCACCCTTTTCTTCTTCCATCATCCTTGTCTTGTCAACAGCAGTAGCATCCATCACCATCGGCTTGGTCCTGTATCAGAAAGAGTTCTTGCTTCACGAGGTAATTGGTCCAGGTATCATGGTATGTGTCACTTTTGATCGTTAAAACCTTTAAATATATGCATCTGATTCCTTTTATTTCTAACAACTGCTTGGATCTTACATTTGCTCACTTGACCATGTTTGGGGGGATTGACAGGGTGTCCTAGCAAGCTTTTGTCCATAGGTTTTGGTTTGCCACTGGGGGACTTTTGAAAATCCATCGTCCGCTCCCATCATAGCACCACTATTTCATCTTATTTCCTACTCATTTGTCCCACTACCATTGTCCGAGCATTGGGTTGACCTATTTTCAGGATTGCATCTTATCTCATGGGAAGATGGGGCTAAAGGCCCAGAAGGTAAAAGTAAGCTGGTAAAAGATAAAAGCCTAAGAATAAAACCTCGAGATGCTTCGCCCAGGGATCCCCGAGAAAGCAATAAAAGGCTTCTTAGCAAGAAACTAGAGGGACCCGAAAGAAAATAATAAAAGAAGACCTAATTAGAGGATAGGGGGTCTCATCACGAGCCAGCCTATTAGGTCAATGGGTACCTAACAGTATGACATTGCCACCAGCTGGTTACCACGCCAGGGCAGTGACTCTTGGCTGCATGGCCAAAGGAAAGGGGGTCTCATCACGAGCCAACCTTTTCATTTATGTGAAAGTACTTGTGGGTAACGCTGCTACCACTGGTCACCACACCAGGGCAGTGTCCCCTGATTAGCTCTTGAACAAAAACAAAAAGAAAAGCAATAAAAGAATAAGGGCAAGAATTCGGCTTGGAAAGATTTCATCTATGAAAGGTACAAATCGCCTTCTACAAAGGCACCCACAGATAACACATTGCATCCTTGGCCCTCACTGTACTCACATGCTTGGACTTCCCTTAACCACATCACCCACTCTGCATCAGGTTGTTTTAATCCATACAAGGTCTTCTTATATCTGCATACATGGGTCTCTTTTTGGTATAAGCTTCTTTCTCACTTGCTTTATTTGGGAAGAACAAACTTTTACATGTAAATTCCAATCCATGGATACTGGTGAGCTGTCGTTATAGTTTTTCTCCCTCCTTCTGGATGAACCTCTGAATCTCGCGTACCTCTCTCTAGAGCTAGCACACAAGGAAAAAAGTCCAAACCATAACCAAGAGAAAGTCCAAGCCTAAAAATGAGAATACAAGTTGCAGTAGCTGCAGCTGCAGCTGCAGCTACTCTCCAGACTTGCGCACTTACTAAATTTTTGCAGTGCACACTAGATTTTTGCAGTTGTGAGCTGTGTGTGTCCAAATGAGCTTTGGTATCCTGTATTTATACTGCTCTTCCTTAGCTGTCTGGGATGACTTCTCTTTCTGGAGGTAAAAACTCAATATTAATTATTTTATTTAGCCGACTTATCTTCTAGGGTTATGTCCAATGCTTTAGGGTTTCTTCTTGCTTCTCAGAATATTCTATTATTGTCAGGGTTACACGTGGAGGTTTAATACCTCCCGCGGCTACCATAATATCAACAGAATCAATGTTAAGGGTGCCATATGCCTTGGTGAGTCTTTGAGCCTTTGTGGTAGAACCAATGTTAAGGCTGCCATACGCCTTGGCAAGTCTTTGAGCTTTTGTGTTGGAGCCAATGTCAAGGGTGCCATAGCGTTTTGTGTTATCACCAAATAGGCTTGTCCATCTTTAACTAGCCTCTATAGATTCTTGTGTAGTTGTTAGTTTCCATCATAATTATACAAGTATGAATTGTTGAAAATGACAGAGCACGCATCTAGAGGTACCACATTGAACTCTATTTCATCAATATAATCCATTGTGATGGTGAAATTTAGCTTGCTCTTGTGCTGAATGAATAAGTCCTTGTTCCTGCTAAGCCAACCCAAGGGCTAGGGTTTGAGATGTGTGACTATGGGTAGACTATGTGTCTCGATTACCACTTCTGAGATTAAATCTTGTTGGGTATCAAAAACTACAGTGTTGATTTGTTTCTTAATTTGAATTTCGATCGTGAATAACTTTTCATGCTTTGTGCAATTAGATGGATGACTAACATCAGAGAGATACCTTCAATCGTGGAGTCAAATATCAATAATTATTATTCTCCTTGCTCTATTTTTGCATCCTTTTGGCAAATTTTGAAGTGAAGCCTCCAACCATCTTCTTTTGAATGCCTTATGTCCTTACAATAGTTGTAGAAAATGATTTCTTTCTTTGGTCTGGTGCTCTGTCCTTCCTTCAATGATTTGGAGTGAATCTTTTGTTGTATGGTTTTGTTGAATGGTTTCTTCTATGTGCCATCCTTAACAACGATCTTCTTTCCTTGGATGGAAATTAGTTCTAGTAGCATTGTTTGCCTTCCTCGACTATTGTTTGGCTCTACTAAATTCACCTTGCAACAAGCATTTTCCTAAGCTCGGATGTTGAACATCTTAGGCTCCTTTTGAATTGGGGCGATTGGTGCGCAACTTGGTCATTGACATCGCTTCTTTGTACATCACTCTAAGTCGAAAAGTATAATGGTTGAGTCCTTCGATGCAAACATCTAGCATTTGGTTCAACTTTTATTAAAGGTATCATCATTGTTGTTGTTGCTCCCTCCAATGATTGACTAGATAGCTAGAATCCTAAAAAGAAAGCATATTAGAACTATTTTTAAATCTCCAAACACTATTCATAGTCTCCTCAAATCGGTTAAAGACCTCGTGGATCTACAACTAGAAAAAAGGGTATATCCTATCCCTTGTTTTTGTGGGCTTACTTATATGGGAGAAACTGGGAGGTAACAAGGGCTAAGACAAGTGTAACATGGAAGTGTTACCAGTGTCACCTTAGCAAATCACTTCCCTTGTTTTAGTGAAGGATGGGTCCAACACAAGGGAGGCTTCCCTAACAAGCTCATGGAATCCTATAGAAATATGGGATCAAGTTTACAGTCTCCTATATTGGTTACTCAAACACACCACCACTAGGTTAAGATAATCAAGGTAAGTACAAGGTGCTTTAATGAAGCAATTTCCAGATTTGTATATGTGCAATATCTTGGACAATTAATGATATTAAGAAAGTCAAAATAAGTCAAATTTTGAACTTTCTCGGGAGACAAAGGTAAAGCTTTGGGTAAAACCGTAAAGTAGTCCACTACAAACCTTAGGGAGTTAAATAGAAAAATGGCTAAGGTAGTCCTCTACAGACACTAGAAATCGTTCTATGTCTTTTGACAAGCTTAAAGATGGACCTTGGATAAATCCTAGGGTAGTCCACTACAAACCCTAGAAATCTATCGTATAGGAAAATACCTAGAGTAGTCCACTACAAACCCTAGAAATTTTCCCTATGTCCTTTAACAAGCTTTAAATCAATGATGACAAGGGAAGGTAGTCCACTACAAACCTTCTTAGGGTTTCAAGACAAGATTTATTCAAGAGAAATACAAGGTAACATGCACTATTAGAACTTTGATAAACACATTTACACTTAATATATTGAAGAAATAAACCAACACGGATTTAGAAAGAGCACTTACTAGGTAAATCAATCATCATCCATGAAACACTAACCATGAAAATCATCCATCAAAATTTGAAAAGCGTCCAACGATCATCTCCCAAAGAAGGCATGCAAGTCATCCATAGTGAAAGAGAAAAGATAGAAGAGACAAGTAGTAGTAATCTCCACAAGTTGCTATGATTTCAAATAAGAGAGCACTTACTCTACTTATATGAGGAAACCAAGTGCTTCACCTCTCTAAGAAGCCCCTAAAACATACAAATTCCATGACACAAGGTGGATAGGTCTAGGCCGACCCCCTCAAAATGCCTCCAAGATAAAAATATAATGCTAAAACATGAAAATATCCCGTAAAAGCCCCACACGTGTGAGTGTAGAATGCTCCCAAAAGTTGACGTCATCTCCAAATGGGCTGTAGGTGCTCCAATGGTCATGTCTCTGCCGAAACGGTGCAAGGTATCATCAAAGGTCATGCCTCCTCATCACGAAGGTCACATATCCTCATCAACAAGGTGCCAATTCATCATTATAAATGCTAGGTCGGCTCAAGCATGTGTCCATCATCCTCAAGTGTGATGTTATCTCCACATGTGCAACATCCAAGGTCAAAATCATGACATCATCAAGGAGGATGGCTCCATCACCTCTCCAAAGAGGCATACTACCCATAGTGAAAGAGAAAAGATAGAAGAGACAAGTAGTAGTAATCTTTACAAGTTGCTATGATTTCAAATGAGAGAGCACTTCCTCTACTTATATGAGGAAACCAAGTGCTTCACCTCTCTAAGAAGCCCCTAAAACATAAAATTCCATGATACAAGGTGGATAGGTCTAGGGTATTCTACAACAAGAAGGGTATTCTACAACAACATCAGGAGAGAGAGAGAGGGCAACAACATCAACAACATCTGGAACACTGACTGGCATATCTATAAATCATTGGAAGTTTTTCTGATCATCAATATCATCATTCATAGCAGGGAGCTGGAATGGCATCATCATCTGCATCAACATGGATTAGTATAACACTAATACGTCATCATCAATAACAACACAAGGCTGATACAACATCAACGACAACAATATCATAGCACAAAGGCTGGAGCATCATCAACAACAACAATATCACAGCACGAAGGCTGGAGCATCATCAACATCGACACTAGGCTGGAAATCTTCAGCACGAAGCTGGCATCTCAACAACATCAACACGAAGCTAGAAATATTCAACACTAGGCTAGCATCACCGCACGAGGCTGGCATCACAACAACATCAATCCACGAAGATGGAAATCTTCAGCACTAGGATGGCATCACAGCACGAGGCTGGCATCACAACAACATCAGCACGAAGTTGGAAATCTTCAGCACTAGGCTGGCATCACAGCACGAAGCTGGCATTACAACAACATCAACACGAAGCTGGAAACCTTTAGCACTAGGCTGGTATCACAACACGAGGCTGACATCACAACAACATCAACACAAAGCTGGAAATCTTTAGTACTAGGCTGGCATCACAGCGCGAGGCTGGCATCACAACACTACTCCCCCTTTTGAGGGAGGTCCTTTCGGACTACACCAAGATTTTCTCGAAAGTGCTCAAACTTTACACGAGATAGAGGCTTGGTCAACACATCAGCAACTTGTTCATCTGTGCTAACATACTGGAGCTTTATGGCTCCTCTTTGCACCATATCACAGATGTAATGATATCGGATCTCTATGTATTTTGACTTGTCATGGAACACATGGTTCTCTGTCATCTTTATGCAACTTTGGTTATCACATAGGATCATGGTTGCTTCCATCTCTAGATCGAACAAACCTGTCAACAACTTCCGAAGCCATATGGCTTCACAATTGGCGGAACATGCAGCAATGTATTTTTCTTCTGCCGTGCTCGGAGCAATGCTGAATTGCTTCCTACTCTGCCATGAGATCATGGCTGACCCCAGACTGAAACAACATCCTGAAGTGCTCTTTCTGTCAGAGACACTTCCAGCCCAATCTGAATCGATATAACCACTCAATCTGAAGTCATGATCTCCATTATAATTGAGACCACAATCTAATGTACCCTCAAGGTACCTCATCACATGTTTTGCAGCAACCAGGTGAACACGTCTGGGTTCTACTAGATACTGACTCAAGGTGTTCACAACAAAACATATATATGGCCTTGTATTCGTTAGATACATGAACAAACCAATAATCTGTCTGTACAGAGTAGCATTAACCAATTCTGACGAGGTATCTACCAGGAGCTTCAACTTCGTTTCCATGGGTGTGTACATGGATTTACATTCCAACATGTTAAACCTCTTCATTATTTCAACTGCATACTTCCCTTGGTTAAGGAAGATCTTCTCTGGGCTCTGCCAAACTTTGAGACCTAGGAAATAGTGCATCAGGCCTAGGTCTTTCATCTCAAATTTTGTAGCGAGCTTCTTCTTACAATCTGTGATGAGATTTTCTTCATTTTGTCAAGAATACATTATCTACATATAGTAGCAACATCACTAGCTCATCATTCATAACCTTGAGGTAAAGGTTAGAATCAACTTTACTTTTGGTAAAGCCCAAGCTCGTCAGAAAACTGTCAATTTTGCCATATCAAGTTCTAGGAGCTTGCTTCATCTTGCAGACATGAGTCTTTCTGTCTTCAACTTCAAATCAAATTTTCACATCACTTTGTACGAACCTGGTACAATTGCTCAGCTGCAACTCAATCTGCACAATCATGTGCTAGCTCTATGTGATCTCTGCAAAGCACTATCTGTCTCACTTCTTGAGAGTATGTCCTCTCCTCTTTCTGCAATTGTTGTTTTTGGAATTTGGACTCTGCACCTGCAGCTACTCTGAAGCTGAGAATGGTTGCTCCATTCTCACAATGACTACTGAAATTTGAGAGTAACTCCTCTACTTCATCACGACAACTACTTCATCTGAAACTGAGAGTGGCTCAATAACTGATACTGGAGGCAGCTCTTCTTCTTTCATGGAGGTAACTCTATCTTTTATTGTAGTCATGTCTCCATGACCCAACTAATGTACTGTACCAACTGCCACTCAATTTTAAATATGGGAATTGCTCCCCCTGCATCTCATACTATATATGAATCATGGTTGTTCTGGTTGTCTTCATAAATATTGGAAATATTTCTTCAATTATTGGAGTAAGTGTCTCGTCATAGTCTTCTCCCTCTTGCTGGGAGAATCCTCTAGACACACATCAGGCTTTGTACATCTGCAACATGCTTGATCTGTATAGATCAATCTTGGAAGTCAATACTTACTTCTCTTCTATTCTCACGGAAGAATCAATATCCTAGTCTTTTTGACTGGCTTCCTTCTTTGTTACTGAAATAAGGGAATCTTCCCAAGAGATTTCATATCTCCTAGAAGTTTCTGAAGCTACGATCTAGTCTTCTCACTGCATCTGTCTCTTGGTCCTGGAAGTTGTCTCTTCATCTGATCCTTTCTGAGATCAGACTTACTCTCGTTTTCTTCTGAGTCTACAAGGACTTCATCATCTCTTATGGGTATACTTGGTGTTGAATACTAAGTCTAAATATGAAAAACTGAATCAGACTTCAAGTGAATTTTGCTTCCTGTCAAGGTGGCTTCATTATGTTTTGAACAAGTCTACTGTGAGTTCTTGTTCTAATGTTCGGTTATCTTTAGAGCCTTCTTCTCCTTACTGTCAATCTCCATATGAGATACTCTGGATCTCAAAAGATAGCTTCTTCTTCATCTTCTTTGGTACATGAATGTATACGATCATGTACATAGTTTGCTTCATGTCTCATCTAATATGTTGCCTTCTGCAACCTTCACTATAGCTTCCTCAGGGTTATCATCGGTGACCTGAAACAAAGTCAACAAAACAACAAGCAAGAATAATACTCTTTTGATAATAGTAGATAAAATAATAGCACGAATAATCGTCACAGTAGCTCCTTTAGAGATTTCATTTGTGACCTGTCTGAAACAAGGATCAAAAGTAAGAAATACAATACGAAATGAGATCAACACTCTTCTAGTGTTGTGATCAAACATTCATCCAAGGTAACCTGGAATCAACACAAGAAGTTTGTCCTAGAGGAGATGTTAGTTGTATCTGGTAAATGATTACATTAAGCATTTATCTCAATATGCTCACAAGCATAATACTTTTCAAAGATTGCTACCTCAACTATAGTGTTTACTTGTAATGGTGTAGTTATCAACTTTGTCATGTGCAACTTTGAATCTTATCAACTTGATTAATCAAACCTGGAGTCTTGTCCTCAAGAATGAGTGTGTGTTGCTTTTCTTTCAAGTGCCCTTCACTCAAGATGACAAGTGCTTTCTTCAACCTATCCTCTGTACTAAGACAATATGCTATCTTGACTGAAGGTTGGGTTAGAGAATACATTCTATGATCTCGACTTTAATCCATCTAATACCTTGACTTTAATTTTGACCAAAGGTTAGTATGATGGTCATAGCTTCAACATGCAACCTAGATCAAAATAATTTTATAACAAATAGATGCCTATCAGAATAATCAAACCTGGGTTGCATTATTCCTCTGAATGTGTTGGATCTTGAGATCCTTCTGGATCTATGGCAAGAGATCCCTTCTCCTGCAAATACCCTTTAATTTAAACATATGTGAGTACATACCTTTGATAGCATTTGTAGGTAGTGGCACCATCTGGTAGCAGCGGTCATAATTAACAACCCCTTTTAAAACTTCAAGGGTGATTGCAATTGGTACTGCAGCTGATACTTCAATTGATACTGTGATACTGCAACTGATTCTGAAACTGCAACTTAGGGTTTTATGAGGAAACCCTAATTTTTCAAACTTCAAATTTTGAAATTCTGATCTAGGGGCTAGATGTGCTGAGTTGAGGCGAGTAAGCTGGTGCAGTCAGATTTCTGAAAATCCAAATTTCACCCCCTCAAACTTGACCAACGAATTTTTGGACTGGTACTTCTGGTACCGGTGAAAACCAGTATTTCACTTTTCGAGAGTTCTATCCATTGAAAAGTTGCGCTGAAGGTGCCAATGAGCTCCCTAGGCTAGGGCACACTTTTCTAGATGATCTTTGGGCTGAAATTCCTCTTCAATAAAAAGCCCTAATTTTGTTGTACAACAATGACGTTTTTCTTTATCCAATGAAAGATGCTCTCTTCAGCTTAGCTTTGATACCATGTTAAGGTTTAATCTATTATTAGGTTTCTTTTCAATTTACTAGATAACCATAGCATAGATAGGATCACTAAGAGAAACACAATCACAAGATACACAACATTTATCTTGGGAAACCCTCGTGGGGAAGAAAACCGACCAAAAATTTCCTTAATATAGATAGCCAATACAATGCCAAGACAATAAACCAAACACTAGAGAATATCCTCTACTAAGCAGTGCGCCTCTCTCTCTTCCTTATTCCGACAATTGGCAGTTGCAGCTTCCTTCAAACTTGTGCACTAGATGAGTGAGCTAAGTGAGTGATCAAATGAGGCGCTGTCTTCCTTTATTTATACAAATTGGCAGGTGCTGAAAAGGTGTCTCTTCACTGGCAGGGCCGGCTTGTCTTCTTGAGTGGTTAAAACCACTTTAAATTGCCTGGGGGCCGACTTCTTAATTTGCATAATAGAATTAGGGTTTGACCAATTCGCAAAAGGGGATTTGGTCAATTACAATGCCCGACATGATCAATCCACAAAAGGGGATTGATCTAATGAATAATAAATCAATAATAAATAGAATACTCTTTGATCGTGTTAAGTCCTTGGTCCTAGTAGAGCATTCCAAGAAAACAAAACATCATATTTGTATTGAGGACACTAGTGTAGATCACTTCTTGAAAAGGCATGTCAAGGAGGCTATGTTGATTGTGAAGGAAAACAACTGTCTCAATAGGGATGATAGTTTTATAAGCTTAGCAGGGCTTGGCTCCCCATTCTTTGAAGCCATTCTAACGGTCCCTCGAGATACAAATTTCCAAGGTATGTTCTCCATGGGTAGGCTTTTTCGAAATTCTTTGGTTTGCTTCAATATGTTTGTCCTTGTGTGGGGTCCTTGTTGTGTTCTTTACTTGGGGACATTTTGTGTTCTTTGTGTGTCTTAGTAGAGCTTTTTTGTTTTCATTTATTCTTTTTTTATTTTACTTTGTTGCATTTGAGTTTAGTTAATTTTTATTGAGCTTTTGTTTTGTTGTTTGCTCTATGATTTATTCTTGTGTCTTCTATAAATATTTTTGGGTTATTTGTGGTTGATCCTTGGTTAGTGGGTTTGCAAATTTGTGTGTCTTCCTGTATAGCTAAACATAGTGAATTATTGTTTGGTTTAGGCCCCTTTTTATTTGTTTTAAATAGTTGAGCTTAGTTCTTTTTCTAGTTTATTTTATTATTTCAATCTAATTTTGTTTCACTTTCTCTTTTATTTTTTGTTGTGTTGGTTTATTGGTTGGTTTAGCTGACATCTTATTCTTGTATTTTATTTTTGTTTTTATTTTTATTTTTATTTTTTGAAATCGATATTAATTAAGATGGGTAAGCTTACATTTCATTTCATAGCATCTTTTGTGTTCTCTTAACAATCTCTCTCTCTCTCTCTCTCTCTCTCTCTCTCTCTCTCTTTCATTATTGTTCGGATGATAGCTCGCATATCACAGAATTAAAACATTGAAAAATTGATAATTGTTTTTATAACATAGTGAATCCTAAAAACAATAACAAGAAGACAAAACTTATCCTTGATGACAAGTTTGAACTCGTCCCACGTCATGCACTGAGTGGCATTAAATGTCTGTCTACTTCACATAAGTTTCACACAAAAGCAAATCTTTTTCTTGCATTCTTAGCTTTGTGAGTCTTCATTTGTGTATTGTTGCATCTAATTATTATGGTGCAAAATTTCCACCTTCGTCTCCCAATGAGAGAGGATTCATAATTCAATAATGTACCAGTCAGTGTTACCAGAACCGGATCGAAACTGGTAAAATCGGCCGGTCCGACCGGTTCAAACCGGACATTCAAACTGCTTTTGATCGGTTCTGTACGGAACCGGTTTTAAAACTGGTTTTTCTGGTTTTTTCCTTTTTTTTTATGTATTTATATATCTTCGTACGACTGGAAAAGTGAGGGGATCTGCAAATTTAAAAAAAAAAAAAAAAAAAGAGACTCAACCAACAACTTTTGACAATAAAGACCTTTCCTGGTTGGATTTGGATCCCTAGGGCCTAGACACATCAACAGAATGTGTGGACTGTTGTTGCAACTGTATCTTTGCCTTCTGGACTAAGGGAATCAAGCCAGGCTCGAAATCCCCCTGTTGAGTCTACTCATGTTGAGGATGTAGATGATGACTCCGAGTCTGAGTTTCAGTATGCAGATTCAGACTATTAGATTGTGTATTCTCTACTTTCTAGCCTCTAGCCGAGACTCTAGTGTTATTTTTGGACTTTATAGGCCATTTAGAGCCTTTTTGATGATGTATTTTGATTCAGAATCCGGATATTCATATGATATGGAGTGCACTTGCCACTTACTGTTAGTGTTATTTTGGTTTTATACAATGTTACTTGTTATATATATATGAGAAACTTTGTAAATTTTTGTATACTGGTTTGGATTCACATGGATGCACATGAATATGTATTTTTTTTTCAAAATTTGAATATTTTATGTATTTTTAGTGACCGTTTTTTTGATCCGGTTTTTTTCCGGTTCCAGTTTTTTGGGTCGACTGGTTCAATGACCGGTCCGGTTCTGGTAACCTTGGTACCAGTGGTGTTGCTTGATTGGAATGGCTCATAGGGCTCTTTGAGGATTACATGTCTACAATGTTGCGACGATAGTTGTCAAAAGTCTGCAAGATTTGAGTGATAAGGGTCATTTGTCCATTTGAGTGCCCCATTTCGCCATTGATATTGTCACTTCCCTCCTTGAGCACTTCATTTTGGCTCTACATTTATCCTTCCATCTCCTTTGTCTAAGAATGAGTCTTTAGCATAAATTGTGCACATATTTCTTGCAATTATGTGTGAAAAGATGCTTTGATACCGATTTGATTTGATTTGGGTAGTGTGTTTGTGGAATTAACCCAACCATAATAAAAGTTACCGAGTATTCAATTCACTAGTAACAATCATATAATTATGGTGCAACATGTACACTTAATAAGTCCAACAAATATCACATAAATGTTGGCATGAATATTGAAATTTTTTCATTAATAGAGTAAAATGTACAATGAGAAATATGAATAACATTAAGCCTTGAGTAATCAACAACTAATCCACCTCTTTACAATGTCGTGAAGTATAAATAATCGGCATTGTCTAACTGTTCTACGAAATTGCTTTTTTTGCTAGAATTCGGTTACATAAATTTGCACAAAATCACTATTTTTTGTTGTTTAAAATCCATTTCTGAATGCAGAAATGGAATCAGCATGCTGAAAAACCCCTGGGACACTCGGATTATATAGAAATAATCACTCCAATCTGCGGATCTAACAATTTCTTGCCGAATTTTGGGCAAATGTCTCCGGAAAAAATTGTTGGAGAAGAGTCATTTCGTAGAACGTTTAGACTATGGCTAAATAATCTAGCTAAGGGTAGAAAAAATGTTTTGTCTCTTTTTTGTTCATATCCCAAAATGAACAAAAACTTAGGGAAAGAGTAAGAGTCAAGGTTGTGGAAGACATTACAAAAATTGGGGAAAGAGGAAGAGTTAGGGTTGTGGAAGACAATCCATCATGATTGTTGGAATTCCATAGAAAAATTTGCAGAGCTATCCAACCATGTCAATGCAGTCCACATTATTTTGGTTGTGATACAGACACAAAAAAACATTGTGCAAATCACTCACCTATGGATTACATACAATGAGATAGACGAAGTACAAAAGATAAAGTGGAAAAGTTTAATATAGAAGTATAGTGCATAGTTAAACTAAACCCATGAAGAACATAGCAAGTAAGTCTCATCAATTATTCCTTACGCAGATGAAATTGTCTTCAATTTTTATTGTAGTCTGGGTTATTGCACTTCCAGTGGACTACAAAATAATCCTTATGTTTTGTGTATTTGGCATTTTTCCTTCTTAAAATGGAGTGCTTGAAACAATGGTAGTGCACTCTATTGAAGGCAAGTTGTTTAGGGAAGAATATTGATCAATGTCCTCCTTGCTTAAGAATAATCTCAATTGGAATTTGTTGAAAGACAGGGAGGATCATTATGGAAAAGATACCGTGCTTGTTGTAGAAGAGATGTAATTGGGAAGAGCTATGCAAGTAGTATTGTACTATGAAGGGTGTAACTTGATCTACTTCATCACGGAGATGTGCAGGAGTTGAGTGAGTCCTTGTCTAAAGTAGAAGAAGGGCTTGGAAAATCCATTGGTACAAGGATCACTCTTCCTTTATTAGGTGTGCAAGTTACTTGCAAGAAGGTTCCATGAGTTGTCTTGAAATTTGTTGAGAGAATAGAAGACTGTGAAAGCACCCTTGAATGGACGAAAAGAGAGAGATCAATTGAAGGAAAAAATAATTGAGAGGATGGTTTGGAGATGATTGCACAATTAGCATCCACCCCTATAGGCTCACTGTGCAGTGGAGCTATAAAACTCTGTTTGGTGAACTAGACAAATTGATAGTATCCTAGAAAATACGAGGCATAGGAATGGACTACAATTGAGGTTGGCTTGTCTCATAATCTCGTGAGATTCCTTATGTGTGCTTGTGTCAAGATGTGCATAGTTAGATGAGACTAAAGATGTGGAGCATGATGATGAGCATGGACAAGTGCAAGAGGTGTGGACATTGTTATCAAAGGGTTGAAAACCTTTTTAGTGTAGACCGATGGTTGTTGTATAGCTCGTTGAAGGGTTTGGAACATGTGCATCATGTCTACCATCGTTTTGGTTTAGAACTCTTGTTGTTGTCTTGCAAGGGTTTCTTTGAAGAGTTGGTTACTGAGCTGTTGATTTCGTGGTAGAAATTGAGCATTGTTCGGAGCTTGAGAGTAGGTGAGGTCTTGGGAAGAGTTGTGAGGAGCCATCACATGGGGCAAAATGATACCATAAGTTGATCCAAAACCAAAAACAATGATTTGTGCATTATGGTTGTGGCATGGGACCCACAAGGAAGAACTTGTAAGTTACAGAGTGTATTGTAGGTTTTGCGAGTGGTTTTAGTGGTACATGCATAAAAATCAATAGTTTTGCTAGTCCTAAGCAAAATCTGGGACTATGGAAGAACTTTGGTTTTGTGGAAATAAGATTTCTAAATGCGAAAATGGAGGGCAATAGAGGCAAATAATAAGTTACCTTGTTGATAACTTGGAAACAAGAACATATCATGTTGATCAACATGTAAATTACTCGAAGAGCTTGGAGGGAGGGCAACGAAGGATTCTAGGCATGAAGAAAATCTCAATGGAGGCTACAATTGTGAAGCTATGAAAAAACCCTAATCTCAAGGCTTTGATACAAGTTGATGTGTGCACAATACAACAATGCGTAAATCACTCACACACAAGAATGGAATCCTTAAATAAAATATGCAAGTAACAATGGAGATTGCCTCAATGTGCACATGTACACTCTATATTGTATTAGCTATTTATAGAAGTACAAAATTGGCGGAGTGATCATCTTTGACCAAGTGTCCCAGGGTTACAATAATACAATTAAAATATACATATTTAGGCAAGCGATCATGTTAGACGGTAGACCAAGTCACCTATGAATTATTTACAAAGATACAGTTGAAGACTGAAGTACAAAAGATAAAGTGCACAAGTAATATAAGGATAATGCACTGTGAAACAATGCCCCACTAGGGTCTTAGAATTAAAATATACATATTTAGGTGAGTGATCAAGTTACACCAAGTCACCTATGAATTATTTACAATGATATAGGTGAAGTCTGAACTACAAAAGATAAAGTGCAAAAGTGCAAAATATAAGTATAATACATAGTCAACCTAAGCCCCACTAGGATCATAGGGACTAAGTCTCACCACTATTGCATTTGCAATAAAGTTAGTGTGCCAAGGTGCACGATGAAATGTTAACGCGACTGAGTTTCATTCTGCATGGCCAGGTCACAATGCTAGATTGCATGACCAAGCCGCATTGCTGGACTGTATGACCTAAATTTTAGCTCATCCATGACACAAAGTTGTTTTCTACTCCGAACTGCGCAAAGGGTTGCTCCTTGCAATGTGCGGCGTATGCTGATCCAAACTCATAAAGCATTGACCAATTATGTGTGCCCATAGTTAAATAGATTCTGGTCAAACTTCTCTTAAGAACGACTCCAATTGCCATGGACTTAGTTGACAATGTTTTCTAATGCACAATTTAGATGGAAATGAGTAATTCTAGGAGAAAGATGGACGATCAAACGTAATGGCAGAGGATTTTGGGACAGGCCTTCTATTTTGTGGAGGTGGGGATACAAGACAAATGTTCATGGGCACTCCAACTGATTCGATTTGGGAGAACTATCAGGCTTTGAAGCTTAGCTAGCAGCTCAGAGATGGAATTGATGTCTTAGGGAAGATATAGACTCTCTCGAACTTGGAGCTAAAGGTGGGCAATGAGGCCACTGTAGTTAGTCCTTGGTTCTATCATGT
The DNA here is from genome assembly GCA_010110895.2 of Picea sitchensis. Classification (NCBI taxonomy): domain Eukaryota; kingdom Viridiplantae; phylum Streptophyta; class Pinopsida; order Pinales; family Pinaceae; genus Picea; species Picea sitchensis. Next base: position 61,483 of record SNQJ01S0003588.1, read on the forward strand.
TGTACTTAACATAAATATGATGATTATTAATATAATAAAAGATGCATTGCCCTGACCCCTGTCCCCCTTCTTCCCTACAAAAAAAGAATGAATATAACCCAAAAATCCAGTCATAAATGTAGCACAGCTTTAAACAATATCACTTTCCTTCATGATACCCCAAAACTCAAATAGCGTGCTCTAAATGCCCTTGCATGAGGTAGGGAACGTGAAAGATAATTAAAATAAGAAAATACCACTGCCTGACAGGAACCACCCTGCCAGATTGATCTTTGAATCTTTGGGTGGCTACTGTGGCTAATTGCAGTTTATGGTTTTTTTCATTAACTCAAAGTGTGTTGCTTTTTGGCCCTTTTTTTGCTTGTTTTGGCCATTATTTTTTTGGGATGTGATAGATCATGGCATAGCTCCATAATCTAGTAAAATATTGCATGAATTGTTTCTTTTTGACTATCTGTTAGGCTTTTACAGATAGCCGTTGATATGTCATGGAGTATTGATCCATCAAGTTTAATGGAAAAATCTGTCCAAAAAATGTGTATTTATGATGCAACAATGTATTTGCGATGGTATTGGTAAACCAAAGGTGTCCTTGCTGGCTGTTAATTTTCTCGATATTATGGGCATACAACTGTGATGTACTTTGAACTTTCTACTGAATACTGGCTTTATTTTCTATACCACTGATATCTTCCAAATTTTTTTATTCAAAGGTCTGAGCTTCATTTTGAACTTTTTTTCTTATCAGAAAACTTTTTGCAGAAGGAATTAATTTACTAGAGGTTGCAGCTGAAGCAGGCAGTTATATTTAAGGTGATAGAGTAAAGTTGGAAAATAGATGTGCTTGTTACAGAGTTCATACTATAAACATAGAAAAACAAATACTTGCCCAGCAAACGACTTGAAAAATGGAAATGGACACTGTTGAAGGGTCAGAAACCACACAGATTGGCGCAAATGAGGCATCTGAAAATTCCATGGACACCGATAAGTTTTCTGAAGATACTTCAGAGTCGATTTCTGAGGTAATTTTACTGCGTTATTATGAAGTTGATATAGTGATCTCTTCACAAAATTGTGTCAATTTTGATGCAGGGTAGAATGAGCCCTTTCCAAACATTTGAAATTTGGTGATTGTTTTATAAGCAATGCTTTCTAATCTGCATGTGCATTTTGAGAACTAAAAAGCGAAACTGGAATTCTCTGAATGAGGCAGTTCTGGCTAACTTGTATTCGATTAAATTCCATGTCATAGAATTTCTATTCTTAAATAAGTTTTCTAATCTGAATATGGTACTATTTGCACTGTTTCCAATAAAGTTTGAAGTTTGCTAGATTTTAATGTAGATCTTCATTCTTTATTTCAGGTTAATAAAGAGAGTGGTGAAGCAGAACCTGTAGTAAATGGAATTTCAAATTTAGCTGATAAAGCTGCTGATTTTGATAATCTTGATCTTCCTCAGCAAATTACTGTGAATCTAGAAACAGAATCGATGCATGGAAAGGAAAAGGAAGAGAAAAACGCTTTGCTCGAGGAAATGTTAAATAAGGCTTTAAAAGAAAGAGATGATACTCTTAAGGAGCAAGAAAGACTCAGGGTCTTTGAATTAGAATGCACAAGGTTTACAATGGAGCTCAGTGAGTCTGCACCTGAGGTCTTCCAGTTCAAGGAAGATGCCAACTTACCAGAGAAGCTGGAGGATATAACAAAATACACTTTGGCCTTGAGACAAAAGGAAATGACCTTGCAAGAGCAGTTGGCAGATGCTGAGCTCAGGAGAAAAGAATTAGAAGATAAATTGAACTTGGAATCAGACCTCCTACAGCAAGAAATTAAAATCAGGTCACTGAAAGAAGACAAATTAAATGGTGCACAATCTATGTTAAGTAAACTTGAAGTAAAATTAGAAGTCTTAAAAGAGAAGGTTCTTGATTTAGAGGGACAGATGAAGTTATCAATGGTCAAGAGTGAAGAATATAAAGAACTTGCAAGACAGAATGAGGAAGATTGTGTCGAGTCTTTTAGAAGGGTTGTGGAATTGGATAACTTATGTTTAATATCTGAGTCGAGGACAAAAGAAATAGAGCAAATTGTAACTGCACTCCAAAATGAAATTTCAGGGCTCCAACAAAAACATAGTGATAGTGAGCAAACACAGGAGACTCTGAATGTAACAGAAACAAAACTGTTCAAGGTTGAGGAATTGTTAAAGCATTCAAATGATGATTTGAAACACGCAAAAATGCCAGATGACTATTTGTTGAGAATCAAGGATCTTGAGACTGCACTACTGGCTTCAAGGCAGAAAGAACAAGAACTGCAAGAAGTTTTGCTTGTTGCACAAGATAAGATATCCAGCTTTGAAGACATGGAAATGAACTCCACTTATAGACTTTTTGAGGTTGAGAATTTAGCTGAGGTTTTCCGAGGTATTTCAAACGATGCACAAGAAAAAATAGATGCTCTTGAACAAGATCTGAAGATTGCTTCACAGACAGAAATTCAGCTAGGAACTAAGTTGAAAGAGCTTGAGGAAAAATTGTCAATGCAGGACGGAACTATACAACTTTCAACAACAAGAGGCATGGAACTTGAACAATTGCTTGAGTCACAAGCAAATGATGCAGAAATTAAATTGCAAGCAACAGAAGAGAACTATGCATGCACAGACTCTGAAGCTAAAAGATTAAGTGAGAAGAATTTACTCATAGCTTGTGTCAAAGAATCTGATTACCAGGCATCACAGGCATCTATATCTGCTCTGGCAATGGGGCTTGAATTGCAGGTACTTTATGGTAAGTTGTCTGAGATGAAAATTGTACTGCAAGACCTTCAAGACAAATTTATGGCTGAAAAAAGCAGGGCTGATATTGCTGAAGCAGGATCAGTGGCTTTAGCTAAGGAAAATTCGAAGTTGAATGATGAGGTTGCACGTCTCCAGGTCCATATGGATGAAATACAGAAATGTTTAGATGAGGTTCAGCGTGAGAAACGGTCAGCTGCTGACTTGGTTACCTCTACAACCAAAAACATTAATTCCTTGACTGAGCAGTTGGTAAATGAAAGACAACGACTTCATAAACAGGTCTGTTTCCTCACTTTTAAAGGTGCATATTATTCCATTGTAGCTTCTTTAATTAAGTTGCTAATCTTCAGATTTAGCCTTCAATTTTATTTTATATTGTCCAGAAGTAAGTGGAGAAATTACACATCTTTTCTGGATGTGTTACAGTGATCTACTTTCTTGTTATTTTTAAATAGCACCAACCTTAACCTGTGGTGGGTTGGCACTAGGATTTTCACCGTTCTAAGATGATCTCTTGTTTACCTAACCTGTTTTAGAGCATTCCTACCAAGAAATAGGTTTTCACTTACCCTTTCATTTTCTTGAAAACTTTGATCTATAATATTTTATTCCTAATGGGGGATGGAAATCTTCATATATATTAAGGCTGCAATCCTCACCTCCAAAAAGGTTGAAAGATTAACAATATGCATACCTATAACTCTTTTGTAATGGAGATGCTAATCTCCTATCAGGAAAAATTACTACGTGTTCACTTTTATTAGCTCAGAACATGTATTATTCCTGATTATAATCTGGTCACCTCTCAGTATATTCTTAAAATCGCATGGATGATTCATTTAGTTCCTTTTTATATGAACAGACTCTTCTTAAAAGCACTTCCTGCCTTTTGGGAGGATATCTCACGAATCTTGTTGTTTTCCTTCTCTTGCAGATCTCCAGCTTGGTTAAAGACAATCACGATTTAACTATGAAGTACTCGGAGACAAAAAATAAACTGCAGGATCTTTCTTCTAAGCACGGAAATGATCCAATGAAAGCAATTAAAAGGGAGGAAATTTTCAAAGGAAACTTGGAGGATCTCAAGGTCAGATTGGATGAATCTACTGGTGTAGATGTGCATTCAACAGATCTGAATCAAATGTTGCATCTGGGTGAAAAGGAGTTGCAGGAGCAGGTCTTACCTTCTCTTTCACCCTAATATCGTTTTTTTTTGAGAAAAAACATATTACTTCTATATGTATGACTGTTGACAACAGGCCAAAGCTTTAGAGCTCCCTCGCCCCAATAAGCAAGTAGGGCTAACATGCCAGCTTTAGCTCCAAACTCTAATGTATTAATATCAGAACGAAAAGTAGCTGATCTAGATGATACCTTTTTGGCTAAGTTGGCTTCAAGTTCAAACACCGGAATTTCTCCTTGATTGAATTTGGATGCATCACCACTAAAGGCAGCTTTGCCTCTCCTCCATAAAATAGAGACTTGTCAAGTGAATGGTACTCCACAAACCCCTGCCATGATTCCTGATCATCTGACAATCTCCTAGAATTGCAGCCTTCCACCGCAAAGGATCTTCAAAGGGGAAGTGTGCCTCAATCCACCTTAAAAGGCCCAGGCTACATTATTATTCCAGAAAATATGTTTCACAGTCTCCTCTTTATTTACATAGAAACCATTTGCAAGCCTTGATATATTCAACCTCACATTAGTTGCCACGACAATATTGCTAATCTGATAAAAAAATACATGCTACATCAGTATGATTCAGATCCCTTACTTAGGGCATATAAAAGAGAAATGGGATCCATTCGATGCAAGATCTAGACCTCTTGCATTTTTCCTGGAGTTTCTAATACTGGCCTCAACTAAGATAGTTAATTCTGATAGGACCAATTTTGACAAGTCACAAGATGGCGACCCATTAAAAACCAATGCAAACCTAGCTTTCCAAAGATCAAAAAGGGTTGACTTCCAGATGCACTGCCATATTCTAAAAATGTGGCTCTTGACTACAGAGGTAAAGTCACCACTTAGTGCAATTTTCCAATGGATATTGCCCATGTATATTATCAGAAACCTAGCAAGTAGACACTGGCCAGTTCTAAATATCTTTTGGCTGCCCTACATTCCCAAAAGAGGTGTTTAACAAATTCCCTCTTCTGACAGTGGGGACAAGAAGGGACTGGATATTGCTTCTTTATCTGAATTTAGCAAATCTTTTTTCCCTTGCTAAAATACACCAATGCTTCCATGCTTGATGATTAGGGTCCCAAAGGTTTCCCCACATGATCACTCTTTTTCTGCTTACTGTTAGAATTAGGGAAGTAGGGCAGAAAATTACTGTCTTTTCAAATTTCAGTTAGATAGAAAAACAATAGAATAGTTAACCAATACTATACTGAACTGCTGAACAAGGTAAATCAGATCAGAGAAAGAACAACTATAAGCTTTGAATCTTTAAACAAAATTCTGAGTGTGTACAACGCTCAGGTCTAACCTGGCAGTAACTAGATTCAACTAAACCTAAAGACAAGATCATAGGAGTAGATCTAGATTAATCAACAAACGCTCTTTCTGATCTAAACTAAAGAACAGATTTAATTAATGATATAGATCAGAATCCAGATCTAATCTATAAAGCTGATATAGAACTATACAGATCAAAACTAAAACCAATCTCCAGATCTGATATAGATCTAAGTAATGAGCAGACTATAACATTTAAACAACTTCAGAAACAAAGAACAACAGATCTAAATAATAGTAAACTGAACAGGTCACTTACCTTGTAGTCTTACCTCTGAAGGAGTCCATGCCACACACAAGAGATGTAATGCCACTTGTAATTATGCTCAGAAAAAATTCAGGATCATAGATCTACCATAAAGTTTAGATCTCTTGCCAAGAGATGAATAGACTTACTTGCCACCGAGGAAGATAAACCACTTAAACACCAGACAGAAATTTCTGTGATTAAACCCTCACACACACAGAAATTCCAAGGACCCAAACCCTCATACAAGAAGAGGTAGCAGGGGTTGCAGCCAGCTTAGAGGGGCCATGGCTCAATGGATAGGGGCCGGATCTATGCTGGAGGAGTCACGGCTCAATGAGAAGGGGCCGGATCTATGCTGGAGGAGTCACGGCTCAAAGAGAGGGGCCAGATCTATACTAGAGAGGAGACGGCAGCTTCAAACACTTTGCAACAGCAAACAAAGTAAACCTCAGCTCAGCAACCCTTAACACAGACTTGGCATCAGCAAGGAAGGACCTTCATCACACCAAAGACACATGGACCTGTCAACAAAAATAACCAAGGCTGAACTGAACTGTTGGAGGAGGGCTGCAGCTTCAAAGAGGAGATCCGCTCACTTTGAAAGATAACTTGAGTGTATCTCAAAGGTAGAGGGGTAGGTCTCTATTTATACTTTAGGCTAGGGTAGGTTAATAAAAATAATAATTAAAAATAGCAATTAAAAATAACATGTTTAATTAATATAAATATTAATTAAACATGTTATAATTAAAACATTTAATTAATCTTTTCACATTAACCCCTAAAGCAAAAAACAAAAACCCCAATTAAACACAAGCAAGGGTGAAGGGGGTTTAGGAGGAGGGGTGACTTGGTGACAATATTTGCCCATTCATTCTCAAGGTGACCTTTTTAACTTTATCATCATTGCATATGGGATACATCCCTCATGTGGTCATGCCTGCCTTCAAAGAGGGTCATATACCAACAAACACTTGATCAAAGACCAGGTGGCCCCAAAACATCTCACAAAGGAAGAAGTTTTTTCTTTAGATGACATAGAGTCCGGGGTTAAGCGACTTGCAAATGGAAAAGCTAAGGTGGCCCCAAAACATCTCTGGGGTCTTATCCTCCAAGGTACAAGACCAAGGATCAACCCATGTCCCAGACATGGGTACTCTGGAACATGTCCAGGGGCCCTAGACATATCTAGGGACTTTTAACTACTTGGTTCCAGACCAAGAACCCTAGTTATATACTAGGGGCCCTTACAAGGGTCTTCACTGCTTGGTACCAGACCAAGAACCCCAATCATCTACTGGGGGCCCTTACAAGGGTCTTTTTCCATGGCACTGACTGTTTGGTCCCAGACCAAATCCCCAGGAGTTTACTGGGGGCCCTAGATCTCAGCTAGGGTCTTTGCCATCCTCCCGGAGAATGGCTCTGCAGCTGCTTTAAATTCAACACTTACTCTCTTGGATAGGTGTCTCGGCTCGTGAACAATTGTCATGCCTGAAATTTTCCAAGGCCAAATTGTCCTGTATGAAAGGTCCCATCGACGGCTGACCACTGAAAGGTTCCATTATAACAAAGTAAATACTTCCTTCCAAGCTTTCCATATTCTCTTCAAACCCGGAGACTCCTGAATTATAAAATCTTGTAGACTTAGTGAACCAATGATATTACAAAAGCTAAAAAGGGTACTGTGTTACTTAAATATGCTATTCATCATACTGCAGATCATCAGTTGTTTCTAAGGGGTCTCACCTTGCAGACAACTTATGATCCATTTAGCAACCAAAATGTTACACTTAGTAGCAATACCCATTAGGGCTATCTCAACTTCTTCCTTTGGAAGAATGCGAAAATTCTATGGGACCATAGGAAGTCCTCTGTTACTCCTAAACCTAGGCCATAAATACTGCATTGACAGTATATCCAGTTTCCTGAAATGTGTTAAAGAGGGAAACCAACAAGAGCTGTAATAAACATGATTAGCTTGAAGAATCTTAGTTACCAGTGTAATCTTCTCTGCAAACAACAAATCTTTTAAATATCACTTCTGAAGCTTATTATGCAGCCTCTGAAGACACAAATCCCACATCTTTGAAGGAGAAATACCATCACAAAAAGGAATACCCATGTAGAAATTTTGAATTTTATGACTTCTATTGCAAATTCAGAAAGTTTCATCTCACAAGGAGGTATTTCCAGATCTAGTCCCTGTGAACTTCAGCCTTAGGGTGATCTGAAATATTAATTTACAGCAGAAATCAGTGGACAATATTTCATCTCACTTCAACCCAACACACTACACAACCCAAGAGAAAACATACCAAATATATGCCAACAAGTTTCAGCCCTTAGGGAACACTTTTCCAAGCATAAACCAGATCTGAAATCACTTTAATTACAGCAGGTTTACAGAAGTAAATTTTCTCTATTATCTTCAAGATCCACGTTGAATCACTTAACACTTTCAGCCATATGTTATGTCAAATCAACATGAAGAACAAGTGCTGGAAATTACCCAATCAAGAAGACAATGCGAGCTGAAAATCAAATTTGTAATTTCACAATTTTGGACAGCTGGAAATGTCATGCATATATAGTAGAAATGAAGTAAATGTACATACTCACAACTTATCACAAGCTGATACAATTCTTCAAGCTCTCCAAAACCCTAGGTAGGGAAACCCAAGAAAACCCTAGCCACCACCAAAGATTTCCAACAAGCAAGCATCAACACAAGCAAGTCCTCTTTGGCTTCAACACTTGTCTCACACAACTGTTCAAGATGTCTCCTCTCCTCTTCCTCAATCAATCTCCTCTAGGGTCAACCCTATCTTCTTTGCCTCCTTAGGGTGAAACGCTAACCCTAGAACAACCTTGGACTTCTCCAAGAACCCCAATGCTCAAGACAAAGAGAGATGATACAATGAAGATTACATGAGAGAGAGAGAGAGAGAGAGAGAGAGAGAGAGAGAGAGATTAGTGTGCTACACTCCTCACATCTCTAACACAAGCGAATGGTTTATATGAGAGTTTAGGGAGGCCNAGAACCCCAATGCTCAAGACAAAGAGAGATGATACAATGAAGATTACATGAGAGAGAGAGAGAGAGAGAGAGAGAGAGAGAGAGATTAGTGTGCTACACTCCTCACATCTCTAACACAAGCGAATGGTTTATATGAGAGTTTAGGGAGGCCAACAATATAAAGTGGGCCTAAACCCGTACAAGCAACCTATCTCTGATAAGTAGGTCCACACATGTGAAATGTTACACTCCAAAGGACACATGTCAAGCTTCAAGGTGATGTCATCAACAAGCAAGACTCCAAGGCATAAATGCTGCACGAGATGTGTCCAACGGTTCTCCTCCACAAGCCTCCAAGGCTTTAATGCTTGTCCAAAGCAGTGTGCTCATCTAGATCCACTACACCTACATGATCACTCCCTCAACCCAAGCATCCTCAAGCCAAGTACAAGCCTCCATGCAAGAAATCGTTGTGCTTGTTATCCCCATTTTGTGGATAACTAAAGAGATGATGTCTCGAGGCCCTCAGGTTGCAGATATGGAGTGCTGAGAGACTACATGATCAACAATTACCTTTGCATAGATGGAAAACCCACTCACCACCACAGATGGTCATAGGTTTACAGATGGCATCCACCACACCAGTGGGCTTCCTGAAGGTAGTGGGCTTTGCTCCATGAGGTACAAGTCAGTATTATGGTGAACATCATTTCAATATTTAAGCCATTTGATTATGTTGTATCTTAGATTGCTCTAGATTTCATGATATGTACTTGGACATTATGCCTTTTTGCCTGCTTCACCTTGGTGGTTGACATTGTGCCCTAGTGAGTAGTCTTCTTTGGGAATGGGTTTGTTATTGGGAACTCCCTTGATGAGCCATCGTACCGTTCCCGATCATACTTACCATTTTCCATCATTTTCCCGCTCCATTTCCTTATCTCTTGGGATTTTAGGGTGTATTGATCCAAGAAGGGGTTGCCCCTCATTCTATGGGAAGAAGGGGCTAAAGGCCCAGAGGGGTTAGTGTTGGGTAAAAGATAAAAGCCTTATATAAACTTTCCAGATTCTTTGCCTAGGGATCACCCAAAAATTGAATAAAAGGGGACCCGCAATATAATAAAAAAATGCTTGATAGGTAGGTTGAAGGATAGGAGGTCTCATCACGAGCCGACCTATCACGTCCATGGATATCTAGTGGTATGACATTGTCATCATCTGGTCACCAAACCAGGGCAATGACTCTTAGTTGCATGGTTGAGAGAAAGGGGGTCTCATCACGAGCCAACCTTCTCATTTCCATTAGGTATTTGTGGGTGACATTGCCACCATCTGGTCACCACGCCAGGGCATTGACCTCCAATCTCTCCTTATGCTATTATGAAAGAAAATATGAAGAAAGAAATAAAAAAGGCAAATGATGGGCTTGGAAAACGTGCATTGCGGACAAAGGTATCACAAACCCTCTACAAAGGCACCCATGAATGAGACACTACGACCCCTAGTATGTTATGAGCCTTATGCCCATTGAGTCTTGACCCCATCCACCTCACACACTTTACATGGCTTAGAAAGGGACCTCTTGGAAGCTCTCCTTGACCTAGGGTAAGATCTACCCAATAGGACACCTCATCAACCCTCCCGTACTTAAGCTTAAGCTTGACAAGTTGCATAGTGTCTTTGAGTTGTTAATTATTTGATATGGTGATCTTTGATGCACATGCTTGGATGGATTATTTATTGATTGGATTAACTTATCATGATGGGCGTGTTCATTTGTCTTTGCAAGACCTAGCTAGTGGACAGTTTTGGGAGAATAAGCCTAGCTTGGGCTTCCATGGGGCTACAAGGCCACAAGTTGGATGCTAGGGGCCCGCATGTCGGATGAGAGAGATCAAATTTGGACGGCCTTGATGATGAGTTGGACGACCTAGCCCACCCATTGCTTGCCAAACGATTTTCCAGGAGGGGAAAATGTCCCACTTTTGAGCTTGACGTTATGACCTTGGGGGCTAGGGCATGGTGGTGAGGTGCCACTCTTTGACACATGGATGTTTTGAAGAGAAGAGAGTCTTCACCATGGTATGAATGCCTAGATGCTTGACACATGGCCTTTGGAGGCCTATCCATGCTTCTCCAACACTAACGACCTCCTCAAAGTGGCAAAATGTCCCCTAAATGGGTGACGTCCTCCTAAATTAGCGTTTAATTTATGCAAAAAGTGAAATTTTAAGTGAATTGTTTAATATTATTTTGTTAAGGGGGCAAGATTAGGGTTGTTGCCCCTAATCTTGTGTTTTACTCCTTATTTTGTGGACAAGCTATGCTAGTTAAATTTTGTATAAATAGAGATCATAAGATCTCATTTTAAAATCATAACTCTCCCTCTTGTGAGAGGCTTGGTCTGAAATTTTTGGCCCCCTTGGCTCTTTTAGCTCTTGTGCAATTGTGTATGGCTATATGCCATTAATGGTTGATGGAGGAAGGCCTAGCGCTAGCTTTGGATTATGCTTTCTAGCTCTTGTGGTGAATTGTCTTAGAATTTCTCTTGATCTTGGTATGGTTTTTACTATCTTGCTATCATTTATTTCAAGTCAATTATTGTTGTGCTAGGAGCTAGGTGGGAAGTATAAGGGCATACACCCCCACCATAGCCTTCACCATTTTATTTGTTTCATCTCATTGATTAAGGGCTTGTTAAGAGAAGTATAAGGGCATACACCCTCTTAGCTTAAACCCTAGCTTAGAGAAACTTGCCTTGGGGAGTAAAAGGGCTTACACCCCCAAGGAGGTAGATTCTTCTCTAAGCTCCTTGTGACTCCATTAACCGAATAGTAAAGGCACTAGTCATTGATTTGTTGCATTAGAGAAATAAAATATTGCATTGGGAAACGTGAATTTCGTTCATTTTTACTTCTTTCACTCCCAAGCCAAGCCCTAATTTTGCCTTTACACCATGTCTTGACCCGTGTTCATTACTTAGGGTTTTGCAGTGTTCAAAGACTTCACTTGGAACCCTTGGCTCTACCCCTCGAAACATCGATAGTTTGCATTCTTGTAGACACCTTGTTGTTTTCCCATTTGTACACTGAGCTCTCCAAAAGAACTAATAGGATTTACTCCAAGATAGGGAAAGTGATGGATTTGTCCTATTGGTGTACTCTCACTTGTAATTGACTTTACTTTACGAATGCTTTCGACTAGATCATCTTGTCCTTTCACCTCACACATGTCTCTATTATCTTGTGGCTCAATCTCTAAAGTCTTACAATATGTATCCCCTAGATCTTTGATCAGGGTTAGCTCCTCATTGGCTTTTGACCCCCTCCAAATCTTTAGAAGTTCCTCCCTAGTGCTGAACATGGGGCTCAGATAGAGCTCCTCCTCATTAATCTACCAAATCTTCGTCCATGCTCCTACCCCTTAGCTTGGATCGTTTTCAATGCTTTATGGAAGCTATGGACACATTACTTGGTTTTTTAAGCTATTTCCATCTCTAGTCTTTTCAAACGCATCTAAATTTTAAACAACTATGGATCCAATAGTGTTTTGCACAACTATAAAAAACATTCTTATTTGTTGCTACCAGTTGGTGGGACCAAGAGTTTTCCTCCAATCTTTTCGAGTTGTCCTATAAATTTCTGCACATGAAAACGTTATTAGACAAGCTTCTTCCTGAGTAACTAGTGATAGTGTTTTGCACAACTATAAAAAAACGTTCTTGTTTGTTGCTACCAGTTGGTGGGACCAAGAATTTTCCTCCAATCTTTTCGAGTTGTCCTATAAATTTCTGCACATGAAAACGTTATTAGACAAGCTTCTTCCTGAATAACTAGTGATATCTTCCACCTATGCTTTTGATGTACTGAAAGTCCAAACAGATTTGGTTATGAAATCCCACCCATTTAATGGAATTTGAAATTTGTTGTTAACTTTTGCAATTACCTGTTAAACTTTCCAAATGTTTTTCTGGATTTGATGAACCATTTATCCCAAAGGAAGCTTCCCCTACAATACCATCCTAGATCCCAAATGGCCCGTGGACTAGATTGGCATACTTGGCCATTTCTAGCTGATGCATGATGATAATTTGCCATGGTGCCTCATCTTCCATGGTGCTTACAATCTACTTGGTAGCCACACTTGTCCCCAAAGCGTGAATATTTGTTATCCCTAAACCTCCCTTCTCTCTTGTAAGGGTGCAAATGTCCTAGGAAACTAATGGCAAGCCCTTTTTCTCCACGTGTTTCCCTAAAGAAAAGACTATATCATGGAGTCTAGTTTCTTATACCTAGAGGCTAAAGAGAAATGACAAAAAGATTAGAAAACATGTTTAGATGCCTTTTTCTTTTCTTTGCGTTGCTATTTTTTAATCTATTCAAAACCACAATTCACTTATTCAAGTTGGCTTGCAAATGGTATGTCCTAATTCAACCACTTTTGAATTTTTCTTTCAAACTTATTTGCTAAGTTACATGGATACGGATATGGATCTGCATCCGGATTTCTAGTTTACTGAAAAGCCAGGATCTGGATATGACAGGGAGCTGACAAGTACAAACAATATGAGTATATTTTATAATTCAATAAATAA
>SNQJ01S0003588.1:74685-118296 GCA_010110895.2 Picea sitchensis
CATCCATAGTATATTAATGATTATATTGAAACTTTGAAAGAAAGCATTACGAATAAACAAGCAAGAACATTTAAATGACAAACATGAATGACAAGCAATGTTCCACCATCGCTTATATTGGAATACACATCATTAGTATCATCCTTCATCCTTTGCCTCTTGTCTTGACTTTGCTTATACCTCGATCCTCTAGGGACATCAGTCGACACCACCCAATTTTGATGAAACTACCTAATCCTAGCCTTAAAATATGGTAGAAAAAGCTTAACATGTCTAATCAATGATTCTGGTTTGAGTGAAGGGTACATTTTTGCTAAGGCCATGACAAAGGAGTTTAACAATCAACACCACCAACATTGGGGTATATCGAGGGCTTGGTGGTCTTGATTAAATGCCAGTTCCATACCCTCATACTTGATAGAATCCAGTGGAAATGTTGTAATCTTGCCAATCTTGAAATCCTGAAAACCGATAAGTCTGCTGAATTTTGAATGGGACCTAAAATTCTACTTTCTCCATATAAAGTCTCATGAGGTTGGAACCACTCTCAAACATCCTGAAACAATTAATGGTAATGTTAAAAATTTAAGTAAAAGGATAAAAATGAAAGATAAAGGAAATGTCACTTTACCATTAGGGAGCGTCCAGGGAGCGCCTAGGGAGCATTCAAGGAGCGTCTTGGGAGCGCACTGCCAGGCTCCAGGAGCGTCCTAGGGAGCGTGGAGCTGCCAAAAGGGCAGGGAGCGTCCTAAAACCGCCCGGAGCGCGCTCCCTGGACGCTCCCGCTCGGAGCGTGCTTTCGAGCCTAGGAGCGAGGGGGGGGGACGCTCCCTGCAACTATGAGACCAATATATCTCCATACCAGGGGTCTGAAGATGCGATTAGAAAAAGATCTCCTTTGATAGGCAATTCTTCGGGTGTGACATCACTAGATTCGACCAGACGTTCCGAAATAAGTTCCGCAAAGACCAACGACTTTTTGTATTTCGTGGAAACAAAATCCAAGTCAAATTCGTGGAGGATTACAATCCATCTACTGATCTTTCCGCCAATGACCCGTCGTGTCAACACATATTGGAAAGGGTTCACAACGACAATGACGGTGGTCTTGCGAAGCAGAATGTAATGACGGAACCGTTGGACAACATGCACTGTTGCCAAAGCAAGCTTCTCAACATGGGAATAGTTGAGTTTCAATCCAATTAGGCCTTGACTCAGGTAATAAATAACATGCTCCTTGAGCAAATCATTCTCTTGAACCAAGACCATGTCGATGGTAAACTCTGTAGCGGCCAAGTACAACAAGAAATCTCTGTTATAATCGGGAGGCTGGAGCAGAGGGGCAGACGTAAGGGCGCGTTTCAACGCTTCAAAAGAGCACTAAGTGGCTTCGTCCCAACAGAATAGGACTCCCTTTTTCAACAGACGCATAAACCCTTTAGTGATCTCGGCGTAGTTCGCGACAAAACGCCGAAGAAAGTTCGCTTTCTCGTGTAAGCTTTGAAGCTTGGGTATTGTGCACGGGGGAGGCAATTGAACTATCGCCTCAACCTTGAGAGGATCGACCATGATCCCAGTTTTCAAAACAATGAAACCTAAGAGACAACTCGACGTCACGCAGAAACTGCACTTGTTTGGATTGAAGCGAATCCGATAATAGCGACATCGTTCAAAGATTAGTCGGAGGTGTGTGGGATGATCAAATCTCTTGCGAGAGCGTGATGCTAGATCATCAAGATATGCCTCAACTATATGTCTAATGTCGTGGAAAGAAAACGACATGGTCCGCTACAAAGTGGCTTCGACATTCTTCAAGCCAAAAGGCATCTTACGATACGCGAACGTGCCCCAAGGACAAATAAAAGTTGTTTTATGCTGGTCTTCGGGTTTGATTTGAATCTGGTTATATCGCGGAAAACCATCCATGAATGGAAAGACCTCACAACCTGCACATTCATCGACAATCTGATTGATGAATGGGGTGGGAAAATTATCTTTCGGACAGGCCTTGTTCAAGTCACGGAAGCCCATGCACACGCGAATCATACCCTGTTTCTTGTTAACCGGAACAGGGTTTGACACCCATTCCGTCAACTGTACGGGGTAGATAAAACCGACTTTAAGCAGTTTCTCTACTTCAACCTTAATTGCTGCTGCTTTTCGAGGATTCACCGGACGAAGCTTCTGTCGGACCGACTTGGCATCAGGATAAGTCGTTATTTCATGTTCGACGATTCTTGGGTCTATGCCTGGCATTTCGTCGTAAGACCAGGCAAAAACGTCGCAAAATTCTTTAAATAAGTTTGTATGAATTCGAATCTCTTCGGGGTAGTAGTTTGCCTCGACGAAAACATTCTCCACGACGCTAGGGGTTCTAGACATATCTATGGGGATCGTTTCAACGATGCTTGCCATATTACCCACGGCGTAAACTGCGTGTGTAGCCAGAGAATTAATAGGACAAGACCTATCTCCAATCATAGTCAAAACAAATTCCTCTGCCTCTATTCTCCTTAACTTCGGGAGGAAGTATGATCTATGATGGAGATCATCCTAGGGTCTGTCTGGACCAGTCAATGCCTTAAGAATCGCCTCGTCTGAGGGCAAGACCAGGTCTAAATAATTTGTAGTGGCAAGAGAACCTTGAGCCCAAATAGGCTCGAGAACTAGATCTAACTTCTGTGCGGGAGTAAGATCGGGGTCGCCTGAAGCTTGCTGGACAATGTTGTACGCAACTTCAGCCGCGGATAAAGGCATGGCCATGGAAGAATGCCCTGCCCCTTCCATCGAGGCCGATGGGGAAGGAAGAGTCCATAGATCGTGAAAGTAAGTTGTTCGAAAGGACAACATTTGAAAAATTTCAGCCCTAGGCTGATCGAGGGCAGTCGATATAAGCTTGACATCGCTAGAAGGTGGCGGGTAATCAAAAGTACCCATGAACGATGGACACAAACCAACCCCTACGTTGACGGTGTCGGGCTGAGGATTATCAATCATCGGGACCGTGGATGCCCCCGATGAAGGGTCGGGACGTGAAAAAGACAACTGGTCAATTGTCACAATCCGACCCTCGTGTGGAAACAACAAGAGCTGAAAGACTGTAGCAACCACTGCATGCATTGCATAGGTCCAACTCCTTCCTAACAAAAGGTTGTAGTCGAGAGGCGCATCGAGCACTTCAACTTCGATACACACGGTCTTTCCTCCTAACTGCACGAGGAAGGAAGGAATGATTCCATGTGGTCTGAACGAACGACCGTCAAATGCCGTAAGCAATGTAGGCGACGGAGACAGAACGGGTTGGCCAATGGCGTTCCAACACGCCAATGACATCACGAAAGTCTAGGCGTCCTTGTCAACCACCGTACAGAAGATATTTCGAGTAAACGATTTCATGGTGTAAGCCACTACTATCTGAAATGCAACCTGTTGAGGAAGACGAGGTTTCAAGTCGGTTGGATCGAGAATGATTGCTCCTAGGTTACAAGTCTCTGTAGATCCCAAGGCGGATAACAAGGCTTTTCTCTGCGAAGGGCAGCTATGGAGGACTTCCAAAGCAGACATCGCGCAAGGGGTTTGTGCCAAATCTTCCACAACGGAGTAGTTCTGGGAAGTCCTCGCGTTCAGATTATGAGAAGCTTTCTTGAACACACCTTTGGGGATGCGTGTCATTGTTTCGCCCATCGTCTTCTCAATCTAGAGAGGAACCAGTGGGTTTGTGGCTTCTTTTCCCTTTTTGGCAGATTTCGACATTCCATAATCTCGGGCCCTGGTCGCTATATGAGCGTCACCTTTTAACATGTAAACATTCGTGGCCGAGTTATTACCAGTAGACGTGGGGGGTCCCTGACTACCCCCTTCCGCGCTCAAGGATGCTGAAGCTTGAGCCATGTTTTGCCCATGTGGAAATGGGTTCGTCAACACAACAGGTTGTCGCCGCGCCAATAGCTTCTGAGCCTCGGCAAGTTGAGGGCACAGGTGAGTCAGGTGGTCCTCCGTGCAAAGGTTACATGGATACTTCAACTTTCTTTTCTTTGTTTTTCCCCTGCCAGCATTGTTATTAGCCTTTTTGTCGCCCTTACCCTTCTTGTTCCGTTGTTTCTTCTTTCCTTCAGGCTATTGGTTGGCCTTCGGGTTCGTCGACTGCACACTGTGTACGCCCGACGTTTGGGTAGGGGGAACAACTGAACTGGAGGTCTGACTGGCCGTAGTCTGTTGTATCGACAATTGTTGCAATTGATTTGACAACAGATCATTGGACTTTCCTTGTGTTGAGCCCACAATACCATCAGCATGGGGTCCAGACTTTTGTTTGGCCTTGTCGAGGATGGACCGTGGCACATCTTGCAAGATCTCATAGAGCATGTCGGACTGAGAGTAAATCAGTTCAAGCTATTACACTCTCATTATTGCCTCCTTTGAAAACACTCCAGAAGTTGCAACATCTTTGGATACCACGGGTATCAAAGACTTCAAGAACCACTCCAGCAAGAAAGCCGGTGGGACCTGTACCTTAATCAAGCTTTTTTGACGCCGCCATTCTTGGATGTGGTCGAAGATATGGTCAGCCTTAGTTTTATCAAAGTTAGCCAGCAGTTCAGTGCTGGCATCGTATCTCATGGGTAATTGGAAATGGTTTAGGAAGCCCATCGCCAAGTCGTTAAAGTAAGAATACATCGAGCGGTCGAGTTCAATATACCATTTCGCGGGACCCCCGATAAGAGTGCATTGAAAAAGGCGCAACTGGACAGAGTCGTCTCGTAGTGAGTTTGACGAGCACCATCAGTGGAAGGTTGTGACGTGATCACCTGGGTCTTCGCTAGGCTTGCCTTCGAATTTTGGAATATCCGAGGGCAACTTAGTCGGCATGGGGGGTCAATGAGTGACATGACAAATTGGGTCGTTGAGCAACCTTGACAAGTCTGGCAGATGTAGCATTGCCAGAAACGGTAGTTTAGGTTGAGTACTATGTACAGGAAAAAGGGGTCTTGGAGTTTGAATGGCACCAAGTTGCCAGGAAAAGTTGGACTGCTGGCCAGGGTTCTGGTAGAAACCGTGGCCTTGACCAACGTATAGAAACTGCGTTTGCTGGGATATCATCGGAAGACTCCCGTAATTGGACAACATGGGTTAGGCGGGATTGCTCCTTGCGTTGTGTTCCAAGGATTTTGGAAGGGGATACGCCCAGTTGATTCGATGGGCATAGGTACTGAACGTTGCCCGGGGTTCCATTGACCATGGAAGGGGTTTCCCCTGACCGATATCCCTTGCGAGGGAACTGATCCCTGCCAAGGATTCCAAAGTCCTTGAGAGAAGAAAAATCCTATACTGGCCCCCTGTGTAGGAATAGTACCCTACACAGGGTTCTATTGCCCAAAACCGGGGTTGCCCCCAGTCGAGACGACAAACGAAGAAAAAACGTTGTTCCCAAATAGGCTGAACAAAGAGAACGACATGGATCCCGCCGACGTAGTGTAAGATGACGGTCCTAAACTGCTTGCTCCAAACAAGCTGTAGTTAGCATTTAGCCCGATGGGTTGCTGAAAAGCACCACAGAGCGAGGGGGATAGAGGAGGTATATGACCCCCACCGTAAGGGATAAAATTAAAGGGGACTGAAGTGCCCCCGGTAGACCCTTGCACAGGAGCGTTTGAGCTCCCTACCCCCAGACCCATTGTCTGTAAGGTGGAGTAGGTAAGGGCTGTGTTCGAATTGAAGTCGGGCATCCCATATGAGAATGGAGGGCATGTCGTACTCTGCGTAAACAGAGCAGTGGTCGTCGCCAATGACGGTATCAGACCACTGCCCGAGGTAAAGGGAGTCGAGACCACTGTGGTCCAGACTGGCGAAGGTGGGTTAGGAGGCAAAATACCCCTTGTGGTAGTAGTTGAAACGGGAGTATGAGGACTCCCAGATGAAGTAGCAGCATTTGCTTCCATGGCTTCTTATAAGACTAATTGGCGCTCGGAAGGTGTCACTCAGGAGGGACAACTTGTACTAAGATTGGCGTTGACAAGTCAGTAATCGGAGGGTTGGCTGGTCCGAGAGCTTTCGCTCCAAGGTTAAAAACAATAGGTTCCTCAGGAGTTGAATAATCTCCTCTCGGAGTAGGCTCGGGAGTCGGTCACCAAGCGGGTACAGTCGACAGTCTGGGGGATCGCAATGAGCAGGATAACAAATGCAAAACCTATCGAGGGTATCGTAAGCAAGTGGTTCGGAAGACAACAAAGGATCTCAAACGGATTCGAGGTCCATGAAGTTCCATAGGCAAATGCAGTCAGTAGTATTCCCACGACAGATCCTCAATATGTGTTCCCCACTACGTTTAGTCCGGCTTTGGAGGGGTTATCTCTGCTGCCTTTCCTCACGCGACCTCGTGTTTAGCCCTTGTGTTGGAGGGGGGTCTCAGAAACTTTTACGACATTGGACTTTAACACACTCCCTAACTTTGACTCAAATGTTTGTTTAACGGCCTTGAGGAGTTTCCTCTCCAACTTAATTCAAGGCCCTAACCCTAAACTAGTTGGTTGACCCTACAAACATAATTTTTTTTATTAATATTTAGATTTAGCGTTCTTTTTAATGGCTTGATTTACTCCGAGGATATGGCGGTGAAACTAGTGATGTTATAAGAGACGAAAAAGAGGAGAACATTACAAAACTTGAAAGCAAAATTACTTCTAATCAAAAGCAAAGTTTTACAACTAACTCTTTGTAACCAACTTTTCTTTAACTAACTTTTTCAAGATCTTTGAAAAGAAGACCTAAAACGAAATTTTGCTTGACTACAAGCTACTTATGTTTCAAGAAATCAATAAAGAACTTAAAAAACTAACTCTTTTTCCTTTCTAGCAAATAACCAACTCTAACTACTTTACCAAATTGAAAATAAAAATCTTTTTTTTGAAGTTGCTTCAAACAAAAAAACTAAAAATAAATCTTTTTTTCTCTTTTTTCAAAGCAAGTGAAAGGGGTAAAAAGAACACTAAAACAAGATTGAAAAAGATTCCTGGCCCACTGCGGATCGCAGGGAATCACTCAAGAAACCAAGAAGGCAGATCTAAAATTCAAAGACTCGCTTAAAACCCTTTCAAAAGTAAACACAAGAAAATCAAGAAGACAAGTAAACTGAATTTGAAACCCAGGCTATGGATGTAAGACAAAGACTCTGGACTGATCCAAGAAACCTTGAGAAGTGTGAACTTCAATCAGGAAAGAGGCCAACTCCCTCTTTTTCAAAAATTTTCTTGGAACAGAGACGCGGGCTGTTGCATCAGCAACTTGCGTATGTACGCGGGCTGTTGCATCAACAACTTGCGTATGTACGTGGGATGTCTCAAGACATGGCTTGTACACCTCTGTATCTTTTCAAAAAAGAAAAGAACATATAGACTCACAGGGCATGGACAACTGGTATTGGTATAGAACCTGAAGGTGACCAGGATCCCTTAACAGACTGGAAAAACTCGACAAAAACTTGAAAGGCAAAGAAAACCAATCAAATAACGCAAAATCCCCAAAAAACTCCTAGAGGCTTCCCCAGTATAGTCGCAAGTTTTGCTAGCGGGAAAAACCCCCCTTTATGTACACCAGGGTTCAAAATGTAGGCAGATCGATTAATCGTCTAAAAATCAATTAATTCTCTGTACTACCCCAAACATACCAAAACTCATATGAAGAAAGCAAGGAAAAGGAGATCGGGTAACTATACCTCTAATCCCACGTTTGGTGATGACCTCCTCGCGCTTGGAAGTTCCACTGACTGCATGCCTCCTCCTAGGGTTGACCTGCATCCAAAGATTGACAAACTAAAAACTACAAGCATGCTATTCCATATATAAGTTAGGGTTAGGTGTTAGAATGTCAAATAGAAACCAATAAAAGTATTTAAGATACCATCATTTGGGATAGGAAAATGTAATTCTTTTCTTAATAACACAATGCTTATACCTTTACAATCAAAGTCGGCTATCGTTTCGCGAACCTGGTCTGGGCTCCTCTTCACCAAGCTCCAAGTGCACCTTATATGAACTCCTCTCAACCTTCTGATCTCTTCTTGGGAAGTGAATGGGTTCAATGGAGGGAGAAGGGGTTAATGAGGGAATGCTGAGGCAATTTCTCACAAAAGGCAACAATATCTTGGGCAAGGAGGGGAAGTGAAATCAGGCAGAGTTTCATTGTTCTTATGCGTAAATGTGAAATGAGACCCCAACACCTCCTTTTATATGACAAAAGGATGGCTATTCGGTTGGGTGACGGGTTATAGCAGGTGGATTAGTTGGGAAACTACCCAATAGCCCATAATCTCAACAAATTCCTTGCAACTTTTTATTTTTTGCAACTTTTGCAAGTATACACGGGTTGTAATGGTGCAACATGCGTATGTATGCGAGCTGTAGTGATCCAGCAAGCGTATGTACGTGGGCAGTAATGGTGTAGGGTGCGTACAACTTCAAAAAATTGGTTTTTTAAGAAGAGCAACTCAATAGTGCTTTGGCAAAAAATGCAAGTAAGAGGGCCAAGGCCATGTATACATGTGTGGGCAATTTAGGGTTATAACACCACCCCTAACAGCGAAACCAACCTTTTCTCCGCATTGATTTTATCCTATTCTCGAGGAACGAACAAATGAGCAATTGCCCTAATGAGATGAATTTGCCCTTCGAGAACTATCATTATATTGGATGGGTGGCCCCTCCTTTCGCGCTTAGGTTCTGTACCACTTGCTTAGAGATCAATTGAAGACGGCCCAAATACTGTTCATTGAGATCTTAGGGAGATCACATGTTCGTACCGACAAACACCTCTCGATTTGAGCAGATTTAGTGGGTCGAAGACAAAAATGATGGGCCGCCTAGAAGATCAATACAATAGCTAACACCAACTCACTTCTCTCACTAGGTCAAAATTACTGGGTTGTGCAAAACCTAATTAGCGAAAACTTGGCGCAATAGTCTACTTGGCTTTTTTACGGGTGGATCCCGATGGATCTGGATCAGATCCGAGGATCCATGGATCCAACCCCCAGGATTGATGGATCCGGTAACACACCAACTCACTTCTCTCACTGGGTCAAAATTACTTGGTTGTGCAAAACATAATTAGCGAAAACTTGGCGCAACAATCTACTTGGCATTTTTACTAGTGGATCCCGATGGATCTGGATTTGATTCGGGGATCTGCGGATCTAGCCCCCAGGCTTGACGGATTCGGTAACATAGCTTATTTGGGACCCAACTCCATTGATGCATTGGTTTGACATTAATATCAATAGGAATGTCAAAATATCCAATGTTCCACCATGTTTTTGGGATGTGGGGACATAGGAACATGTTTGGAGGACGTGATTGTAGCATCGAATAGGTACTTCCACACATGTTTAAGTATTTAAACGTTTGGAAGTCGTCCAAAGCCTTCAACCTTAGTAATTTACTTTAATTAAAGGAATTATTAAAGTAAAGTGTTTTTTTTTTAATTAAAGTGAGTTTAATTTAATGAAATGCTAAAGTTATTAGCATTAGTGAATTAAATGAATCTTAGCCATCGATCTCAAGTGAATTGAGATTTAATCTCAACTGTTAATCACTTTGGACATTAGAGTTATGTTTGATTTCGTCAAAACTCAAGGATATAAAAACAAGGATAGGTGAAGGAGAAAGATATCAACTTGAAGAGCAAAGAAGGACTTTTGCTCAAGTGCTTGAGTCACGAAGGACTGTTACTCAAGGGGGTCAACAACAAGAGCAAAGAAGGACTTTTTCTTTAGTGCTCAAGTCACAAAGGATTGTCGTTCAAAGGGATCTCAACAAGTGTGAAGGACCTTCATCTAGAGGTCAAGTCCAAAGGAGGAAAGTGCATAGCAGGAGAAGAAAACCTAGCAGCCAAAAATCGAAGGACAACTTTCTGGGTAGTCGAGCAACAACAACAGGTACAACTGCAGGTATAGGACGTATAGATCTGTGGAGCAACGTCATATAGGTAGTACTAGGTGCATATGTATGCGTTGGACAGGGCGCATATGTATGCATCACACAGGCTGTATAGGGCAGGTACGTATGTGCGGGCAAGACTACAAGGGCATGTATGTACGCGCAGGAAAGATTGATTGGGTGCGTATAGATCGTACAAATCCATCCAAGGACAATTTAGCAAAGGGTTTCTTTCGGGCCGGAGTTGCCAGGTTCGTTGTATTTATATCTTCCCTCAGTGGGCCATTTTCCTAGTAAGGGAGCCCTTGTAAGCTTGGAGTCATTATTAATGAAAAACTGATTTGAAGGGCAGAATTTTTGCATGCAAGTGTGAAATTTGGTTTCTATTTTGCTTCTGTTGTTTTGTTTATTTCCAACTAGTATATTATATTCCGTGTTTTAATTTAATTATCAACAAGTAAAAACACAAGGTAGTAGTTTACGAGGATAATTTGAAGGATGTAAATTTATATTAAAATGTAGAAACATGGGCTAATCTTACTAGTCCTTAATATGCAAAATATAAATTTTTTGATGATATTTTTGTTAAAATATTCAAATTTCTAAGGATTTTATATAGATTCTTTACAATTTTGCCGATTTTTAAGGTAAAATCATTTTATTCTATGGATTTGGGTGAATCATTTTTAGAAAAATTGGATATTGGCGAATCTTGTTTTGGGAAAAACCATTGAAAATTTGAGATTTTTCAACGGACACCCCCTGAATTTTAGAGAACGTAATAGGTGACGTGATCTCCAATATAGAGGACCTTACCCAAAATGCAAAAAATGAAATATAGGAATATATGAAGACTGAAACATAAATGATACATATATTATTGATTAATCTTTTAATCAGTCAGAAATGTTAAGAGGGTATTTCTTATTTTATTAATTTTTTTACATTTTTTCCAAGGTTGGTGCATGTTTGGTCAAAGGGAGTGTCTAATCATCCTCGTTTATTCGTGGAGCATCCTAGAGTACTCGATTTGCAGTGGACATATTACTTTTTGGGGAAGCATTCCCTAAGTTTTCTATTGTCTCCTTGAAAAGGGAATGTGGGGAAATGTCCACATTAGAGTACTTGCATCATGGGAACATGTGGACTGTGCATTCTATTGATGTTTGTAGCTCGGACATGAACTTCCACACATGTTTTGTGTCAAACTTGCGTGAAGTCGTCCAAGTCAAATCTATTTTTTAATTCACTTTATTTATAAAGTGAAAGTCTTTTAATTAGGTGTTGAATCAATAAAGTGCATTTTTAATGCATTAGTGATTTAGACTAATCTCAATCGTAGATCTGAAAGTAAGATTAGGTTTTTGGTAGATTAGGGTTTCAACTAAAATATAAAGGCAAGTCAAGGTAGAGGGTGAAGACACATTTTTGAGTAGATTCAGAGCAAAAGAGAGGAGCCAAGGTCAAATCAAATCGAAAAATGTTGTACAACCGTTGTTCAGTGTAGTGCAGATCTCAGGTCCAACAGACAAATTTAGTGTAGATTTGATAGACCAGCAGACAAATCTAGTAGATCTGAGGACCAATAGGCAGATCTAGTGCATATCTGAGTGATCAGTAGAAAGATCTAGCGGATTTGAGGTTCAATAGGTAGATCTAATGCAAATTTGAGTGACCAACAGACAGAGCTAGTAGATTCGAGGAGCAACAGACAAATCTAGTACAGATTTGAGTGATCAACAGACAAATCTAGTAGATCTGAGTACCAACAGGCAGATCTAGTGCAGATTTGAGTGACCAACAGACAAATCTAGCAGATCCAAGGTCTAGTAGGAAAATCTAGTGCAGATTTGAGTGACCAACAGACAAATCTAGTAGATTTGAGGTCCAACAGGCAGATTTATTATAAATCCAAGTGACCAGTAGGTAAATCTAGGAGATTTGAGGTCCAATAGGCAGATCTAGTGCAGATTTGAATGACCAACAAACATATCTAGTGCAGATTGGAGTGACCAACAAACAAATCTAGTGTAGATCTGAGTGTTAGTAGCCAGATCTATCGGATTTGAGTGACCAACAGGAATATCTAGCACAGATCCAAGTGACCAACAGATAGATCTAGTGTAGATCCGACTGTTCAATAGACAGATCTAGCAGATTTGAGTGTTCAACATGCATATCTAGTAGATCTGAGTGACCAACAGATATTTCTAGTAGATCTGAGGTCGAATAGGGAGATCTAGTGCAGATCTGAGTGACCAACAGATAGATCTAGTAGATTTGAGGTCCAACATGCAAATCTAGTGTAGATCTGAGTGACGAACAGATAGATCTAGCAGATCTGAGGTCCAACAGGTAGATCTAGTGCAGGTCTGAGTGACCAGTAGATAATTCTAGTAGATTTGAGGACTAGCAGGCATATTAGTGCAGATCTGTGTGACCAACAGGTAGATCTAGCATATCTAAGGTCCAACAGACATATCTAGTGCAGATATGAGTGACCAACAGACAGATCTAGCAGATCTGAGGTCCAACAAGCATATCTAGCATTGATTTGAGTGACCAACAGACATATCTAGCAGATATGAGGGCCAACAGGAAGATCTAGTGCATATATGAGTGACTAGCAGATAGATGTAGGAGATCTGAGTTCCAACAGGTAGATATAGTGTAGATCTAAGTGACCAACAGACTGATCTATCAGATGTGAGGACCAACAAGTAGATCTAGTACAAATTTCAGTTATTAGTCGACAAATCTAGCAGATTTGAGTGACCAATAGACATATCTAGTGTAGATTTGAGTGACCAACAGACAAATCTAGTGGATTTGAGGACCAACAAGAAGTTCTAACAGATCTGTGGTCCAACAGGCAGATTTAGCATAGATTCGAGGTCCTAAAGACAGGTCTAGTGCAAATATGAGTGACCAAGAGACAATTCTAGCAGATATGAGGTCCAACAAGCAGATCTAGTGCAGATCTCGGTGACGAAAAAGCAGATCTAGTAGATTTGAAGACCAACAGGCAGATCTAGTGCAGATCTAAGTGACCAACATGAAGATCTAGTGCAAATTTGAGGTCTTGTTATCGCACAGTTTGTAGTTTGGGAAAATCCCAACCCAAGCAACAAGAGTGTGACACAATTGGGGACTCCTATCACTATCGCCTCAACAGATATCCCCCTCGTTTTAGTGGTGGACAAGTCCAACACAAGGGAGGCTTCCCGGGTAACCCTATGGGGATTTCAAGGGGAGAGGCCAAGAGTTGCAGGAACCACCCCTATAGGTCACGATTAAAAGATCTTGAGGCTTGATGGAGGATGAGTATAGGTCAAGGATATGGCTGCCAACTTATAGTACTTGCAAAACATATGTTAGACAACCCAAAACAAGACTATATATGATGAAATAAGACCCTAGATAAGAGGGAAATCAAGAAGAAACCTTGCTGTCCCAAAATTCCAGCATACAACAATGATATATCGACAACAATATAATTATAATGGCTGTGAATTAAACCATCAAAATCAGTGTATGATATTGGATAAGAAAGCTTGCAATTAGTAGACAATTTTCCAATGCTTAAACCAAGATTTTGAGGGCTGTAAAAGAGTGTTATCAGCAAAGAATTATGACAGCCCTATGGCTGTAGCAAACTTTTGCTACAACAAAAAATCCTAACCACTAAAATCAACAAGTAAACCATCCAAACAATAGCCCTTCAATAGTAGATTAATTATCACAGCTTACAAGCAATTTTCAACGGTAGAAACGTAGAGAAAATGTGTAAGAGAGAGTGTTTGCTGCAACTCTAATGGCTGTAGCTTAATGTTTATTACAACAGACTAATCACTTGACCAATTAAGATGCTCTTGAAGCATAAGAGAGTCCAGAGCATGTAAAATTCAAATCCAACTTGAACAATTCCAAAATCTCAAATTTCACATTTACCAATGCAACAATTAACAATCTCCAATGCAAAGATTAGTGCCTTGTTATTGGGTGAATGGAGTCTCTTCCCTGGAAGGCAAACTAGGCAAAGAGGAAGAGGAGATTTTTTGTTGAGAGTTAAATCCTTATAAAATCCAACAACAATCCTTCCAAATCGTCTAGCTTAGAATCCAAGATGAACTAGGGTTTAAAGTTTCTCTAGGGGTGTAAACCTCTTACTTCCTAGAGAAATAAGCCCTAGCTAATCCTTGCAACAATGGTGTAAACCCTCTTACTTCTTGTTGCAAGCCTTATAGCCATTCAATAGCAAAGACGAAATAGACCTTGGTGGAGGGTGTGAGCTCTTTTACTCCTCTTAGGGTTTTAGATATTTTTCTTGAATTTAAACGAGCAAAACAACAATAAATTGCAGAAATTACTCACCAAATCCAAGAGAAAGCATGCAATAAACCCTTACTACCAAGATATCATCCACAATTTGCCAAAGAAACACCATCAAGAGAAGTAGCTAGCCTTTATTGCTCCAATAGATAAGAGTTGAATCCATTTTGACAAAAGAGAGATAGTGAATTGTCCAAGAGGGCCGAAATTTCAGTCCAAGAGTAAGAATATCAAGTGATGAGTTATGTGCAAATAAAAATGACTTGTCTCATATTTATATGAGGAAACCCAAGTCATAGTTTGTCCACATTACAATTAATTCCATAATTTTAGGCTAAAACCTAAGTTACAATACTTAACTAGCAAATTGATTTGCTCGTTTTTCCCACATAGGCTACAAAATGACCAAAAGTAACAAAATGATCTTACACAATCCCATAAAACTCTTCTCCAAGGTGGCACGCGTGATGATAAGCCTCCAAAGGCTAGGACACCATGCTAGAAATGTGCCACTTCACCCCTAGATCAAGCTTGAGAGTGGGGCTTCAAGCCCACAACACCACAAAGTGCACTAAAATGGCTAAACTTCCCCTCAAAACTCTGATGTCATGCTTCAAGGGAGGGACGTTTGGGCATAGGAGGGTGACGTCATCTCCCCTTCATGTTTCCGGGCCTTGACAAGGGCTAGAGATGTTTCCCAAGGTGCAATGTTCATAATCCTAGGCCTCCAATGAGTGGGGTGCAACATCCATCCAGTGGGATTTCAAGCCCCTATGAAGGTCCAAGTGGCTTAGCCCCTTCATGAATAGCTTTCACCGGGAAAGATCCTGCAAAGACAGGAAAATATGCCCTCCAAGGGTCCACAAGTCATATGAATCATGCCAAGTAAACCACATTTAATAAAAGAACCACCCAAACAAGTGCATTAAGTCCCCCCTTTTTAAATTAAACAAATGTTGAAAGACCTTGTAAACTTTGCCAAATTTAGGTATGGGAGGGGTGTCTTGGTGCCTTATTCGTTAGGTCAATCCCCAAGTTAAGGAATGTTTCCCAAGAAGACCCTCTCCTCTCTAGGCCATGTTATGAGTATGGGGTGGATTGGGGTAGTACTTTTGGGCATGGGGTTCTTGACATATCAAGAGCTCATATTGTTTCATTTATGGGTGCCTTTGTGGAGCATCTCTTCGTTTGCATTGCAACATTTTTCCAAGCCCTTTATTTTCCTTTCCCTTTTTTTTATGGTCTGAACATTGAGTGCTATGTGCAATGGAAAGTAAAAGAACACCACAATTCCACTTGAAGTTAGAACACATTGAGTGCCATATGCACTGGAAATTAAAGGACATCGCAATGCATTCCCCCATCAAGTGGGACATTTTTATTCATTTTCTTTTTAAAGGTCCTTCATTTTTATGGAGAAGCATTTCATTGCTCTCAGGATCTTAGGATGAGCATCTAGAATGATTGATTATGGCTTTTGACTTTTACAGTGCTAGCTACAACACTTCTGGGCCTTCAACCACTTCTTCCCATGAAATGAGGTACAAGCCCTTCTTGGGGTCAATGAACCCAAAAACCCAAAAGATGTGGAAACAGAGGGGAAGAAGTGTGGAAAGTGGTAAGTATGAGTGGGAATGGTACGACGACTCTTCAAAAAGATCCCCCTGTAGCAACCCTTTTTCCAAGGGTGACCAACTTACTAGGATACCATGTCAACGACCAAGGTGAAATAAGGCAAAAGGTATAATTTCCAAACAAACGTTCCATAATCAAGAAAGGGCCCTGTGCAACATTTTCAAGTGCTTCAATTATTAAAATGACACTTACCATGAGATCGGACTTGTTACCTCATGAAGCAAGACTTGCTGTCTTTTGGGGGCCAAGCTGGTGTGCAGATGCTACTATGCTGTTGTCAATGAATGGTGATGTGTGGTAGAGAGGAGGGGCTTTGTTTGCTCATTGTGGGCTTAGTTGGTTATCTGGCTCTCGACACTCCATGTCTGCTACTTGCGGGCCTCGAGACATCATGTCCTTAATTACCCCTAGGCTGGGAGGGTAACAGGTCCAACAGATAGATCTAGTGCAAATTAGAGTGATTGACAGAAATATCTAGTAGATCTAAGGACTAGCAAGCAGACTTAGTGTAGATATGAATGTGTAGCAGGATGAAAACCTCAGTTTTGAGGTGTCCTTGTAAGTTTTGATTAGATGGATGTGAAGAAAACTTTCCTTAGTGGGATCATTGAGGAAGAAGTGTACATAGAGAAGCCTCAGGGCTTTGAGTTAAGTGGGAAGGAGTCCCATGTGTTTAAGCTAAAGAAAGCCTTGTATGGACTCAAGCAGACAGATAGAGCATGGTATTCCAAGATCGATGGATACCTATAGAGTATGGGCTTTGTTGTTGTCCTTATACACACCTGGGGTAACGTGGCAAAAACCTTTAATCCACTTGGTGTGTCCTTGGGGGCAAGTCTCGAGTCAAGGTGTTGTCACCTAATCCTCAACTCCTCCATCTAGGCCAACTCCTAGCGAAGCCAAGGGGGGTAGTCCCTATGAAAAATAAATCTAAGGCTTTGTAACTAAGAAAGTAAAAAGCACTTAAGTCTAGGAGTTTATTGCTTGAAATAAAATTAGATCATTTAACACTTAGCATTTATCATCATAAAGTACTTTGCTCATAAAACATTCATAAATCAAAGGATACAATATCTGCAAGATTTAAGAGCATAAAAGTTAGACAAGATGCATAAGTGTAACTGCTCACATAAGATAAATAGATATACTTTTTAACCAATGCCTTAAAAGGAGTCGTGGGCAGTGTAGATCGAAGATTTTATTAAGGTAAATTTTGTATTTAGTTAGTGAAGAGTGTTTGGCCCCTTTAGAGGTTAGCTCTTTGCTTGGACTTGCTGAGAGTTTACTGAAACCCAAATGGTCTCACCAGTAAACTCACCAAAAGTGTTGGATGTACAACACGGATAATCTGTCTTACTTCACAGGTCACTTTTAGGCGTTTTCCTCCCAATGAACTAACAACTTCAGAGATTGTCCTATTAAGCTAGCAAGGTTCAATTACTTGATAAATGCTTGAAAGAGATAAAACACACACCCTGCTTTGTAACTGAAATACTTGCACAAACACTTGAAAAAGGAAAGATATAGATTTGCAACAATTAGATTTAAGTACCCTGCTTTGTAGTTGAGAAAAAGATTTACAAGATACTTTTAGAAATTTAAACATTGTTGCAAGATTATTGAAAAGGAAAAGTACTTGAAGCAAAACTAACTAAGTATGCATGATAGATTTAAGATTTGGTTAACCTGCATAAAAAAGAGTGTTTGTAGTGTGTCCGATGTACTTGATTTATGTGTTTGATTAATAGATTTTAAGAATGCATCAATCACAAGAAAAGAAACCAAACCAACAACACAAATCCCCCTAACGCGGATGGAGAAACTGGGCACAAAGGGCCCGCTTTTATTGCACTATTACAACAGAGAACCAATGTTCTCTTTGAGCTTTTAGCTCTTTAGAAAGAAAGAGATCCTTATAATTGGATTGTTTTAGAGAAATACAAGAAAGAGATAGAAAAAAAGAAAACTTCGTTTGACGAAGTCAAAACCCCCCAGGGTGCCCTAGAAGCCTTGCTTTTGCCCAAAACTGGCAGTGGACCTGTTACTGCTGCAACAAAACAACAAACAAATGAAGTTAGGAAATGATGAAAATAAATTCTAAACAATAAATTTTTTTTATCAAATTTTTCTGAAAAAATTCTAAGACAAAAGTCAAGATTTTTTGGGACTTTTGACACTTAAAACAAACCTAACCTAGGCTCTTTTAGTGACTTATGTCTGCTGTTTTAAAACAACAAACATAAAACTTCTAAATAGCTTGATAAATAAGTTAAAACCAAGCAATAACTTTGATCTAAGTTCTAGGTGAAAAATACCAAAAAATTGCTTAAAACTTGATTAGATCTACTCTTTGAAATTAACAAATTGTAACTTAGATCTAGAAAACAATGCATGCAACCTTTAGATGTTTAAAATGAAGTTTAGAATTATTCTAAGTAGCATGCAAATCAAAGAAAAAGATAGGGGAAATAATTTTATCGAAATTTTGAGTTCCTGCTTGAGCCTTGAACACTTGGGCTATGGGGTTTTCTTTGATGTGAAGAAGAGGGAGCTCGATCTTTGAATCTCTTGGACAATGACGGTTGAAACAACAACTTGTCAATCCTCCAAGCTTGAGGAACCTGCAACTGTCTACTTCAATCCTGCAACAAAATTGTTAAAGGTCTTCCCTACACAACAAAGCTCAAACCTGCATGTTAGTTTAGCTGAAAACAAAGCATGCAATGCAAAAGTCTATGAGATGAGGAAGAAACAAGATAAATCAAATTAGATTAATCTTATTCTACTGTATGATAGCATACCTTCAAGGCCTTACAACTTAATCACAAAATTGAAATATAAGATACATATTACCTCATGAAGAACATTGCATTAGATCAAAGCATCCACACATTTGAGTCCACACACCAAAGATAGCTCCAAAGTTTTTTATTATTCCAAAAATGATTACAACAATAGTACAAATTCTTTCCCAAAGCGAACTAGGTTGAGGAGAGGTCGACCCTGCTTAAATAACATTTGAGGTGATATTTCCAAAGGGGAGATGCGCTAGGGTTAGGGTTGAGGCGTGAGTGAACTAGGCTGAAAAGGGAGTGATATGGAGTGAAGCGAGGATGAGTGGAGTGAGGTGGAGTGGAAGTGTGAGGGCGAGTTGTGAGCATTGGGATGTGCGCCACTCTCCCTAAGTCTGCCACTCAAGCATGTGGGGTCGAGTCCCCACTTTGGGATCTCCCCCAAGTCCACATCACCTCAGTTAAGTCGACCTCACCTTTAACTAACTCGCCTAGGCTTCTAGTTGACTGGGGACAGGAGAAAAACATGTTTCAAACATGTTCCCCAGTTCTCCTAAAAAATAGGAGATTAATTTAATTACCCCTTTTCTGTAATTTTCGAGTAATTTTGATTTTTTAGTGATAATAATCACTTTTTTGTCTCGAAAGATGGGATATAGGGGTTTACATGATACTCAGACTGTAAAACGACTATAAATATGACATCTGACAATGTTTTATGCCATTTTTTTACAATTTATTGACTCAAAATTAATAAATTCCATTTTTGTGGGAATTTAATTAATTCACTAAAAACTTAAAAAAAACCTATCAAACTTAGCCGCAATTTCCAAATGACTCAATCAATATGTCCTAGTATGAACTGATATACATTTAGACACTAGACATTGGATTTTCCATGCCAAGACCTGATCGCCAGTACATACTTCGGCTTTGGAGCTAGTCTTCTGAGTGAAAAAACTTAGAAATTATTTAATCGCTCACAAAGGCAAGCAGAAAAAATAACTAACAAGTAGAAAAAAACACTCCAAAGTATGTGCTCACTCCTAGGTCTTAGGTGGCCAATAGCCTTTTACAATATCTCATACTTAGGACATTTATTACAATAGTGGAAATGTGGAAAAAAATGGTCTTTTGCAAGACCGATTGAACTCTGAACTCTATCATATCAACACTGATTGCTCATTCTTTGGCGGCTCTTCAGGAAATCCAGCTTGTGCAAACTGGTGGATAACAGGGTTCACCAAAAGCAAAGAAAATTCTTACTTATATTAAATATTTGTTTAGATTGATTTGCTCATTTTGGTGTTGTATGTAGATGACTTGTTTTTGACAAGTGTAGAGTAGCTCATTCTAGGGTGCAAAACAAACATGGCGCCTAAGTTCGAGATGAAGGACATTGGCATGATGCATTACTCGGGGGATTGGAGGTTTGGCAGAGACCAACAAGAATTTTCCTTGGGCAAGGTAAGTATGGAGTTCAGATCTTGAAGAGGTTTTGGATGGAGGACTGTAAACCTAAAGTCACACCCATGATCACTAATCTAAAGAAGGTGACAACTTCAGATTTGAAGTTGGTGTATCCCACGTTGTACAAGCAATTTATAGGTTCTTTGATGTATTAGGTCAACACCAAGCTAGATATATGTTTCGCAGGGAACAACTTGAGTCAGTTCATGGTCGAGCCAAGGCAGGAGCATTGGGTATTAGCAAAACATATGCTTAGGTATTTGAGGGGCATTGTGGAGTATGGTCTCAGATGTAATGTCCCTTTCCCGAGGATGATTGCAACACAGAGCGACCTAGTAGTCTATATGTTCCTGTAGACTATAGTCGAGAGGAAAAAAGGGAATAACACCTTTATTTGATGTCATTTAATGAAAATTCTAAAGTGAAAGTGATATTAGATAGTAAAAAAGAGAAAAAAGTGTTTTAGGTGACTTAAGTGATTATTAAAGATAAAACTTAGGAAAAGTCAATTAATTAAAGTGAATGTGGAATTAGATGAGGGTTGAGTATAAAGGAGAAAAAATGACATAATTCCACTATTATTGAGAATTGAGTTGAGAATTGGACACCAGAGGAGAAGTTAGGCGACTTTTTGATGTTTTGAGGATTTCTGGAGGAAACCACCACCATTGATAGATTTTGGTGTTGAAATACACACCCTAAGCCATCGGAAGAATCACTCAGATTCTTCATCAGTCTTAAAAGTACAGGATTGGATCCTTCCTCGAGGATTCACATCAGTTAGAGGTTCAATATTTAGGCAGATTCAAATCAGAGATATAGCGTGGATTTACCTTGGTAGTGTGAGGGTTTGGAGGAGGATTGACCACTCAGATAGATCACTAGGCTTGGAGAAGCAGGGTGAGCCTAAACCCTGAAAACCCATTTGAAAGGGAGGTAGGGTGCTTCCATTGGGATAGGTCCCATCATTTTCCGACAGTTATTTCTCTTGGCGTGTCATTTTCATTAGTAGCCAGTGCGTGGGGTATCCTAGGAGTTGATTCAGAGATCTGAAAGTGCAACAACAAGTTCCCAGAGCCTGGCGACTTACTCTTGAGCCAGAGCGAGTCATCTAGGGAGAGGGGTGACCCATTTGAGACATATCCCATCAGATTCCAAGGAGTATTGCTATCAATTCTCAGTTTCCAGTCAAATCCAACAGTTCAACGTCATAATGCATGTAGCATTTTCTTCCATGCATGCAGCAGATTCGACTTGCATGTTATGGATCTATCGTCGCATGTTATAGATCGATATTCTACTAGAATTTCCTTGTATTACAAGCTAGGTCTATCTCTGTGAAGATCTAACTGAAGAGTTTTTGAACTTTGTTTCAGTATTTCACTATATTGTCATTTGGTGTTGATTATTAAATACAATGAGTTTGATAATGGATCCAAAATACTATGCATGCTTAGCACGAGATTATAAAACCAATCAAACACATCCAAAAACCTCATAAACTCAGTGAGAACCCCCCGATGTATCAGATCTACAACATAAATCCAAAGATTAATAGTTAATATCTAGATCCAAGGATTTGAGATATTACATCAGATATCTTGGAGATGGTGAAGTGAAGTTGCAAGGGTATATAGACTTAGATTGGGCAAGCAATGCAATAGATACAAAGAGCGCCTCAGGTTGCTGCTTTAGCTTGGGATCAACAATGATATCCTGGTTCAATAGGAAGCAAAGTTCTGTGGCACTTAGCCTGTTGAATTTTTGAATACTAGACTAACTGCAGTAAATAACCAGGATCTCAACAAGATTAACCAAGCACAAAATAAATTATGGGTTTGCTTGTTTTTCCATAGGCAATGTTCTTTCATTGCCATCCAACCATAGACATCCTCAAGTGCCACCCCTGAGCAGAGCATAGTAGTTATCTTGGGAAACCGTTCTACACAAGGGGAGACAACCCAACACCTTTTCTTATAGAAAAGATCCATGCCAAAGACATAATAACCAAGAACAAGCTCTATTCACTAGAGAAAACCAATAAGAAAGAATCCAACAATACTTATCTCAACAAGGAGATAACTCAACAATGTAAACCCTAGCGCACCACTAAGGCTTAGAGAAATACCCCAACTAGACATGTGCCTTCCTTCCTTCAATGAAATGTAGCAGCTGCAGCTCGCACTTAGACTTGTGCCCTTTCTACAGTGAGGAGAGAGTGTGTGTAAATGAGCTAGCGTCCACTCTTATTTATACTAATTTGCTAGTGAACTTTCCTAGTGGGGTCGACCTATCTTTTTTGGAAAATACATTTACTTTATCTTTTTCTGGCAGGCCGACTTGACTTTTGGAGCAATAGATTTCTTCTGGGGTTTCTTTAATTCTTTCAAATGGTTTTCCTTTAACGTCTTGGGATCTTCTTCTATAAGAAAGGTTGTCCCGGAGGTGAATATCTCCCGCTACCAAAAACATCAACACTCCCTCTTAGCCAGGGAGGTATTCTCCTTGATGTTTTTCGTCTGGTTCTCATAGCCTCGTAGGCTATGCCATGTTTGTCTGACCATGCCATGGTCACGCAGACCATGCTATTGGTAGCATCATCATGTCTCACATGGCTACACCCAATGCGGGCCTTTTCTAGGACTTCATCACCACTAGAATACACTAGGACCTACTCGCTCGTAATGTGGCACTAGGACCTACTCGCCTGTAGTGCATCGTCAAGGACCTATTTTCCCATGACATGTCCACTTGGGCAACTCCCAAGGGACGTATCCTCATGGTCTACTCCCATGGGACGCTGGGTGCCACCCCAGGACAAATTGTCACTACTCTGACAAGTGTCATGCTCAACTCCGTCTCACAGAAGCGTTCTCCAAGTCAACCCAGCCTGATATGGGGAGAAGATCAGGGGCGTTTCCACAGATCAATCCAACCCATCGACCTGGGGAGAAGACCGGTCTCAGGTCAACCCAACCCAACACAACTGAGAAGAACCGTCTCAGGTCAACCCAGCCCAACACAACTGAGGAGAAGACCCATTTTAGGTCAACCCAACTCAACACAACTGAGGAGAAGACTCGTCTCAGGTTAACCCAACCCAACACAACTGAGGAGAAGACTTGTCTCAGATCAATCCAGCTCAGTCCATCGGGGAGAAGTTAGGGAGAAGACACAACACACTTGCAGATCAACCCACTGCCCTGGGGAGAAGATCTGGAGAGTGTCCTCACAGGTCGACCCAACCCACTATTCTGGGGAGAAGACCTGGAGAGATATCTCAACCAAATGGATTACAATCCAAAGGTCCTTGGGCACCATCACAATACAACTTATCAATCCATCGATAAGTGTAATACTCAACTTAGTCCATCGAGGACTATCGTCATAGAAGAATGTCTCACGACGCTGCAACCATCAATACTGCCTCTTAATGAGAGGGACATTTCTCTCCAAGTTTATCACAGAAGTGCTCGAACTTCGACTTGGCAAGAGGCTTGGTGAGAACATCTGCAATCTGCTCATCTGTAGGAAGGTATTCCACTAGTATTGTCTTCCTCTGCACCATATCTTGAATGTAATGAATCACGGTGGGATCCAATATCTTATCAGACAATTCTGCAAGGAGCTTCTGAAGCCACACTGCTTCACATACTGCCATAAATACTACAATATACTCTGTTTCTGGGGTACTCAAAGCCACAAAAGTCTGTTTCCTGCTACACCTGGAAACCACGACAAAAAATTAATGGAGAAATATCTTGGTTGAACAAGCAACTTCCCAAATCTGAAAATTGCTTCTCCAAACCCTTAGTGACCTGCAAATAAGTGAGATCTTGCTACAAAACAATAAGGAGGTGAGCACATGAAATGAAAATTGCAAAATACTTTCCAATACCATACAAGTAACCCATTATGTCTATAACAATACTACCATAAACTTAACCAAGCAAAATACTTTGC
This sequence comes from Picea sitchensis, assembly GCA_010110895.2. Taxonomy (NCBI): domain Eukaryota; kingdom Viridiplantae; phylum Streptophyta; class Pinopsida; order Pinales; family Pinaceae; genus Picea; species Picea sitchensis. Next base: position 98,807 of record SNQJ01S0003588.1, read on the forward strand.
TTGGGATCACCTAAATTAAATTTTAAAAGCAAGAAAACCCACAGGAAAAATATGGCAGCAATGTCACCTCAAGCCAAAACCATAAGGAGCATCAAGAAGACTCTCAATGCACCATGAAATTCCCTCCAAAGCTTTTCTTTATTCCAATAGAAGCAAGCTTGAGCAAATACTTGCCACAAGCTTGAGAAGAAAGAATGATAATAAGAAGAGAGAGAGAGAGAGAGGAGTGGGAGAGATTTGGGTATAGTAACAATACTGAGAATAGATGTGTAAAATGAGGGAGGGGAGGCTTCGTTTTATACTTGGGAGAGGAGAGAGACCCCTCCTGGATGAGTTACAAGTGTCACACATCCAAGAGAAATAGACAAGTCAAGGAAGAGTCACTTTTAGGGTTTTGGTAGTGAGTTAGGGTTTGAGGGGTTTTGTGAGTAAAATTGACTATTTAGTAATTAAAATCACTAATTTCACTCACAAAGGTGGGTACTTATGTAAAGTGGGTGCTCTAGGTTCAAATATGAGCACCCCCAAGGCATATGAAGCCTCCTAGTTGAAAAAGGGCCATATTGGCATGCTGGACTTCTGAACTCTGAATTTTGAACAAGTCATTGTTCAATCTTTGGTGGCTCATCTGCAAGTCCATCCTAGTGCAACTTGGTGGATAACAATACCTATTGGGAAGAGAGGATAGGAGGGTGTACATGTATGCCCTTTGCGTGGAAATTCAAGCAATCTATATGGTGTATTAAGGATTTTCTCATTTATCTTTCCTATGCTGCAATATGGGTTCCAATGGTGGTATTAGAGTCATGGCAGAGCATTCTTTAAATTTTTAAGAGTGTAGGTAGATAGAAAATTGCCACCATTGCTCAATGAGATGCTAGAGCTAGTATGTTTGTGGTACAGGATGAAAATATGAGCTCCCTGCATAAACCTTTCAGCAGTGCACAACAACTCAAAAAGCCAAATAAAACACACATGCACTACTAGAAAGCCACAAAAACATGTAGTGTAGAGCACTCACATAAGCAACACATAGGAAAAAAGCAAAATAAACACGAAACAAATATGTTCTATTAAATTGGAAATGAAAGGGTTTCTTCAAATTAATAAGCAAATGAAATTACATGAGCATGTAGCCTCAATGGGCTCTTGTTGTTGCAAATATTACAATAGTCAAAGCCCTTTCTTGTTAGATGCCCACTAGTCTTAGCCTCGGTTGGGATTACAACAAACATAATTGAATTCTTCACAACAAAATAAATTCTTTTCTTTATAGCTACCTGATTTGGTCTTTTGATAAGGGTTATGGGTTTTTTTTCTCAGTGATTCTCGTGTATTTCTACCTAGAATTCACACACTGGAACTACATCAACTTTGACTTCACCAAGGAGGTTCTACCCACTTTCTCAAACTGGAACTTCCATTTTCTTCTTCTCTCCACAATTCTACCCAATGACCTCTGTTGGAATTTCCTTCTGCTGCTAGCTGCCTCTCTCTAGGTTGTCTCTCCCTTGTCCTCTCTAACTCCATTCTTCCTCTCTTTCTCCCTTCCCTATTCTCTCTTTTCTACATGTCGCAATGGATGAACCTCCTTCCTTTTCTTGATGCTTCCCCACTTATTTTCTCTTGAGCATTTACTTCTTTCAATTGCCCTACCAACCAACACAAGTGCATTGAGTTTACATACTCTAACATCACATGGAGACTCTGTTGATGTTTTTTGCATCAGACAAGTACTTCCACAGGTCTAAGTGTCTAGACGTGTGGAAGTCGTCCAAAGCCTTCTACCATGGTAATTTACTTTTATTAATTAATTGAGTTTTTTTAATGAAATGCTAAAGTAATTAGCATTAGTGAATTAAATATTAGCCATTGATCTCAAGTGAGGTGAGAAGTAATCTCATCCATCAATCACTTTGGAGATTAGGGTTAGGTCATAACTCAATATTATAAAAGCATGGCAAGGGTGAAGGAGGTAATACTTGATACTTTTTTCATACAGAGAGGGTTGGATCATGAAGGACTGTGATTCAAGGAGATCTTGGATAGGTGGAGAAGGACTTCCATCTAGAGATCAGTACAGGTCGGGGAGAAGAGAGAATAGAGGCAACCACAAGCGGGTTTCAACAAATTGGAGCCGCAGTAGCAGGGTCGCACTGTACAGAGTTTTCTGTACAATATTTGTTCTTGTGTACATGGGTTTCAATGGAGATAGGGGCGTATACGCGGGTTTGATAAAGGAAAGGAACGTACATCTCGGGAAATGTGAAAGTTTGGGATCGTACAACAGAGTAGGAGTTTCTAGAGTTTGCAAGTGTTGTCTAAAGTTTTCTGTATTTCTCTATGGGCCATATTCCTAGTAAGGGAGCCCTTGTAAGCATTGGATTTATTTGAATGATAAGCTTAATTGATGGGCAAAATATCTTTTTGTATTGTGTTTGAGATTTTGGTTTCTAGTATTGCTTCTACTATTTATTTGAGTTGATTTTCTAGCAAGTGTATTCTGTTTTGTGAGATGCTAATTTGATTTGCAACAAGGAAATCACTAGATAACTGTTAAATTTTAATGAAGATTTGTACCTTGGACAAGTGGTTCCTATGGGTTTTTAAACTTTTACCTAGGAATGTGGTCCACAACTTAAAAGTGGGTCTTTTTCATAAAGTCACTTTATAAGTGGTAAAGTGAACTTTAAATTAGAAAGTGAAAAGTGACTTAGGAAGTTAATGCACCAAGTGGGTTTTTATTTAAGTTGGATGAGTGAAATTAAATAAAGTGAATATTAATGGAGCATTTAATTTCCACCGTTGATCTTGGGCAATGTGAGCCCTTGGATCAAAAAGAAACCTAAGAGTCACTTAGGGATTCTAAAGGAGGAAAAAGACCAAATGAGAAGTCATTCTTTCCAAGAGAGATCGAGAGATTGAGAGAGAGCAAGAGAAGGAGAAGTTTCTATTTTTCTGAGAAGAGAATGCAGCAGAGAAGAGACACGAATTCCAAGGCAAAACTAGGGCACAAATTTCGAGGCAGCCAGCAGTGAGGATAAATCCGTACGGTATGGATTTGGTACAACAACATTTATTGCACCTGTTCTGGACGCATAGCTGCACGAAAATCGAAGGAAAAGGGCGCATTTATCAGTCCGTACAGGTTGTACGGCCGCTGTCAATTCTGGGCACGATTTCCAACAAAATCGTACAACATTTAATGTTGTGACAGTCCGTACGGTACGGTTGACTGAGCACAGTTTTCGAGGTGGCAGATTTTTGGGTTTCTTCCAGTCAATTTCAAGCACGGAAATCGAGGAAGAGATAAGTAAAATTCTGTTGGTTTTATTTTTGCTGAAATGTAATTTCCAGAAATTGAAGAAATAAGAACTCCCTCTCTCTCACTGATTTTCCCCACATTGGGGTTTTTCCAGGGTCAATTGACCAAATATCACTGTGTCATTAAATGTGTGCTTGCTGGTTTAATTTCTGAGTTTTTAAGACAGCCATTGAAAAGATCATTTATTTCATGTGTTTCAATCAAATTTCATTTTAATATTTAATGCATATTAATGTCTGCAAATTTCATTAATATTGGGAATGGGCATTAAACATTTGGAGTGATAAGGAGTGATTGAAACCGGGATTGGGATAAATTGCAGAAGTGAGAAAACACAAAAAAAAAATCAACAATAACAAAGTACCTAGGTGCTGGGATTGAGGAAAATCAACAGATTGTCCAAGTTGGAACGTGCCCTCCCCCCTACTTTTCATCATCTTCTAGGTTTGTACCCACAAGAGAGATTATATCCGTTGAATGAGGGAGGAATCGACAGTTGAGGCTAGTGCAACTCCCATTTGCATCTTTCAACTGTTCCACCAACCAAGTCAAGTGCATTGAGTTCACATACTCCAACATCACATGGAGACTCTCCAAGTTGGAACCTGCCCTCCCCCCTTACTTTTCCTCATCTCCTATGTTTATTCCCTTAGGAGAGATTATAGCCGTTAAATGAGGGAGGAATCGACGGTTCAGGCTAGTGTAACTTCTCTTCTCGCTCTGACTTTCCTTCTCCCAAAAATGCTCCTTGGGTCTCCAACTATTGATCTAGGTTGAGGCTCTAACAATTGAGTCAAATGTGGGATCTCCTCCACTTTCAGTGTGTTGTTATTGTTGTTCTTTGCAGGGGTGTGCATGAATGCTCCTACATTAGGATGCAATTGATGTAGAAGAGTATAGTTAGCATAGCCATGGAGTGCTGTAGATGCTTGTGAGCTTTGTGTTCTTTTTGAGCTCTAGTAGAGAGTTTTCAAGGCTATGAAAGGTTGTGTGGCTCATTGTAACAATATGTTGCTGCTACATTAGTGAGAAGTGTATGGTGTTGTGTGGGTCCAATGAAATGGACATTTCCTTGCTTAGATGACTTGGTGAGCATTGTAGCAAACATGAAAATAACTATTGGAAAGGAGTGGAGAAAAGCTTGTTGGAAATTTACTATTGTGAATTATTGGAGCAACAAGATTGTTGTATAGAGTGCAATTGTTAGTGAGAAAAAGGTTGTCATATGTAATGTCCCCCTCTCCTTGACAATAACAAAGATGGACTAAGTAGTGTAGTCACCCCTTTAGACTATAGTCCCATGGGTAAAAAGGGGTTGAGGCAATAAAAGTCACTTAAGGAATTAAAGTGATTTATTAAAAAGTGACTTTCAAGTAGAAAATAAAAGGTGAAGGTAACTTAAGTGAAAAATCAAATCACAACCTTAGTAAAAAGCAAAAAGGTAACTCAACTGAGAATTAGATTGGGAGGTATAAAAGAGAGAGGAGGCGCCTCACTCCTCATTCTTGTCTAGTTTCTCATTGTGATCACTTGAGCTCTACAACTTACGTTTTGAGGGTTTTGAGTCAAGAAACCCTAGAGGCCAACAAGGAGGTGAAATATTCCTCCATTCCTGGTCCAAGCTTGGCCAAGGAGGTGCAAGATCCCTCCCTTGCCATTCTATCCATTCACAGGTATTCATCACTCAGTATTTGGAGGCTAGGGCGCAGATTTGAAGTATTTTCCAGCAGGGGAGAGCAACTCCAAGGGAAGAAGTGTTCGATTTTCTCTAGGGAGGCTAGATCAGCCGTTCCACCTTTTACAGGGTTCATTGCTTGGGTCATAGTGTCCTTTTGCAGCATTTTCTTCAGGGTTTCTCTTATTATATGATTTTTGGTGGCTTGGTCGAATTTCTGAAGGAGGGCGCAATTCTCACTGATGAGGCTTAGAGATCTAGAGGGGGACTCAAGGGTTTTAACCCTAGCTTGCTCCCATCCATTTACTTGGCACCTGATCTACATTTTGACTGTATTTTGGAGTTATTTGGAGGTCATTGACTAGAGGGCCGAAATATTGGGTTTATCCAGCCAGCCAGGGCCGTACCAGTCCCAGATCTAGACACACATGGAGTTACCAGCTCATATCTGAGGGTTCCAGTTATAAAGGGAAACACATTGATCTTGTAATAATCCATATTCAGTTGGGGAAGCTCCAAGAGGCTCTATATCTTTCTATATTGTACCAGATCTGCAGATCCATGTATGAAGATCACTTATATTATTAAATAAAGGTCAGATCTGAAGNCATTGATCTTGTAATAATCCATATTCAGTTGGGGAAGCTCCAAGAGGCTCTATATCTTTCTATATTGTACCAGATCTGCAGATCCATGTATGAAGATCACTTATATTATTAAATAAAGGTCAGATCTGAAGCTTGCTATCTTTTATTGTGTATTTTCTTCATTATCTTGTGTTCCAGACTTGTTGTGATGTCATCTATAAACTAAAACTCAGAAAACCATTTCAGCACATCTTTCTGTAATAAAAACCTGCAAAACAAAACAACAAACACCAAACAGAAAACCCTAGTTCCTGGCCAAAATTGCTTGGGAACATTACATCATATGGGAAATATAGAGTAGAAAAAACAATGTTGTGTTTGTTGTCAAAGGAGGCTATTTCTGAATAGGACCTGTTTGTATGTGGGCAAAGTTTTTTGAGGAAGACTTTGTGGACAATTCCACTAGTTAGAGAACTATGGTTTTCCTTTGTTGGTTGTGGAAAATATTGCAGTTGAGGGTCATGAGGGCTCTCATGAAAGAAAGGAAATAGAAATAATGTATTGAAGGAGCATTGCAGTGTATGAGAAAAAACAATGTTTGATATGAGGGCTTGGGAACGTGGCAGGCAAAGCATGATAGATGTGGTTATTTGTACGCAATATGAAGAACATGAAATGTATGGCAACATGATGATGTTTCCTGAAAATGGGCATTGTTTTTGCTATGACATCTAGTATGGTAAGGGGTGTGTTGCTTTACAAGCAACAAGGGGAACAACTCCTCTATAGGAGGCTATGGAGTTTGATTACTTCTGATTTAGAGGGCTTCCTTCCATTGTTGTTTCGTTATTGCTTGAAGGGCATCGAGGATCTTGTCAAATCTCCTTTGTGAATGATAGTTTGATGTGAGAAATAGGGTATATGGCATGATGGATTCATGGCCCTTTCTTAGTATACAATGTAGCACAAGGGGAGAGCTCTTCAATCCCCAAATTCCCAACCATTACAATGAAAAGAGAGCTCTTCTTTATAGAGTGAGTCTCTTCTCTCATACAATAAAATATTAGTATCTTTTAAGTAACTCCTTGACAAGTCAAACAAATATTATAATGATGGAGTAGTTAGATCTCTCGTAAATCCATGATTGACCATATTACAACATGTGGAAAGTAGCCTCTCCAAGGCAATTCGGTCCCATCCAAAAATAGGAGTAGTATGCACCAAATAATGCTCATGAAGAGGATGCACCACCAAAATAAGGCATCAAACCAAGTCAAATGCCAAGTGTCCAGATGGAATGTGCTCTCCAAGAGTGTACATGCATGCAACCATTCCACATGTGTGAATTCCAAGGTGACCAACTCCATGGATGAATGTGCAAGATGCCAAGTGGATGGAGCGCTCCAGAAGAAAAAATGTTGTCAAAACCCCAAAATAACAAGTGGACCATCTCCACAAAGCAAATCCAAGGAGATAGGGTGAATTGGGGTTTTGACCATGCTAAAACTCCATATTTATATCTCCAAGAATAGCAAGAAATGTCTCCAYAAGTGTGCCCTCCAAGAATATGCAAAAATAGCAAGAAGTAACCTTCCATATGTGCACCCTCCAAGAATAATCTCCAAAAATTGAAAGGAGACCAGAACAAGAGCATGCTATGTCACACATGTGACCCTCCTCATGTGCCACACRCCTCCCAATAACAACTTCCATAATCACCCCAAATAAAATAATATATACTTGCCTAAGTCAAAGAGGTGAGGTTGCTCTCCAATGATGGTCAAAATATGCAAAGTGTAGCTGAAATATCCATGCAATAAAGATGAGAGAGCACTTCTAAATAACAACTTCCATAATCACCCCAAATAAAATAATATATACTTGCCAAGTCAAAGAGGTGAGGGTGCTCTCCAATGATGGGTCAAAATATGCAAAGTGTAGCTGAAATATCCATGCAATAAAGATGAGAGAGCACTTCTAGGAGGTGTGCCCTAGAAAATTGTGCCATGTAACTACCTAAACCACCCAACAAAATATAAAATATTCTTCAAGTGAAGTGCCTCTTAGGATAATGTGCCAAGGTGGTTAGAACTCATTAATAGAATATTCCTCCATATGACATGTCACAAACGTGTTCAACCAACCCAAGAGAGCGCCCTAGAGAAGTGTGCCAACCTCTTTAAGATGCCAATAAAATATTACATGCCTTGAAAGGGCCTGCAAGAAGGGGGCAACACCACTAGAAAGCTCCAACCATGTCCAAAATAGCCACTCCAAGTGTGAAAAGGAAGCATATAAAATAGGGTGTCCAAGCTATTAACTTTAATTTGAATAAATTAGATTAATTTAATCATTAAATAGTTAAATCAACCTCAACATGTGTGTACAAACGTTAATGCTCAAATATAACCATAGTCCTCCTCGCAATTTTTCACCAACAAATTAAATCACCATGAACATGTGTGCCAATAAGGGGTGCACTTTAATAAAGTGTTATACCATGTAAATAAAAGATGTTCTCCCTAGCAAAACCCCTCCATGATAACGACAAAACATAAGGTCCAACCTAAAGTGCACCACCACCAAGGGATTATTATGTCAATATCACCATTTAACCTTACGAAAAGATTAGATTACCCTCAAATCATAATGTAATACCCCACTGTCTAACTCAAACTTAGGAAATAACGTATCAATGAGGGAACTAACATCATGAAACATATTCCCCCCTTGGTGATGTCTAGCAAATGTGACATCATAAAGTTAAATCACCTAGAAAAATCCCACAAAGGCAACATGAATCATCCAGCCATAGCAACATGAGAATGGACATAACCAAAAGGCTAACCCATCCAACCATCGAGTGTGTTCCCCATCACACATCCAACATATAAAGACCATGTAGAACACCCCTCCTAGTGCCACCAAATAATTCCACATCATCATGCAAAGGTCACTAGGAAACTTCAACCATTATGAAACATATATCTCCTAACCATTATCATTTAACCACTTGGGGGGCTAAAACCATCATCCATATCCAAGATAAGCATATATATCAAACCACCATAATGAAATAGTATGCTCCACACCCATAAAAAATGGAACCAAGTGGTGATCAACAAAGCAAGCACGATCACCATCCAACCAAGATGAAGTGAGAGTTCCCCAACCAAAGATCTCTATCAAATGATCAACTGCAATGAGAAGAAATGGGCTCCATGAAGATGTATCTCCCAAGTTGGTCCAATGCTCAAGAGTAGCAGCAGCAAGTCTCCATCAACGTGATGAAAATCACAAGATGGAACCTTAAGTTGTAACACGGCCCTATTGAATAGATTCTGAAAGTGTATGGCCATTGGCTAGGATCAACGATTAAAAGTAACCGAGTTTCCCTTGATTTCACAGTTTTTTTAAATGCAATGTATGTTGCTTCAAATAAATCCGAGGTACGATTTCACATTTTTTCGAACACCAGGAAAACACTTTATCAATTCGATCCATATTCACTGAATAGGAATAAAGTGTTATTTACATGTGGTCTTATCTATTGCTTTTAAGTTTTATGATTTTATGGAAGAATTTAATTGTGTATGGAATATGTTATTGAATCTGCAGGATATGGTGTCTGAGAATCTTCTTTTGAGGGGAGGGCCTAGAAGTTTGGGAGACTTTGAGGAAAGCCTTTCATCTTCGTACTTGAAGGATATGAAGACAAAAAGTGTGTCAGAATGCCAACCTGTGCCTGTTTCTGATCTTGGAACCGTTGTAAATGTAAAATTCTCTAGGCCTATCATCCCTGACATCAAAATCATGTTAGTAGTGGTTGCAGTCTCAGTAATCATCGGTTTGGTCATTGGAAGAAATTATTAGATTACACTGAAAATTGGGCCATCTAGGTTAATGTACAATAGCCTATAGTTAAACAAAACCCATATCTGCATAACGTTACTTGAGAGGCTGAAGCAGAGAGAAGGTTTACTCCAAGCCTGGTTCTAAAATAAATGAAAGAAGATTGATTTAAATTGGTGCGGGTAAATCTTCATTATTATCAGACATATTTCACATAATGTGGAGCGAACATTACAATGTCTAACTTGTACTAGAGAAAATGGTATAATGTCCCATCTCTGAAATTTTGGAGATGCATTAGGCCTGTTTCCAGTTATTTGTCTTAATGTCCCATAAGGAGTAGCAGTGTAAATAACTTTTCTACAATACTGTCGTAAAAGCTTTGTTGTATTTTTGCAACTTCGGGTAATGTCCATGATACATCACTGCAATGTCTAAATTTTACATCCATCACTTACCATGCAATGTGTGGTATGTTTAAGACAATTGAACAGTACATGATCTCGTGATAATCCATGACAGCTAAACTAAACGACAACCTGCCCGGTGTAGGCACTAAGAATGGAATTTGGGCAGGCAGCAGGCCATTCGAACAACTTTGCCATTTGACTGCATGCCTTTTTTGAATAATATGGTATATATCTTATCTCAAGTAAATAAACAGGAATTACTTATATAAAGCAAGAGAATAAAATATCAATGTTATTTCATGAGAACTTGATAACTACATGGGGATGAATATATTTACCTGTGCTTTCTTGAGTAACAATTTCACGAGAATGTACGGACAAGCAGTATCCATTTGCAACATGAAAGTCTTTCATTTCGGTACTGCTAGCTTTCTTCAGCATGCTCATTCTCATGGAAAATATAATGTAGAGTTAGCAACTTGACTGTACAATTTATTGTCTTCCCAAATGCTTGATCCGTTAGCAAGTGTTGGATTTAATAGCCAACTAATCAAAGAAAGATATTTGAAAGGCTATTAAATATCCCCTTGGATGGATTTCAAATCAAGTTTTCAATGGAAAATAATTTCCCATGCTTAAATGTAGTTATCAGATAAAGAATGTTCTAAATACAATTCCTAGTTTGCAAAGTTGAGCTCTTGATAATTATAGGAATGAGTGTTAAGTATAAGATCCATCTATCAAGCGTCGAGAGATAAAATCCATCAAGGTGTAAGTCTTCTCCAAGTTTTACTTCTTCAAAAAAGTTAGCATCTCCATGGATTTGATCCCGCTTGATAGAGCCGGAGTTAAGATGGATCTACTSYGGTTAATAATTACTGCATTGATTCTCATTGATTCATATTATGGGATTCTTTTTATATTGATAATAAATTATGAATGTGATAAAAATAATTTAATGATGTTCGCGCATAATAGCCATGGATGAAACCTTCCGGAGTTATGATGGATCTACTTTGATTAGTAATTACTGCATTGATCCTCATAGATCTACATTATGAGATTCTTTTTGTATTGATGATCTACTTTGGTTAGTAATTACTGCATTGATCCTCATAGATCTACATTATGAGATTCTTTTTGTATTGATAATGCATTATGAATGTGAAAAAAATAATTTAATGATGCTTGTACATAATAGATCTACATTATGAGATTCTTTTTGTATTGATAATGCATTATGAATGTGATAAAAAAATAATCTAATTATGCTTGTACATAATAGCCATGGATGAAAACTTTTAAACAGTGATAACGTTGTAGATAGAAAAAATAACTTCATACGTGTTGATACCTTCGATACTTAGTAATCCATTTTAACTAATATTTGATTTGAAGCTGCCCAATAACTTGCATTATTTTTTTCTTTCCTTGTATGTGAGCCTTAGAGGGAAGAGATATTTTAACCTTGACAAATTTGTTTACTGCTGTAAGTTTTGAAATGTTCAATATCGAAACGACCATCTATCATCAGGGATAATTTGTTTACTTTCAATTACTATATATATATATATATATATATATATTTCGTGAAACACATCTCATTTCAAAGTTAAAGTAAATTGTATTTTTCATGACTCAAGGTTGATATAACATAATACTCTTTAGGAGCTCAATGTACCACTTGCTGGAATTGATCTTGGGTGGGGAGCATACCACAGTTTTTTTTTTTTTCTCTCAACAGTTTGGACTAGATCTAATTGACAAATTATATATATATATATATAAAAGGTTGACTTTGAAATGTTTTACTATATTTTTGTTATTAATATTTTATTGTTTTTTTGAAATGTTATTTGTCAGCTTTATGTTGAGTATAAAATTATACATCTCCCTCATACTGGGTTGTAGAAAGAACCTCTCAATGCCATAATAATTAGTAACTTCATTTTTCTGAAATGTCATTTGGGTTGTAGAAAGTATGTCTCAATTGAATAAGTATTAGTAGTTATATGTGAAACCACTTTTTAATGTAATTGGTTAATTTCTTCTTATTGATAAAATGCTATCTTAACAATTAAATTAAATGTGATTTGACCATTAAATTAAATTTTTAATGTAATTGGTTAATTTCTTCTTATTGATAAAATGCTATCTTAACAATTAAATTAAATGTGATTTTGACAATTAAATTAAATGTGATTTTGACAATTAAATTAATTAAATTAAATGTGATTTTGACAATTAAATTAAATGTGATTTTGATTTTACATTGGCATATGAATGGAGCATACACTTATATAATTTTCAACCACTTTTTTTAAAAGTAATTAACCACTTTTTATTTTTATTTTTTATTTTATGTAATTGATTATTTTTTTATTGTTGACAAAGTGTAATCTTTCACAATTAAATGTGATTTTGATTTTATTTAGGGTTCAAGAATAATGCTTAATAGGGATTCATGTTTTYATTATGGTTTGAGTTGTTTTAAGAATTTTGAGTGAATTATATATTTATGTTTTTAGGGAAGAAATTCAAACTCAAGTTTTACTAAATGATGTTTGAAGTAGAAAAAAAAAAGGTATATATTTTTATTAAATTTTAAATAAGATATGTTGTCTAGTAATTAAATGGTCAATTGCATAGGGTGTAGTAAGTTTGTCACTGTAATCTTCAGTCTCATTCACAAAAAGTGATTAAATTGAGGGCAATTATTATTTAGAATCATGTAATTGGATCTATTACTTTACTACTTATCTAAGTGAATCAAGTTTGGGTCCACTATCTCAATGTTTGTCTAAAATCAAGTTTAGATCCACTATAAAGCCAAGGCAATTATATCGATTAAAATCATGTAATTGGATCTATTACTTTACTAATCTAAGTGAATCAAGTTTGGGTCCACCATCTCAATGTTTGTCTAAAATCAAGTTTGTATCCACTATCTTGATTTTATCTAAGTGAATCAATTGGATCTATATGAGATATTCCTAGACATGTAAACTAAGCCAATTGTTGTTAGAAATGTGGGCTGCAATATGTTATTCCATTTTTTGTCTGTCTAAGTCACCAAACCAGATTGTTATACTTACATTAAATGATGCTATGTGATAACAAATTTTACTTTTAAGATTAATAATTACATACCAATATGTGACATGCAAACCATGTATTTTAATAAATTTCTATCTAAACTTATATATACACATATGTGACATGCAAGCCATGTATTTTAATAAATCTCTGTCGAAACTTATATACACATTTATAGTACATTATTTTGGTAAAATGGTCTCAATTTGTAACTAGGATATCTTATGTTTTATTTCTTCGTTGGGAAGATTGCATTATTGTTGGTAAAATAATCTACATTTACATTGATGAGGTTAAGGAAAATAAAGTATGGGTCTTTTGAAATTGAAATTAAAGTTAATTAAAAATAAAAGAAAAAAAATATATTAAATTAATTAAAGCTTGTTTAACTTAAATAATTCAAGATTGCATTATTGTTGATAAAATAATCTACATATTTACATTGATGAGGTTAAGAAAAAAAAATACAAACATGGTTCTTTTGAAATTGAAATTAAAATTAATTGAAAAGAARAAAAGAAAARATTAAATTAATTAAAGCTTGTTTAACCTAACTTGAATAATTCATAAAACTATACAAACATGGGTATTTTGAAATTGAAATTAAAATTAATTGAAAATAAAAGAAAATATTAAATTAATTAAAGCTGGTTTAACCTAACTTAAATATTTCATAGAACTATAATTTTATTATTAGCATATAATTTGTATTTAAGAAAATAGATATTTTGAATGAATTTGTCTAATAAACTATGTAAAATAAACAACTTCCACTTAAACAAAATGAAAATAAGCGTTCCTTTTGTAATAAAGCAATTAACAAACATTTATTCATGGTATATTTAAACATTTATTCATGGTATATTTTTATTAATAAGAAAATTGTAAATTCCTTTTAATTAATAATTAAAGAAATAACGAGCATAATTATTTTTTTACTATTATTGCTATAATATGCCATATATTAATTAAAGAAATAATGAGCATAATTATTTTTTTACTATTGTTTCTATAATATGCCATATATTAATTAAAGAAATAATGAGCATAATTATTTTTTTACTATTGTTATAATATGTCATATATTGCTTGTCACATTTCTTTATGTGAAGGATTGGAAGTTTGAACATAGATAACTAGTAATAATGACATTTCAAATATGTATAAATATTTAGTTGCTTGAGTGGTCTAAGATACCAATTTTTAAATAGTAAACAAAAATGTCCCGAAAAACAACCTTTAAAAATATATTTGAAAACCCATTGTTTTATTGAAAGACACTCGTCAAAATACTCACATGCCCATTAACATAAGTGTAAATTTGATTGCATCCATGTTAGATGGGAACATAATCTTTTGTTCATTAAGTCGAAGCATGATGCTTTAAAAAGTATAAATGCTCATTGTCTTACACTTTACATGATGTCCCTTTCACGCCTATAGGTTGAATAATGATGAGATTCTTGAATTATGCATGTCTGTGGATCTAGAGCCCTTACATTATCCTAATGCCACATAATTTCATTATTGATATAGTTGATTGTGTTCCCTTTAATTTTATTTGAATGTAATCCCTTTAATTTTACGTGTGTAAAAATTGATTCTCGCTGGAGCATTTTCACCTTGAGTAACTCTACCTTCAATAATCTAAAGTAAACTATGCCTAGAAGTTACCTTATTTTAAAGTTTGGTGGATGAGGAACTACCTTATCAACTTTGTTTCTTATTTCCTTATCAAATAAATCATTCTCTTGCATAAGATTTAGACTAGCCACTTAACTTGGTATGCTTTGCTCATTGCCTAACATAACTTCCACAAAATACAAAGACTAAGAGTGTCCCCTACTATATGAAACCTTGTTTTTTAATCCTCTTTTACCCAATGCTCCATGTTGAAATCCCCATCCATTTTTTCCATACGAATTTAGGCCATTGACTCCTTAAAAAATGTGGTTAACATAGTGAAGATCTATATAATCTAGCACACCTCTAATGCAAGTATAGATATAAATTAAAAATGATGTAGAGACAAGAATGATGCAAGCTCACATTAACAAATSTGAGAGCCAAACACAATAATATTRGGGGCACTTGCACAACTAGGGTGAATTGCGCCAACAAATCTAAATGTAATGGGCGAAGAGTTATCCAAAATAAATTGCACCCTATTGATAGTTGAAATAATATACTAGACAACAAAAATGGGGAAACCCTCTTTCTTACAAAGAGAGAATTTTTTTACTTAGCACAAGTTATTGAGAAAGAGTAGTACTTAGCCACTTATTACATCAAAGCAACCTTTTCAACCATTGGAATGCAATGGACAAGGCTAAATGTTGTTTATCTAGTCTTTGAGAGATTTATGCACATTGGGCATTTGGAAMGCATAGTGTGACACCCATGGGGGGTAGGGGGGCCACTATAATGCCGACCTAATTGCACAAATGAGATTTACGCATAACAATGTTGTTATGGTGTCTGTCGTACATGATATATAATCCCATCCATGTGCATGACGTGCTACATTGGGGTGGACATGAGGGTACTTCAATTTCCCGATGAATGATTTTTGTCCCTATTGATTATAATAGTTAAAGTTTAAAACATTCTTATAAAATGAACTTAAATACAAAATAACTCAAATATGTAGTTTAATGTATAATAAAGATACTGTGATTTAATACTCAACAAGAAATATTATCGTTATTTTTACTTCATATTGGACATTGAGGCACTTCAATAAATCCATCTTTTTGTAGTTCCTTAGCAATAGAAGTCTGTGTAACTCAACCTCCAATATGGTATTCTCCTCAAGCCTAGTATGTTTACACTCTACTTGCAATGATGCTATAAAATTTAAATGTTATCAGTAATACCTTCATGTTCTTTTTAAAGAATATGGCATGCCTGTCTTTCCATCTAAAGTCTTTTGTTCAACAAAATTATGGTACTTCTCTTATAACTATTATAGTTTGGAGAAATCAAAATAGGTTGTTAAACACAATTAGGTTAAACCAAACAACATTCATAGTTCCTTCTTAAAACCATGTTCCTCTAATTTGTAATACAATTGTTCTATATTCGGCTCTTGTTATAATGTCATGTAGCTCTTATCTTTGGCTTATGTTTTGCATGTCATGTAGTTTGACATTTCCACCTATAAATTTAGTTTTGTTCTTCTTCTAAAATTAAACAAAATCATTCTCTATTTCTTATTTCTAGAATTTGAAATATAAATTATTTAAGATTAACTTTTATTATATATTTTCAAATTCTTCATTTTGTTTATTAGTCTTTGACACAACGAGTATTTTTTAAGTATATAGTTAAATTGGGCGGGCTTTATATTAATTTTATTGTTATGAATCAAATTTTTATAATGTTTTTGAAAATTTTGAAGAAAAAATTAAACTTTTTTTTTAGAAATATAAATTATGTTGTATATTCTTAAAATTTCATTAATTATTATTTTTAATTAGTCTAAAATCAAATCACGTGGATGAGACATAAAACTCCAATAGAGAATGAATTTATCAAAAGAATGAAATAAAAAGTAACACCAATGCATGTGGGAAACATGGGCATTGGTATATATGTTGCATAGTAATATCACGCTCAAGCATTGGATATAATGGGAACCACATGTGAAACTATGAGACACATTGAATTTTTTTTTAATACCATGATTACTAAAATTAAAATTCAAAGGCTCAAAGGCTAGTAGGTGGTGTGGATTGGATTCCCCAAGCATGGTCGTACATCTTTTTTTTTTTAATAATCCTCTTCCATGTTTTTCTTTGATAAGGGTCCGTTGTGGCCAAGAACTTTTGATACATGTTAATACAACAATTGTCACTAAAGCCAAGAAAGGGTAGGAAGCATTGAAGAGGGAGGCAAGATGAAGCAAGGGTAGGAAGAATTTAGAAGAGGGAGGAAAGATGAAGCAAGGCTAGGAAGCATTTACAAGAGGGAGTCAAGGTGATTCAGACCATTGATGGAGGTTCTTGCAAGTGAAAAACATGAAATGCCATGGTCATCAATTGTTTTTGACTCAGAGTCCACATTGTTTTATTGATACATGATAGAAAACAACAATGTACTCATTCATTATTCCATGAAAGGGTTTGGGGATGTTTTTTTTTCTCCCTCTATATGAAATAGTGTTGCACTGATTTGAAATTGGCTTTGCGGCTTTATGTATGCTTGGTTATATTTTGAACATCATGGGATTTGATAAACATAGTTTTAGGAACATCAAAGCATACTTGGGTTGTGATTGACCATGGCACTGAGCCAGTATTTGTATATTGCTAAGCTCCACAAGTGATGATGCTTGCAAACAAGTTAGAAAAAGGTTTTTTAATGTTCCTTTTTAGTGTTTTCAATGCAGATTTTGAGTCAAATAGTTTAATTTTGTAGTAGAGCCTTTTATTGTCCTCTCATTGATTATCTTGTTGTTTAGTTATTTTAATAGGTTGTTTGGGCATTGGGGAATGCAGTTAGTGACCCACCCAAATGCAGAGCTTGGATTCTCAATGATGGCACCCTTGTGCCACTCCTTCCTTAATTAAATGTGCATGCTAGGCTTTCAACATTAAGAAACTCCACTTGGACTTTATGTAATTTTTAAGTAAAAGCACAACCAACATTCAAGAAAGTAGGGAATTTACACTATCGGTTTGTTGTTAAGAAATAACCTGGCCTTGTTCTATGACTCGATGGTCATATTGCCATAGAAAAATGTGTTGTAGAGTTGAAATTATGTTGAACCATTTCTTGTAGATGAAGCCAATTCTTTCAACACTTGAATGACTTATTCATTCTAATGATAAGTCTTAATAGAGGCTTCCTAGGCTCTATCTTATCTATGTGATCAAACACACGATAAAATTTAGTGTTTTCCAAACACTTGTTGAGCTTCTATTATAAGCATAAATACTAAATAGTCAATTTACATAGACTAGTGTGATGCTCTTTTAATGTCGATTCCTTACATGTAATGTAACTAGATTAAAAAATTCTCATATTCACAAGAGGGAGGCAAGATGATTCAAACCATTGGGTTGTTGTTGCTTGCTCTATGGATAAATCCCATAATAAAGAGTTTGATGTCATTTTTTTTATGCTTCTAATTTCAGATCTGAAAATTACTTCCAAGTTATCCAAACAGTAAACCCTAGGGTTGTTATCACTGAATAATTTTAAACTGAAATTATGACAGAAAATTATAGCAGTGGAAGTAACAATATTAGAAAGAAATCATCCATACATATGAGACACAAAAATATTTTCTCTAACCTTATCAGATCCACAATTTCTGGGGGGAAACCAACCCTCTCAAAAACCACAAATCACCAAATCTGAGGAAAAGTCGATCCTCTTCACCAACTACAAACTCAGTAAATTATCCAAGGACAAAAACAATCCTCACAACATAAATACGACTCAACAAATTACCCCTGAAAATTCCACTTAAAAATCTGTTGCAAACCTGCTGACGTTAGTCCTACGACYTGCTCTCTGCCCAGAACAATTTTCATGCGTGGCTAGCCTATACGTCCCACACATGTGACCCGTTTCTCCCTTTTTGCGGYTGTACAAACCTGTACGATCCGCACGTGTGGTCCATACAGTCTGTACCACACGTGCGACGTCTTTCTTTCTATGACTATCTCTCTTCTCCACATGTGCGACCTTCCTCACCTCACATGTGTGATTTCCCTTCCAATAATAGAAAATAGGAAGTTAAAAATCCTTAAGCCAGATTTTTCGAAGTGTAGAATTTCCTTGCTGAAATCACCATGCCTCCTAGCACAAAAGTTCACTCACTTATGCTAACTCCATAATGTCACAATCTCTCCTCTCCATTTGATAGGAGTCTAATGTGAGTTTAGAATCCCTTAGCTTGCTCTAAGGATTCCTCCACTAAATTCAGCATTAAATCAGAGTATTTTAATCCTCCTTGTGGATGTGAAGCTCGAACATAAGGCCACAAATCCCATCACCAAACCCATGAAACCCCAACACAAATGCAAGGGCGTTTTCACTTAAATGAAAGTGTAACCTGGTGCCATCGAAGATTCCCACATGCCTGACACCATGGCTACTTGTGGGAATACCTCATGAAGTTACAAAAAAATCAACACTCTCTCTTAGCAAGGGAGGTATTCTCAACCACTCCTAGCTTGTATCTAAATTAGAAAAACTTCCCCTTCACTAGGGGTATGGTGAAAATGTATGCAATCTGCTCATCCATAGAAATGTACTGGAGGTTCACTGCTCCCTTCTGCACCTCGTCTCTGACAAAGTGATATTTGATCTCAATGTGTTTCGAATTGTCATGAAACAATGGATTCTCTGAGAGCTTGGTACAACTCTGATTGTCACAGTAGATTATCGTAGGCTCCAACTCCTGACTAGATAACCCTACATGGACCTTGAGAAGCCAAATAGCCTCACAACTCACCAAACTAGCTGCCATATACTCTACCTTTGTTGAATTGCGTGCCACAAAATTATGTTTCCTACTGAACCAAGAAACCACT
>SNQJ01S0003588.1:145576-160145 GCA_010110895.2 Picea sitchensis
GGGGGATACATCAAGGCCCTCCTTCAACGAGTCTATTCCTGTCGATTTCAACACATTATCCAGGAGCTAGACTTAGAAACTAGTTAGTACCTTGGGACCTGCATGCCTCAATGACAGGCCTCCTTGCGTCCGACAGTGGGTTTACATCATTGACCTCTGATCGGATGATTCCACGGATGTTCGACTTCAACTCATTTATTCACATTTTTCGGAATGTATTGGAGTACCTTGGGAATCATTAACATCAATGGTGATCTCCCTTGCACTTGTTAACATTTTACATCATTGACCGGTAATCAAGTGGTTTCTGCCATGTTCGAAATCAAGACATCTATTCACATGGTTAGATTTGTACTACATCGGGATCGGTAAGAAGACCCTGGGTTGAGTTTTCACTCTTATGCATACTTTGCCCAGGTTGCGAAGGAGTTCTTTTGAACTATGACACATATACTGTTACATAGATCCACTTTGTATTGGTCATGGCTATGTCTTTTCATCTCGTAGATCCACTATGTATTCTTCGTGGCTACGATCAGTTCAGGTCATAGGAGTATATATCCACATTGTATCTTTAGTGGCTATACCATTTTTTCAATATAATTATGGATCCGCAGTGTATTTTATGGCGGTCATACCTAAAAAGTCTTTATCACTCAAGAATAGGTATGCATGCCTTGGGTTTGAAACATGTCATAATATTTGTTTGATGGTTGTGTGCATCTTTTTCTGGTTTCTCTGCGTCCATACCCTTGCTCAAAAAAGTCTACAAAGTACTTCAGTCATCATCGTCTTCTAACTTCGTACTTTGGGGGGCAATCTGTTACACCTCAAAATTACTCACTCCAATAGTGTTGCAAGTGTCATCATTACGAGTGTTGTAAGTGTCACATCTTGTCCGCAAGTGTCGCATCTTGAGCACAAGTGTTGCAAGCGTCACAAACACAATACTTCCATCTTTCATATGTCTTGCCTTTAACGACATCATAAATACACTTAAGACACCTCAAAGGTTAGTTTGGAAGAAGAGAAATCACTTGACAGGAAGTACAAGCCTTTTGACATTGAGAAAACCACAAAAAAATGGATTTTGGAGAGGAGTGCTCCCCTACCCACTGTCAGGGAGTGTTGGAACTCCCTGAGCCTCTTTGGGGGAGTGCTTGAGCACCTTGTGCACACTTTTGGGGGAGCGCAACCCTTTTTTTAGCAAATTCTGGGTTTGTTGAGGCAAATAAGGGAAGAATCCATCAATTCCTGAAGGTAGTTGGATTCGAATAGATGGTCAAGGCATGCTATTAGGGGAGATCCTCAACTGAAGGAGAAGAATCCTTAACTCAGCCCAAATATCTCTCAAGTGGTTGGACCTCTCAAAGGTTATATAAGGAGGCCTTCTCATGGTGAAAGGTACAAGGAAGATTGAGAATTATACCTAACTTATGATCTCATAAGAAGGTATTGACAATGGAGATTGAGAATTACATCAAAATTATGATCTCATGAGGAAGATGCCATCAAAGCAATCAATGGAGATTATTTGAGAAAAGGGGTTGGACAAGGAGAACTGGAAGAAGCTGTTGCACCTTCATTCAAAGGATTGTAAGTACTTTTACTTGTTCGCATTAATTTAATCAATGCTTGGCTTGTTTCTTTCAAACTTATGCTTGTTCCATATGAGTTTGTCTGCAGTAGATGGATCTATGTTTGAGCTAATCTCAGTAGAGTAGGAAGTGTTTTGTACCTTTGTTTCTCCTACATGACCTATCAGAGAGTTCAGGATTGGAGCTCATCCTGGACTTTGCAGGGACGAACACCATTAACAAGGTGCACATCTTTTTCATTCTCTTTCATTTATTAGCTTGATTAGATCTAAAAGGAAGTCAGTGTCCATGTTAAGCACTTTTCTGTCTTGGCCTTAGGAGTCTAGAGACCAAGAGGGAATCCACTTGTCTGCAGGGGGATTCACCTACAACAAAGGGTCATAGTCTGAATAGAGTGTTTGACATATATTAGGATGTTGAAGAAAATGGTGTTTGAAAGGGTAATGACATGGTCCTAGGGTTGGTTATCATCATATCCAATGTCAAACTATCAATCAGTGACCCTCAACCATCAATCAAATCCAAACAATAGAAGAAAATGTTAAAATAAACCTCGCTTCGCAAGTTCGCTACGCAAGTTTGATGTGCAAGTTCATTGCACAAGTTATGGAAATGATTGCTTTTGCAGTCATATTCAAACTTAGTTTTTGACCAAATGGAAAGGAATAATTGAAAAATGAAAGAGGAGTTTTTCAAGAACGATACGGTTCACAAAAACCTCTCTCAGTTTCTTCACAGGTGTCACGGTTTGGAGGATTCGAATGGATCTTTACAACCTATTTTTCAGATTTAAACATTTAATGGTTTCCTATTTTAGTCATTATCTTTTGGCACGGATTCCAACATGATGGAGAGAAATTTTCAAAAATTTAAAGAGGTGTTTCTCAAGAACGGGTTCATATACAAAAACCTCTCTCATTTTTGTAACATCTATCATGATTCGAGATATATGATGTTATCTTTGACGCCTATTTTCCAAAAAAATGATTCTTATTTCCTAGCAGGTAGTTCTAAACGTGTTGCTATAATTTTGTAACCAGATCCAACTTTGGGAAGTAGTTGAGCTTGAACTCCTTATCTCGGGGAAGAGTATTTTATATATATATATATATATATATTGTAATTTCTATTGACTAAAGATGTTGGCAAAAACATATAGGACATTTCTCTTAAGCATTTTGTAATCTTTCTAGATTTTAATGGAATGTTCATGCAGGTGTACAATGCTATCCATACCATAGATTCTTGTGGTGGTTATATGAAGTGTGTGTTTCTCTCTCATGTATGTATTTCCTATTTTCTTTTCTCATTTCATCTACAACCTTATATATTTAAATTGGAAAGCTTATGGTTTGAAGTTCATTTGATATTGATGCTTTAGATTCAAGGAATTTAAGTACTTTTATCTCTTCTTAACTCAATCAAAATTCATCCCAGCTGATGCTCTGAATGTAGTTATTTGTTTTCCCTTTCTTCCATTATACAAAAAAAATATTTTGAACTGAAAGATTATCACCTATCTAGCCTCTGCTTCCTTTATGGTTCTACCCACTAGTCACTAATAGTTCCATTTGCTTCAAAGTTGACTCCATGCCCAATGGATTTATCTCTCTGCTCTGCCACCACATCTTAAAACCTTATTTCTATTTCATATCTAGACAATGAGAATAATTTACATTGAGAGCCCTCTCTGTTTTTTAAAGGCCAGATTCCAAGCCCAAAGTGGTATGTGGTTACCTCTGTGGTTTCCCTCCCACAACCAAGGGAAATTACAGAGTGATAAAATTTTGGCACCATTGCCGGGGAGCGGAAGTGAAATTTTCCCTGGGATAAACGAAAAAGTTAAGATTTGAGTACTGATGGTGAACATTAGTCAGACACAAAATGGTTGTACATCATTCACCCGACGACTCCATTTTCAAGAATCTAGAGTTTGAAATTTTCATGTCGACTCCATTGTCCAAAGACTCAGGAGTATAAATAATTTCTCAACGACTCTACTGCTTCAATATGGATCACAGATATGAAAGGTATGCGCCAATGAATCTCTCTCACATTCTCAGTTTTCCACATCGAATGCCTTTCATATATTGTCATATTTATTTGCCAAAATTCAAAGAAACAGATGGTGACGATGATGCTCTTCATTTGGTTAAATTTCACATGCATGTGCGTATGCTGAGGGTTCAATTTCATGAAGAATGCTTGATGAATATTTTTATGGTTACTTTGGAGGGAAAAGCGAGATCTTGGTATGAAGGTTTTCCACCTGGTTGCTTGTACTCCCTTAAAGATTTTCATGTAATATTTTTTGAGAAATACAAAGAAACTTGTTTGTCTTTATCACTGGTTCAAAATTGTTGTGAGCATGTTGAAAGTTTTGTTCAACATCTTGAAAATTTTTATGGCGATGAAGAGTTCATGGATGAATAAATCCTTGAATCTTTGTACAAGAACCCTTTTCAACAGCAAGAAGAAATGGTATTTTCTCTCTTGGATGACAATGAAACCGAGGAGGACTTTAATGATGACAATCATTTTCCATCCCCTGAAAATGATTAATATTTGCATCAACTTTGTCAGTATTCTTATGATCAAGAGTATGAAGAAAATTATTTATATGTTTCTTCAGATTGTTCATTTTCTGAATTTTTATTTCAAGAAGGAAATTGTGAAAATCATATCTACGAAAAAGCATGTATAAACACTCTAGACAGTGAACCAATTCATGATTATTACACCCCACAGTTGTAAGAAAATAGTGAAGAAGGGCATATTGTCTTAGATACCTTTGAAAATGAAGAAACCGGTTGAAATTTTTTATCTCTTGGAAATACAAACCCAAGATTTCTAGAAAGCCAAAATGAGATTCCTGTTGATTTACATGAAGAATTGAGCATACAAGTTGTGGCTATTCCAATTGATAAATGACCAGAATACATGAATTTTCTTCTTGACATGGATGATAAGTAAAATAATCAATCAACTGCTATTTGTTTTGAGAAGGATCTTGAATTTTAAAACATAGAACAAGACCAACCAACAGTTGAAGTAAGGTAAACAATAAAAGATGAGACTTCTATGTTTCTTTCTTCTCATAAAAAAGAAGCAATTATAGATGTTGACTGTCCTTTTCTTTTTGATCAACAAGTGATAGTTATTCATGTTCTTCAAGATTCACATTTTTGTTGGAAAAATAAGAGAAGAAGAATTTTGTGGAATTTCTGCAATCAGTCAGTGGTTTTAAATGGACGAGTTTTGAAATTGGATTCAAAATGGAGTTTAAGTTTCCATTATCTAATTCTTTTTGCTTGCTTAAGGAAAGTGTGAGCATGATTCAAGTAAGTAGTCACTTGCTTGATTGGTTACATTGGAATTTTTGCATCACTTGATTCGACAGATGTTTCAATAGCCTAGAGTAGGAACCAGTGTGAAATAAGCTCATCTGGGCAAGCATCTTTCCAGAAGTTTTGAGTTTGGTTTTCAACATTTTTAGATTTCAGTTTGCAACATGCATAGTTTCAATGTACAGTTTTGGTTTTCAGTTTGAAAAGTGGGTTTGATTTCAGTTGGAGAAGGACACAAGTCAGTTTGCAGGTTGGGAAGAACCCAATGGATGAAGGCACCTGGTATACATGTTCTTTGTTGCCTCACAGGGAGGAAAACATCCCCATCAGAGCTGATGTTAGTGTACTATAATTTTCTCAAGGGTCAAAGTATGAATCGAGTGTTTGACATATATTAGGATGTTGAAGAAAATGGTGTTTGAAAGGGTAATGAAGTGGTACTAGGGATGATTATCATCATTTCGAGTGTCAAACTATTAATCAATGACCCTTATCCATGAATCAAATCCAAACAATAGAAGAAAATGTCAAAATAAACTTCACTTTGCAAGTTCGCTGCGCAAGTTCTGGAAATGATTGTTTTTGCAGTCAACTTCAACCTCAGTTTTTGACCAAATGGAAAGGAATTTTTGAAAATTGAAATATTTTTTTGTCAAACACGATCCCATTCACAAAAACCTCTCTCAGTTTCTTCACAGGTGTCATAGTTTGGAAGATTCGAATGGATCTTTACAACCTATTTTTTCAGATTTAAACATTTAATGATTTCATGTTTTAGTCATTATGTTTGGGCACAGATCCTGAGACGCTGGAGAGGATTTTTCATAAAATGAAAGAGGTTTTCTCAATAACGGGTTCATATACAAAAACCTCTCTCATTTTTGTAACATCTATCATGATTATAGAAATATTATTTTATCTTTGACCCCTATTTTTCAGAAAATTGATTCCTATTTCCTAGCAGGCAATTCTAAACGTGTCGGTATAATTTCGTAACCAGATCCAACTTTGGGAAGTAGTTGATCTCGGTCTTTTCTATATATATTTGTGATTTTGATTGACTAAAGGAGTTGACAGAAGCATAAAAGACATTTCTCTTAACAATTTTGTAATCTTTCTGGATTTTAATGGAATATTAGTGCATAAGTACAATGCTATTCATACAAGAGATTCTTGTGGTGGTGATATAAAGTGTGTGTTTCTCTCTCATGTATATATTTCCTGTTTTATTTTCTCATTTCATCTGCAACTTTATATATTTAAATTGGAAAGCTTATGGTCTGGAATTCATCTGATATTGATGCTTTAGATTCAAGCAATTTAAGTATTGTTATCTCTTCTTAACTCAATCAGAATTTAGCTGGTGCTTTGAATGTAGTTATTTGTTTTCCCTTTCTTCCATTATACAACAACAATACTTTGAACTGAAAGATTATCACTTATCTAGCCTTTGCTTCCTTGATGGTTCTACCCACTAGTCACTGATAGTTTCATTTCCTTCAAAGTTGACTCCATGCCCAATGTATGTCTCTCTTTTCTCTGCCACCACATCTTAAAACCTTATTTCTATTTCAGATCTGGACACTGAGCCTAATTTACATTGAGAGAGCCCTCTCTGGTTTGGAAAGGATAAATTCCAAGCCCAAAGTGGTTTGTGGTTTCCCTCCCGCAGCCAAGGGAAATTATGGAGTGATAACACCAACTACTAATTAATTGCAAGTTATGTACATGTTCCATGGATGCTACAATTATGTACATCATTGAGGAAATGACTTATATTAGTTGATTTAAGTGTTATTTATTTAATTTCAACGTTTTTTTCTTGTCTACAAAATAAAATTACAATACAAATTTGCACTGTAAAGAATTGTGGAGGTCACAATTGTGCTTACACAATGTGGGTGACTTATAATTACATGTGAGTGTAAACTCATTTCAATGTCATAAATGATAGACTGGGACCTACAATTTTTCAACAAATCATATATCGACATGCAATGCCAATTTTTGTCTTGTCTTTCTCTTAGCAATGTGCATCTAATGAAATTAGCCTACAATTCTTTAATGGCTTCCATATTTGGGTAAATTTGACTTATATAAAATTTCATTGTATAGACTTCAAAGTAGTTAAACGTGCAATCCTCCAAGATCACCTATTTGTTTTCATGACAAATAAACAATCCAGTAATAGGGAAACCTAGTTTAGAAATATCGAAATCAAGGGCCATATGGCCTACTATAATATGACATCCCTAAATCTTCCCACAAATCCACATACAATACCATATTACCTTGGTTGAGCTCAAAGAAATGACATAGCTTAGAAAAGTGGTAGAATTTGCATTGCAATCTTTGCAATAAATCCCTTCATTGACACTATGAATTGGGATGGCACTCTCATGAATTGTTGCAAACACCTACTTACTATGGCTATTAGAATAATCATTAAGCAATCTATGATGGATATTAAAATTTGTATAAAGACAAGTACAATAGTTCAAATATTCAACCACCATTATTTAGAATGTTATATCCCAACCTGCTAATACTACCACAAAAGTTGTTATTTGTGTGGTTGAGGACATTTTTCAAAAAACACCTCCCAAATAGAAGAAATACATTCTTTCTCCATATAATGATGTCCCCCCATAAAACCTCTAAAATCTGTACATTAGCCTTCCATTAATCTCCTTCCAATATTTTATCACTTAACAAATCTAACATGCTCTACACATGTACTCCTTTGCAAGCATTGAACATCATTGAAGGTTAAAATTGACACTCCTCAAATAACATTTGGATTTGATACTTCTCCAACTACATTAGGATTTGAGTTGATGCCAAGTAGAATATGATTTAGAAGAACAAATTCTCCTTGTTCCCAACTAATTAGACCACGTGAAGTTCTAATTGATTTTTCCAAACTCAATTACAACATATGACCAAAAAGAATATAAAAAACCCATTAGCTTTGTAAAATCACTCATTGAACACACTAATGTGAGAATATACCTCTCATGAAATAAGCTAAATCTTTATGGGATACTACTCACATTAGACTCGTTTTGTAGTGGAGGTTAAAGTATAGGTAGATTGAGTAATAAAAGTTAAAAATAAACAATACACGTTCAACCCACTAGCGACAATAATCTCTGGCTCTATGAGCTTCCCCTTATGGAAGATAAGGAGTAGACTGCACATCCACAAAGGACCATCCTAAATATTCTACATCCACTTCCAAAAGATACTCTTGACACTTGGACTTGCACCATTGTACTAAATTACTGGCTAAGTATCCAATCAAGAATCTAAAAGGAAACTTGTTTTACAAGACAAGTGGGTTTTCCTATTGACTCCCAAGGAGTAGTTTCTCATTTATAGAAAAAGAAAACGAACAAAAAATTCCCCTCAAAATAAACAAAAAATTATCTGCACTTCAATCTAGAGAATTAGAATTTAATACTCATATTTGTTTTAATATGATGTAGAAACATCACCAAGAAGTCATGTAGACCAAAGAGAGTGCTAGTATCAAGGATGGAGAGGAGACCTATCAGAGTGGGTGGAATTTAAGATTTGAGATATGATGAGAGTCACATTGTTGAGGAAGAAGTGAGACAGTGGTAATGTGGTGACATAAAGAGGAACCATGTGGACAAGGATGAACACCTAGATACAAGGAACCACATGGACAAGGAAAGCATAACAACGGGGAAATTAATTCAAGATGGGAGATGAATCCATATTGTCATGTCTTTTAGAATGTAGAGTGAGAACAAATTACAAAAATCCCAATCCCTAGGTGACTAAATTCCTTATGATCTCATTCAAACAAGTAGATTGTTGAATTTAATTAATGTAGAAATAAGATTCAGACCATAGCATTAATCACACAATAGCTGGAAATTAAATGACAGAAGCAAACAAATCAATTTCACACAACACATGTAATTACTCCTACAAAACTAGATTTTCATTCTTTCGAAAAAATTACAAGGAAACCTCCACAAGCTGCTTAAAACCAACAACTACACAGTTATCGAAATCAACCCAAACCAAGCTTGTATATCCTAATTGAGAGGTACAACCTACTGTAAAAAACTAGAAACAACATAAAACTATTGTACAACATGTAGGACAATATATATACCATGTTTGTACAGTCGTACGGACCAATCCGTACGACTGTACAAACTTCTGTATGAGCCACTATCTTGAACTGTGTGCTGCTTGGAAACGCCTCTTCCCTGGTTGCCTTCTCTCTCTCTTTCAATCGTTCAACTTGTTCAACTATTCATGTGTCTTATGTGTTTGAACTCTCTATCTTGACTTGTCTTTATAGTTTTAGCTGAGACCAAAACCCTAATCTATTTTTGAGATTACTCCTAATCTAAGTCATGCATGCATGAAATACACTTTTTAGACTCAACTACTAAAAACAAGGCTTTCACTTTCTAACTAAAATGAATTACAAAAATAATTTACTTTTTGAAAATAGAATTAATTTTCAAAAATATCTTGAACTAGTTCTTGCATGTTCACACAGAACTTGTGTGAAAGTTATCGTTTGAGCTATAATTCTCAACACCCCCTCTTAGCGAGGAATAAATTATGCACCAATTCAAGTTTGTCTCTAAATTCCTTAAAGTTCCCTTTTTTCCAAGGGTTTGATCAGAATATCAACTACTTGCTGATCCATGAGAATATACTTGAGCTCCATTGCTCCCTTCTGTACCTTGTCTCATATGAAGTGATATCTGATCTCTATATGCTTGGACCTATCATGAAACATTGGATTCTAAAAGAATTTGATACAAATTTGATTATCACAATAAATGATTGTGGGATCCAACTCTTGATCAAACAATCCTGCAAGTAACTTGCGAAGCCAAATGGACTCACAACTAGTCATACTCACTACCATCTATTCTTCCTCTCACGAGCTAAGTTCCATAGAAGTCTGCTTCTTTATTGAACCAGAATATCATCATTGATCCCAAGATAAAGAAACACCTTGAGGTGCTCTTCCTTTCTATTGTATTGCGTACCTAATATGAGTTTGTATATCCATACGACTTCACTTAACTATCCCCAAGATATCTCAAACCATACTCCAGTGTGCCCCTCAAATACCTGAGAACATGTTTTGTTTCTACCCAATTCTCCTGCCTTGGCTCCACTATGAACTAACTCAAGGTGTTCATTGCAAAACATATATCTGGCCCGATGTTGACCAAATACATCAAATAAATGATCAATTTCCTATACAATGTGGGATCCACCAACTCTAAATATGAAGTTGTTACCTTCTTCAGTTAGCAATCATGGATGTGGCCATAGGTTTTCAGTCCACGATCTTAAACCTCTTCAGGATCTAAACTGCATACTTAGGCTTAAGGAAGATCTCCCTTGGTCTCTACCAAACCTCCAAACCCAAGAAGTAATGCATCATTCCAATGTGCTTCATCTCGAAGTCAACTTCCATGTTCGTTTTACACCCTGTAGTGAGCTTCTTTGCACCTGTTAGAAACAATTCATCTACAATAAAGTTACCGACTTAATGACTTAATGAGAACTGTGACCTCAAAATGGGAACTCTCGCCCAAAAAAACCATATTTTTGCATAAAAAACATCAAAATCAACCCCCAAATCAAAAAGGCGCTACCAATAGCACCATTTTTTTAAACGGGGTCAAAATTACAACATTTTTCAAACATGGCCTTCAAAACTCAGACAATAGCTTAGAAAAACCTTAAAATAAGCACCTAAAAAAAGATGTTTTTGAATTTTTTTTTTCAAAACGTTAAAATTTTAGATAATTTGAAATTGTATTTTTAGCACTTGGTACCATTAAAACCAAAACCTCAAAATCAGCCATCAAATTGAAAAGTATTGCTACCGATAGCTCTCATTCTAAAGTTGGGGTATGAAAATTATTGGAGTTACTTCACACACACCTAGGATTTCTTTTTCCTAAGGTTTTTTATTGTTTATTAGTCATAATTAGTCATTATCTAGTCTCCTATATTTTAGGGGAGAATATTCCACCTGGAGAATAGTCTCTTCAATTGACACTTCAGTTTGACTAGTTGAGTTGAGTCTAGATGCTGCATTAGTTTTGTCACCATGCAACATTGGGATCATCACCCTGCTAATGCACACTTGACTTTGTTTCATCACCAGACTGGCGCATTACCTTTGATTCTTTGATATACTCCTCACTACACTATGTTTCAGTCAGTTAACCGAAGATTGGTTGACTAGTTAACTCAACTAGGTAGCAGTTCACTCCCGTAATTGCTGGTGTGTGTCCATGTCACTGTAGACCACTACTATGGTGCATTGGTTCTCCTCCGGTGCACATTGATTGAGTTATACATAGTATATCATGTGTAAATTATTCATTATTCACTATGACTAATGAGAATTCTTCCATTCTTTCTCTCTTTCTTCTTCTTTCTCAATTTCTCCTTGAAAATGTGTGTGGTATTTTCTAGCTAGATCTATTATGTGTAGGTTCAACACATTTACATGGTATTAGAGCCGATAGAATTCTAAACAAAAGCTACACCAATTTTTTTGCAGGTACAAAAGATTGAAGACAACGGAAAGATGGATTTCCCAAAATAATTCATTCTTACACCTTACAAATACTTTGCATGGAAGGATAAAATAGTCATACATCTCCGAACCAGAGGATTATACAGGTTAACCTTGAATACAGACATAGAACCGACATCAACCATAGAAAAATCCAAGTACTTAAATCGAATGGATGAAGCATTAAGAACAATTTGCAGTCTTATTTCTCTCGATCTCCTTTTTCACATATCTTCATGTAAGACTCCCAATGAAGCCTGGACCACCTTGAAAGGACTCTTTGGAAAACATGATGAGATGAGGGGACACATGTTGGAGGTGGAATTTTTCACATTGGATCTAAAAGGCTTCAACAATATCCAAGTTTTCTTTTCAAAATTAAAGGATTTACTTTCACAGCTCAAAGCTTGCGGGGTTCATAAATCTATGGAGGAGAAACAAATGGTTCTCACCATTCTCTCCAAACTTGATTCTGAATTCTTTATGTTCGTGTCCACATTACATCTAGTCAGATTCGCCTTTGGAGTCACCTAGAAGATTCCTTCTCTTGAGGACTTTATTGAATCCCTGACACAAGAGCAAACCAAACTAATCAACATGGGAAAAATCAAAGGCCCAAAGGCGCATGCACTTACTGTGAAATATGGCAGCCATCAATATTAGAAATCTAAATATAAAGGAAAAAGGAAAGCTCATGCAAATCCGAAGAAGGAAGGGTACTCAAAACCTTTCACCGATGCCTCCGGATCCAAAGGGGAAAAGGGAAGCAAATGGGAGAAATGCACATATTGTCACAAAGGATTCCATCCAGAATCTACATGCATGAAAAAACAAATAGATCTAATTACTCAAATACTTAAGCAAAACAACCTTGGAGATCGCATCCCCGAGGGTGAAAAGAAGAAGAAGCTAGAATATCAGAATCCCAAGAAAGACAATTCTAGCCATGCCTTGATTTCCATAAACTCCTCTCCCGATGTTTGAATCGTAGATTCTGGAGCATAAAATCACACGACTGCCAAAAAAGAAATATATTCTTCATTGGATGCATGAAAAGGTCCTCCTATTATGATGGGGTAAAACTCTCCAGTCGAAGTCATCGACAAAGGAAGGATTGAACTCACCAACAAAAGCTTCGAGAATGTGCTACATGTTCCCAAACTTTCCGTCAACCTTCTCTCTGTGTATTAGATGAAGAATTCTGACACCGAAAATAAAATCATATTCACACCCAATTCTGTGGACATCTATGACATGCAAACCAACTCCAGGGTTGATACCGATGAGGTAAATCATCAATCTAGATTGTATACATTTTATGAATTTATTGAACCAGATTATGCTTTACTACTTACCCATGTTGATGAAAGTAGTAGGATATGACACGAAAGGTTCAGACATTTGAATTTCAGATATATGCAACAAATTAGCAAGCAAATATTGGTTGATGGTCTACTAAACATCCATTTCTCCAAGGGAGTATGTGAGGGATGTGTTCTTGGGAAACACCATCAAGAGAAATTCCACAAAGGAAAGTCTCATAGAGCTTCTGCGCCTTTAGATCTGATCCATAGTGACCTCATGGGTCCTCTTCCGCATCCATCTATCAGAAAAATGAGTTTTGTTCTCATTTTTATTGATGATTTCTCACGTTTCACATGGATTTACTTTCTCAAAAAAAAATCCAAGGTCTTTCAACACCTCAAAGATTTCAAAGCCCTATTTGAGACACAGTCCGGAAAGAAAATCAAAGTCCTCCGAACTGATAACAGGGGAGAGTATGCCAATCATGAGATCCATAATATTTTCCATGAGGTAGATATTCAATTGCAACACACAGTTCCCTATACTCCGCAACAAAACAGAGTTGTTGAGCAAAAAAACAGATCTCTAAAGGAGATGGTATCTTGCATGCTACATGCAAAGACACTACCACATAGACTATGGGCTGAAGAACTTAATTGTGCAACATACATCCAAAACATATCTCCCCATATATATATCAAGGATAAGACCCCCTATGAGGCTTGGAGAGGCCTCAAACCAAAAGTGACCCACTTTCGTATTTTCGGTTCATGTGCATGGGCTCAGATTCCCTCTAAAAAGAGGAAGGCACTTGATCCACAAAGCACATAGTGTATTTTTGTTGGATACCCCGACGGTGTGAAGGGATATAGAATTATTGATCTTTCCTCATACTAGATCATCATTGAGTGAAGTGTCTAATTCGAGGAAAGTGTCTCACATGTACCTCAACAGCTGCATGCAGACACCTTCATTATTCCACATGTTCGAGATGATGAGCATGCACATGCCAACTCTTTTTTAGATGATATTTCTGATTTAGAGGAATTAGATGATTCAGATACAGAGTCAATATAGTCATATGTAGAGTCAGAGCATCCATAGGTAGATACAGAGCCAGAGCAGAGGCCCAAGTGTTGGTTGTGAAGCCTGATTATCTTCCTGATTTAGAGGTCTTTTACTTTCAGCCGTGTTTATACCCCATGAAGTATTTACACCCCAGAAGTATGTACACTCTTCCACGTGGGGGAGTGCAGAGGGGGGTACCCACTCTTTGGGGTCCGGGGGGGCTATCCCCCCGACTGGGGGGTCTGGGGGCAAGCATGCCCCTAGCGGGGGTTTGGGGGCAAAGCCCCCGAAGCAAAAATTGCCTTGTAAAAGTATATTATAATTTCATTGTAAATCTGGACCGTTCATTATAAGGTCGCATATCTAACGATAGAGATTATGTTAGGGTTTTTTGCCCTAGAAGGAAACCCTCTTTTATGAGGGAAATGTATTGCAGCTAAGTATGTTGGCGAGTATTGTATTCTGAGAGAGGAGACTGTGAGAGAAAGAAGAGGAAGTTACAACGGATTTTGCTGTAGGTTGTATCCCTTCATTTTGCTGGATAATAATAAAGAAAGGACCTGGCAATTTCTCTGGTGAACGTAGCCCACACTGGGTGAACCACGTAAATCTGTGTCTCTCTTGTATTGTGTATCTTCTGTGTTTTGTTT
>SNQJ01S0003588.1:160155-187360 GCA_010110895.2 Picea sitchensis
AAGGACCTGGCAATTTCTCTGGTGGACGTAGCCCACACTGGGTGAACCACGTAAATCTGTGTCTCTCTTGTATTGTGTATCTTTTGTGTTTTGTTTCCGCATTTGTTTTATTTTATTGCTCCGCGGTCCTATTTTTCTAACACCAAGTGGGAACATACTACTCTTCAAGATGCAGGGGATCTTGTTGGTGATCCAACTGATACTAGGAAGAATCAATATGATTTTGAGGAGCCTCCTGTTGCACTCACTTCCACTGAATCATTTCCCTCAATACATATTTTCTTGGTTCATTCTTCATATCCATAGTCTTATGGCGAGGTTGCTGGAAATCCCTTTTGGGAATCCGCCAGGCAGGAGGAGTAAAACCCCCTCCTTGAGAACCAGACTTGGATCTGGTTCCCCTTCCTTCTGGGAGGAAAATTTTCAGATGTAGATGGGTCTACAGGACCAAGAGTACAATGGATGGACAGATTAGAAGATACAAATCCATGCTTATTTCCAAAGGCTTTCATCAGGTGCATGGTATTGACTATGATGATACCTTCACTCTAGTAGTGAAGATGGATTCCATACGATTGACACTTTCCATTGCGACATCCAAGGGATGGGAAGTCCATTAAATGGACGTGAAGAATGCATTTCTTCATGATGAACTCTATGAGGAGATCTATATGGATTAGCCCCAAGGATTTATGCAAGACTCATCTTTGGTTTGTTGACTGAAGAAGTCTATTTATGGCCTTAATTAGGATCCAAGGGCATGGTATGACAAGATGGAGTCCTACCTGTTGTCACAAAAATTTGTACATTGTAAATCAGACCCGAATGTCTACATGCTCAGGACGACTGATTCACTTCTACTCTTAGTTCTGTATGTTGATGATTTGTTGATCATCGGTTGCTTGACTTCATCGATTGCTGCATTAAAGAGGATTCTACATGATAAGTTTTTGATGATGAACATGGGTCCGCTACACTTCTTCCTTGGACTCGAGATCATTCAGGATGCATTAGGAATCAAACTATCTCAAGCGAAGTATGCACGAGATCTCCTTGAGAGATTTCACATGATAGACTGCAAGTCTGCTCCGACTTCTTTCCTATCAGGAGTCAAACTTGAGGATGGCGGGGAGACTCCACTGGTTGATAACACATTGTACATACAACTAATGGGGAGCTTGTTGTATCTCACACACTCCAGACCAGATCTATCCTATGCAGTTGGCGTAGTTTCCAAATTCATGCAGGAGCCGCATGAGCTACATTGGAAGGATGCAAATCGTATCCTTCGATACATACAAGGTACCATCACCTTTGGGATTCATTATGCTGCAGACTCTACATTAGATCTCATCGGGTTTACTGATTCTGACTGGGATGAAGATAACAGTAATCGCAAGTCCACATCTAGTTACTCACTCAGTCTTGGTTTCAGGCCTATTTGTTGGTCGAGCAAGAAGCAACCTGCCATTTCTCTATCTTCAGCCGAGGCAGAGTACAAAGGGGTAGTTAACATAATCATTCAGGCTATGTGGCTACAACATTTTCTCACTGAGTTGGGCATTCAGTTTCATCGACCGATTGTCATTTGGTGTGACAACCAGAGCACTCTGAAGTTATACAGAGATCCATTTCAGAGGTAGCGGACGAAGCACATCGAGATCCACATGCACTACATCCGAGACTTAGTACACAAGGGGATAATCGACCTACAGTTATGTCCTTCAGCATAACAGACAACGAACATCTTCACCAAGACCTTCACTGAGCAGAAGTTCCATTCTTTATGAAGTCATCTTGGAGTGAAGGACGCAATTGCCTAACAACTGTTAGCTCTTCTTTTTACATACATGGTACCTTGAGGGGGGGGTTTTCCCATGAGTTTTTCCCTCTTTCCTCACTTTGTTTCAATGTATCTTTTGTATTTGGGTACCTAACATGGCCTTGTTGCTGGGATCCATTTTTTATTTTCACCATAGTGATGTTCAGGAGGGGTGTTGGAGTTACTTCACACACACCTAGGATTTATTTTTCCTAAGGTTTTTCCTTGTTTATTAGTCATTATCCAGTCTCCTATATTTTAGGGGAGAATATTCCACTTGGAGAATATTCCACTTGGAGAATATTCCACTTGGAGAATATTCTCTTCAGTTGACACTTCAATTTGACTAGTTGAGTTGAGCCTAGATGTTGCATTGGTTTTGTCACCATGTAACATTGGGATCATCACCATGATAATGCACACTTGCCTTGGTTTCATCACCAAACTGGCACATTACCCTTGATTACTTGATCTACTCCTCACTACACTCTGTTTCAGTCAGTTAACTAAAGACTGGTTGAATAGTTAACTCAGTTAGGTGGCAGTTCACTCCCGTAACTGTTTGAGAGACTAGACTAGGTGGCAGTTCACTCCTGTAACTATTGGTGTGTGTCTAGATCACTTGATCCGGATTATTTTCGGCACGAAATGAGAGCGGATATATAATAAAGAAATGCACAGAGATATCATGTATATCTAGTAATATAAAAGAAATATATCAGAGATGCAACCATAAATACAGAGATACAATAATACACGATTTCTATTAATGAAAGAAATGTACAGAGACTGTAAAAATACAGAGTGAAAGACTCTCTAGAATGGTGGCAGCTTATCTCTGAGAAGAGATGTGACAGCTACTCGCATTCACAAGAAGATGATTACAATAAATAGGAATGCCAAATAGGAATGCCAAAAGTCCTAGACATCCAAAAACCTAACCCTAGGAGATGAAGCGCCAAAAGTCGTGTGGGCCCCGTTTGGGTAAGTTAGTACATCAACTTCTCGGGGTCGTAACTTTTGCATACGATCTCCGTTTTAGGCATATGATAGCTCGTTGGAAAGGTATCGTCAAGGAGATTCATTTTGGGGGCTCAATCATGCCTTCGACTATAATTGAGAACCTATATCTTGAAAAACATTCATTTAGGCCCTCAAAATGGCCCCGGAAGTTAAAACCTGCTAAAAATAGTAAATTGCCTAAATTGCCAGAAAACTGTTTTGAGCCAATCGAAAAAGGTGGGTGGCCACCGATATCCACCTGGATCAATCCTCCCTCATTAGGAAGTAATGGTCTCCATTGCATTGAGTTATCGAGGGAGAGGGAAAAGCGTTTGTTGGATTTGCATCTGGGTGAGCTGCTTGTATTGCTAGAGACACCGCGCTGCTTAGTTTGTGGAAGTTTGTCATGAAGCTTTTGAAGCTGAGGTTGTTAAACAAGTCGAGCTACATGAGAGGAAGGTGTGTAGAAGGAATCTTTTCACTTTGTTGCAACCTTGTCAACCTGCTTCTATTGGATAGAAGGTGTCGGGGGCGAGGCTGTAGTGGTTGCAGTGTCCTTTTGTTCCCCTTTTGAACAGATTGTGAAGAAGCTAAATTTTGCAGTATGAGATACTACCTTGCGACACTTTTTAGGTGGAACAATAGTTGGAACTACCTCTGGTATTCTATAGAGATGACCCCCCAAAGTAACAATGACACTACGAGGTTGAGACTCATAAACAACATGGCGTCTCCACATATATGGTTGGCCCAATAGAACATCACAGACATCCAGTGGGGAAACATCACATAATACCTCATCCTTGAAGGGTTGGATGTCATATGACAATTGACACTGTTGGCTGACACGGAGATCTCGTCCTTGCCGAAGCCACCCGATGTTGTATGGCTGTGGGTGTGGTGTTGTTAACAATCCCAACTGTTTGACGACCTCTGCTGAGATGAGGTTTTTCTGGATTCCGCTATCAACAATAAAATGCAACGGGGTCCCCTTCACCCACATCTGTGAATGAAAAAGGTGCTCCCCCTCTTTAGGATCTATTGGTTCTTCTGGTTGAATTGTTGCGGTCGTGACAATAGCAGTGGGGTCTGCGTCAATGATTTTCCCTTTACCAGTATTTTCAGAATTAGATTATGAATCAGGGTTTGGCTCCTTGTCTTTGATCTCGGCCACCAATGACTGTTTTGAGCGACATTCATCAGTGTTGTGCCAGGGGATTTTGTGGAAATCACACCATTTTCCGGTGTCCTTCTTTGTCTTCCCATGACCCTTCTTTTCCCGTGTCTTGGACTGGTTTTCGGGAGACTATTTGTTAGGGTCGTCTTTGTCATACTTTGGTTGTTGCGGATTTGCAGACCCAAATTCCCATTTGTTCTGGAGCTTAAATTTCTACTCAATTTTAACAGCATATCGATAAGCAGCACCGAGTGATGAGATGTCCAGAAAATCCATTTCAGTCTGGATGTATATGTGTAGAGCCCCACGGTATTTCAGAACTAAATGTTGCTCGGAGTCTTTGATGCCCAACTTGGTGTGCAAGGTATGGAAGATATTGGTGAACTCTGGAACTGCTTGGCCCCTCTCTTGCCGTAGTGTGGTCCATCTCATGTACTGGTCTTCATAGTTGCCAACAGGGTAATATTGTTCCTTTACCGCATCCATAAAAAAATCCCAAGTGGGATCGTCCCCATATATTCCAAACTCCTCTGTGGAACTTTGCTCCCAATAAGTTTCCCACCAATGTTTGACATGAGGGAGATATTTAAGGAGTGCGAAGGTGATCTTTTCTTTGTCGGAAAAATTAAGAATAGAGAAATAACCTTCTAGTAATGTTAACCATTTTTCTAGGGCTTCTGCATCTATCTATCCTTCAAATACAGGAATATCAAAATTAACTTGTACCTTGAAAGGCGAGGTGCCTCCAAAGTGGTTGTTTGATGAAGATGCGCCTGATGCTATCGGCAAGTGTTTAAGGATGTGGGAAAAATTATCCATTATTTCATCCCTCTGTCGTGTGAGAGCTTGCTCAAGCAACAGATTGATAAGATCGTCTGCTCCATCGATTTTCTTTTCTTCTGCCATTGAGGCTTTCTTGGGTGTGCGAGAGCGATTTTCTTCAAGAGAGACAAGCTCGAGACCCAACTTTCTATACTCGGACCTCGTCGAGGACATGCACTAAAAAAATGATCAAGAGCAGCCTTCTCTGATACCACTGATCCAGATTATTTTCAGCACGAAATGAGAGCGGAGATATAATAAAGAAATGCAAAGAGATATTGCATATATCCAGTAATATAATAGAAATATATCAGAGATGCAACCATAAGCATAGAGATACAGTAATATACGATTTCTATTAATGAAAGAAATGTACAGAGATTGTAAAAATACAGAGTGAAAGACTCGCTAGAATGGTGGCAGCTTATCTCTGAGAAGAGATGTGACGACTACTCGCATTCACAAGAAGATGATTACAATGAGGCTCTAGAGGCCTTTTTACAATAAACAGGAATGCCAAAAGTCCTAGACATCTAAAAACCTAACCCTAGGAGATGAAGCGCCAAAAGTCATGTGGGCCCCGTTTGGGTAAGTTAGTACATCAACTTCCCGGGGTCGTAACTTTTGCATACGATCTCCGTTTTAGGCGTATGATAACTCGTTGGAAAGGTATCATCGAGGAGATTCATTTTGGGGGCTCAATTATTCCTTTGTCCATCATTGAGAACATCAATCTCGAAAAACCTTCATTTAGGCCCTCAAAATGGCCTCGGAAGTTAAAACCTGCTAGAAATAGTAAATTGCCAAAATTGCCTGAAAATTGTTTTGAGCCTATCGAAAAAGGTGGGTGGCCACTGATATCCACCTGGATCATCACTCTAGACCACCATTATGGCGCATTGGTTCTCCTCCAGTGCTCATTGATTGAGTTATACCGAGTATATCATGTGTAAATTATTCATTATTCATTACAATTAATGAGAATTCTTCCATTCTTTCTCTCTTGCTTCTTTTTTCTCAATTTCTCTCTGCAAATGTGTGTGACATTTTCTAGCTAGTTCTATTCTGTGTGGGTTCAACACATTTAGAAAAATGACACATTTTTATAAAGTGGTAAAAGAACTCATCATCACTGTAAACAAAATCATAAAATCAATACTTAAATTTTTACTTTTTAAATCTTATTATCACTCAAAGCACAAGGTAATACATAATGCCATGAAAATAGCACAATAAAATTTAAAAATTCAACGTCACTTTTTAATATTTTTTTTTATTTTTAATAAAAAAAAGTAAATACAAGTTATATTGAATGAAACATAAATTATTTCTTAAAAGTATTGTTATATTGTCCATATTCAAAACATATGAGCTAATAAATTTTATTATATTATTCATAATCAAAACATATAATTCATAAAGCATAAAAAAATATTCATAACTTCATTTAAGATCATATGTAAGTTCAATGTTCATTTCTAGTTACCATACAAACATCATATGGATAAAAAATACATAAAATGTTTCATACACTTATTTAGATTGACTCATGGTTTCTAAAATACCATCATAGTCTACACTGTCTTCAGATGAATGATTAGATGAAGATGTAGATGATCCATACTCTTCTCTATTGTCGATGAATGTACAATCTGAGTCTACATGCATGCCCAACATTTTAGATGCCAAATTCCTTTTTAGATATACAACTAGGTTCAACAGAATCTCATCTTGCATTTATTTCTTGTGGCAACAACCTCTTGATAATCGTTGTTGTCTTGGAGCGAAAAGTTCCTCTCTTTGTCAAATTGAAGTCATAAACAAGTATGTCAACATCATCTAATTTTAAGAGGTTAGTGCGATGAGAAGTTGTATTTTTCCCCTTTCTTTTTCTCTTTCTATTGACATGTTTCTCAACCACCATATCTGGCTTGCACACACCATTGAATGGGTGTGTACTTATTGCATACCAATGCACTTCAATTTCAATAACATCATCATTTTCTTTCTCAATCTTTATAACTTTTCCAATCCATAATGGATAACCATATGGATCTTTAGTGGCTAAAACTACAATCATGCTACCCTCCTTAATATCTTATTTTGAACTCCTGTAAAGGTCGTCCATGGCTTCACGTTGTGCATGTGACCTTTATGAACCAATATACATTTCTCTTTCCTCTCCTTGTTTAAACTCAATAACACCTTGAGATTCTTGTTGAACTTCAACGATTTTTGTTTCTTCATATTCATTTGGCATATTTTGTGGCCAATGAAATGGAGTCTTCAACATTGTATCTTCATTTGTTGAGCTTGAAATTATGCCACTTTCACTATTGAAAAAAGACTCCCACCAAATAGAATCAACAACATCAAAGTACTCATATGTATCCTTAATGGAATTTTTTATTTCTTCCAAACATTCAAAATAATCTACATCTCTATTACGCCTCCGTGCATTATGGATTTTAGTAATTGATTGTAAAAATAATAACTTTGATGCAAATATTGGATGATCTAGAATGAATTTCAAAAATGCTAAACTTGATGAAGGTCCTCATTCTATAGTAGTTGAATACTGCTTTCCCCATATAAGTGTTTTCCCATCAAATTTTTTGAAACAAAATTGATGTTGGAAGCAAATTTCATTAAGATGCTCAATACATTTTTTTTCACGATGCGATCCCTGAATAAATCTTCGCATGTCAACAATTTATTTTAATATATGAAAAGCATGCTCTGGAATGTATGCTTTCTTAATACATTCAGTCAATGATGGTAGGCTTCCAACATTTTTCCTCTTCAATGTTACTGAAAAATGACTGAACATTTGATCAATATGATCATGAGTGTGTCCAACAAGAAGGAAACCAAATTTCACCTTTTGAAAGATT
This sequence comes from Picea sitchensis, assembly GCA_010110895.2. NCBI lineage: Eukaryota > Viridiplantae > Streptophyta > Pinopsida > Pinales > Pinaceae > Picea > Picea sitchensis. The sequence continues at coordinate 167,873 of SNQJ01S0003588.1, forward strand.
CTCATTTCAACAAGCATGCTTAGATATCCAAACACAATTTGGTTTTTGTTTTCATGACTAGTGTTGTTGAATTGTAGATAGAGAACTTGAGGAATATTTCTAGATCAATGAGTGAGCTACATGATGAATTATGGTGATTGACATATTTGCATCATTATGAATATTTGGAGTTCTGAAGTAAACCCTTGGACACATTTTTCCATTGAAAACCATACAACCAACCAAGTGAAACTAAATGAAATTCTCTTCCTGTAAATTTTTGTGTGTACATACAAAATGTGGTAGAAGTGTTTTCTTCTGGTCCATGTCATCAATTATCATACCTAAATATTTATTTGGAGCATCATAACACTTCTTCCGATGTTTGTACAACTTTTTCCTTTCACTTAATTGTTGATTCTGATGTTCTTGAAGTGATTTGACTATGGAATCTGCACATGACATAAAATGAAAATATTGATCATATGTTTTCATAGTTGATAACTATTCACTTAAAAAAAAAATAGTAAATACTTGCCTCTTTTTTCCCCTTCAGATTTATCTCTTCTTGATTTAAGAGTAGCACATATACTACAAATCCCCATCCTTGACTTCTTAGGAATATACACATTGTTGAATTGTTTCTTCCATATTCTTGTAAAATATGCATATGTAATAAAATTGTCATTTCCTTCAACACCTTCAACATATCCTTTGTACAAGTTGTAGATTTCCCTCCTTGAGAAATTATCTGGAATATGTATTGTGTCTCGATATAGCATACACTTTCCATGTTTGGAAAATAAATCATGCATCCATGACAATGTAGTGTTTGTAAATGGCCCACTCTCTCGTCCATGATGTACCTTTGAATAAAATGAAGAATCTTTTTCCAACCTTGTCTGGATTCTTGATAGACGAATATTACCAATTGAATGGATTTTTTTGAAAGCCTTTTTGCAAAGTAAAATATTCCCAATGCGATAATCATATCCTGTATTGGTGGATATCATGCACCCCATCAAATATGAATTTTGCATGCTCTTATTCATTGACAAACATGTATTCCTTTTATTCAAGGCATGCATGTAGTCCATTATTTTCAAACAATTATTTTGACAATATTCACTTGAAATCAATTCACTTATGGAAATTGATTTAGTGAGAAATTCTTTCCTAGACCTTGTATAACTAGAATGATTTGAATTGATATAAAAATGTCTACTCCTGGTCCTAGACACCATGTTTCTTTGCAATGTCTCCACTATTTCATCATCCTCACTAGAAGGATTTTCCTTATCACCGGAAGGAATATCAAGCAAAACATTGTCAGGAGATTGAACTAGAGAATGTCAATCACCTTCATTTGTTGTAGCTGAATGATTGAGAACACCATCATCAACATAATCATTTGGAGGAAAATCATCATCAACATTGTGTCCACCATTGACATAATCATCTTCATTGATTTCAAAATCCCCACTTGAGTGAAAATTTTCACCATCCCGCTTAGTGCCTTGAAAATCTTCATTAGTATATTGAAAATCCTCACTTGGAGGGAAATCAACATCATCAACAGTGTTGCCTAAATTAATTTATCACTCGGGAAAGAGTGTCCACCAATGGTGTAATCATCTTCTCTACTTTGAAAAACCCCACTTGAGAGATATTCTTCATCATCCTCATTACCGGGTTGGAAATCCTCACTTGGAGGAAAATATTCATTATCCTCATCAATACCTTGAAAATCCTCACTTGGAGGAAAATCATCATCACCAACATTGCTTCCTTTAAATTCCTCATTCATAAAAGATTGTTCAACATTCCCATAATCGTCATAATTACTTTTAAAATCCCCACTTGGGGGGAATTCTTCATCATCCTCATTCGTGCCTTGGAAATCCTCACTTGGAGAAAAATATTCATCAGTACCTTCAAAATCCTCACTTAGAGGAAATTCATCATCACCAACATTGTTGTCTTTAAATTCCCCACTTAGGAAAGAGTGTCCACCATTGTCATAATCATCTTTATTGCTTTTAAAATTTCCACTTGAGGGAAATTCTCCATCATATTCATTGGTGCCTTGGAAATCTTGATCGATACCTTGAAACTCGTCACTTGGAGGAAAATTTTCATTCCAATCATTTAAACGTTGATCATAGTCTCCACTTTGACCTACATTTTTATTATTTTCATTACTATTAAACTACTGAATAGATTTATCACCATCATATTCCTCCTCTTCATCATTGGTGTCTTCAAAGTCCTCTGATTTAAGACTTTCATGAGGAACATGTTGAATACAATTGCTTGCACTATGATCAAAATTCTAACTAGCTGAAAAATATGATGCCTCATTTTCATTACAAGCATTCCTATTGCATTTCATAGTCCCAACAGAAGAGGTATGCGAACAATTTGTTGATGTCTCAAAAATAAAATCTTCTTTATCTGGTGAAGCCATCCCTTCTCTTTAAGAACATAGAATGATACAAATGCTCACCCTCCCGATGAAATTTTTATAACTTGCATAATGATCTTTTCCCTCTAAATCCCCTGGCCCAAAAAAGAAAATTCCCTCCAAAATCCCCCGCCCCCCCCAAAAGTTTCTCCAAAATTTCACCCCAAAATATTCCCTCCAAAATTTCCCCCCAATTTTTTTGATTTATTATTTTCCTTTAAAAATTAAAAACAACTTTTACTCTTTTATTTCATTATTTACATGTTAAATACAATATTTATCATGTTTATTTATTCATCCCACATTCATTAAACATATGATGATCCATATAATTTTAGGTATATATGTAGACAATATACCTAATTTTTATTTATCCCACATTTGTTATACTAACAATAATTTATATCATCTGTGTTATATATACAATGTCTTGTTTGATCTTTTTACATTGTGTGATATCTTGGGCAGTATTTGTTAAAGGATTTGGAGCAAGCTACAAGTGAGAAACATCGAGAAGATATCTGAGGAGAATTTAACATTTCAAGGGTCATTTATTTTTTAAATTCTTACCATTTACGAAAACAACAATTATAAGATCTTTGAATCACATAATAATTTTTCATGCAAAAATTAAAAAACCTTAAATTTTTTTAGATGTTTTCTACTTTTAAAAAAAAATACTAACTTTAAAAAAAAATTGAGACTTTTTTCAAAAAAATTTAACGAAATCCTTAAGATTTTTTGAAAAAAAAGAAGTCAAATTTAGGTATAGTTTTGTAAAAAAAATAGATTTTTTATTGTTTTTACTTAAATTATTTTAGTTTTGGTCCATGGTGCTTACTCGGCAATGTCTAGGGATTGGCTGTTGGGGTTGAGGTGATGTCAGGAATCGTTCCAGCCCCCACGACCAAGCCCCGAGTGCTCCCACGGCTTGGCCACAGGGCTGGTTGTTACACATGAAATTTGCACACCTAGGTACCTCGCCCTAAGTGTCATAAAGTGTCATATAAGTGTCTCATACACCTTGACACCATGGAATAACCTATGTCGCAATCCCTAGTCAGTGTGGAGGAGAGATATATTATATGAAGGCCAAAATATCAAGTACACATGAATTATTATTAATATTCATGGAAAAGAAATTGATTAAGTGTGAGAATCAAGTGCACATGAATTATTATTAATATTCATGGAAAAGAAAGTAATTAAGTGTGAGAATCCACCTCACATTTGGTTTCCTATTTTTTAGGGAAGGTGGAGGATCTCATGGATGGTTGAAATATTTCCTTCTTAAAATACTTGAGAGATATTTCCTCCCCAAAATCCTTAAGATATATTTTCTCCCTAAATATCTTAGAGATCCCTTTCTTAGTGGATCTGATGAGAGATCCTCTCCATGGTGGTTAAGCCTCCAAATCCTATACAATGATGGATTTCCACGGAGGAGGGGAGAGGAGAGAGAGAAGTTTAGAGATACCAAACTTATGATCTCATGAGAAGTGAGGGGAAATTATTGTGAAGCATCTAACTTATGATCTCATGAGGAAGATGTCATTTGGAACATCAACATTCTGTGTGTGGACTGTTTAAGCAAGGGTTTGGACAAGGAGAGCTTGATGAAGCTGTTGCACTCACATCTATGGTTGTAAGTATTGGAGAGCTTGATGAAGTTGCTGCACTCACATCTATGGTTGTAAGTACTTTACCTTATTTTCTCATACAATCAATGCTTGGCCTTTTTATTTCAAACTTGTACTTGTTCTATATAAGTTTTTCTACATTAGATGGATCTATGTTTGAGCTAATTCAGTAGAGTAGGAAGTCTTTTGTGCTTTTGTTTGTCTTGCAAGACCTACCAAGGAGCTCAAAATCAAAGCTCATCCTGGACCTTACAAGGAAAAACGACAAGCCTGCGACGTTCATAAGGTACATGCCTTCTTCCTTCTCTTTTGTTCATCATCTTGATTAGATCTAAAAGAAAGTTAGTGTCCATGTTAAGCATCTTCTGTCTTAGAGTTAAGGGTCTAACTCTCAAGAGGAGATCTACCTGTCTGCAGGGAGATTTTCCTACAACACTAGCCGGGCTAGGGAAATGTTGGACATCGCCCCAGCCCCCCATGACCAAGGCACGGTCCTGACATAAGCCTAATAACTCCATGGGTCAAAATTTTTTAAATATGGGTCAAATTTTTTTTTTTTTTTTTTAAATTAAAGTTCTTATATTTTTTTTAGTTTATTATAATGTAAAAGGCCTAATTTTTATTTTATTTTATTTTATAGGAAAATGACAGAAAATAGATTATCTATGAATATATCTGGATAACGACCTGCAATAATGGCATCCAAAATTGCAACTGGAACCTCCATGAATGTTAGGAAACAAAATGATAGCATAACACCTAAGTTATCAAGGGCAAGGAAGAATGGTAGAGAGTGAAAATATGTGGAAGGTGAAAGCAAACTGGAATATTCTTTGTTTGTTAAAGTCAAGCAAGGCAACAATGGATATCATATATATTTGTATTGTTTATGCACTTGTCAGACAAGGCTATCAAGTTTAGACATTGTTTCAAATTGAACAATTATAACAAGAATGAATGTTTTCAGAATTATGTGCATTCATCGTTGATGACATTGAGAAAGACAACGTAAGTTTTTTATTTTTATTTTTGTGTCGCTTATTGTTTTTAGTATCATGGTAATGTTTAATTTTATTTAAGATGAAAATGTTATATTTTATTTTTACCGGATTTTGTTGAACGACTTTTAAATATGTTAGTGGGGATTTACTTTACAAAGAATAATATCATGGATGTCATCAATGCTTTTCATATTGAAAAGACACAAGAAGGAAGGAAAAACAAACAAAAAGTAATGGAGGTTGAACCTGCAAGAGTAGACATAGAAGAACATGAAAGAAGAAATAAAACTCCTCATTCTAGAAATCCTAAAAGGGTTACATTTGAAAATGAGGAAACTCCAAATGAAGATTTTGTTGAGATTGGTCTCAAGGAGGTTATCATTCCTCGCAAAAATAATAAATAAGATAAACGCAAAAGAGCGATGGTTGATGATGAGTCTATTCCTATTGATTATGAATAAATCATTGATTTAGATGAAACACATTTAAATCATAAGAGGAAGAAAAAAAATGTTGATAATGTTCAAGAAGCCATCGTTAGCTCAAAATATTATAGTGAAAGTCCTAAAGATAACAAAGAAATAATAACACCATGTATTGATCTAGAGGATGGTATTATGAAAACAACACAAAATGAAATTCAAAATAGAATGAGGATGACGAACTTAGTTGATGATGCCCACACATTTTAGTTGAATGTGAAACAACTTTATAAACCCTCAAAAGGAAATGAAAAATATCAAATTAGAAAACCGCATCACTTGCATATGCACAATTTGAAAGCATTGATTAGGTACAATCCATATGCACATGTGGTTGACTACCTAGTTCTTGTTGACCCAATGGAAGTTCCTACAAGGGAAGAATTTGATAGATCAAAATGTTTTGACTACAAATATTATGTGATTGGAGGAAATCATTTTGCAGATGCTAGAAGAGAATCGATGCAAGAATATCTCGATAATCCTCTTTTTGAGACAATCAAATGCATAAATTATGACGGTTTAATATACTCAGAAACAAAGTTACTGGCATGGGATCATAACAAGGACAATGGGTACAGAATGTCTATGACTTTCATTCAAAGGGTGATATTTATTCATAATGAATTTTCTGAAATATGTCGTGGGGAGAGATCAAATGCCAATGTCAAGTTTCAGAAACAATGTTGTATGGAAATAGGATTCCCACTTGATGATTAAAATACAAAAGAAAAAATTCGCAAAGGAAATGATATATTTAGAGTTGTGGATAACTATTTTTGATTGGGATTTAGAACTGGACATGTATGAGATTTGATAGATGAGATCTTCACCCTATGGTAAAATATTAGTATAAAAAAATAGAGAGTTAACAAGGCTAAGCCATTGATATGTGACACAAGTAAGACAAGCCCTAACATAAAAAATCTTCCAGATGATATGACTATAACACCTTGGAGATCAATATAAGGAGTGAAGGATGATAAACTTATCATAACTATATTATCACATGTTAGGTCGAGAGAATTGTCAATAGAAGAAATGTGTGATGAATTTAAAAAGTAAGTTTGTTGAGTTATTTTTATTATGTTAAGACAATAATTTTTTTATTTTATTTTTTATTTATTTTTTCAGTTTAACATTATTTTTTATTTATTCAGTCACAAGGTGTATATGAGAATACAAGAGGAAATGGTCAAGATGTTGAATGAAGAAAGTCGAGATGATGTTAAACTCAACTATCCAGATTCAATCTCTTCATCAGTATTGAAACAATTTTTTGTTGCATTCAAAAATGTATGTTGATTTGTTACATTCATATTATTCGTTTGTAAGTTAATTTATTTCTATTTTAATAGTTATAGATATATAACTATATGTTTGTTTTTTTCATTAAAGATGCCAAAGAAGAGTGCAGATGGTACCTGAAACTTTCAAAAGTTTTATTCAAAAAGCCAAGTTTGAAAGACAAAGAAGGAGACATGTTCAAAATGTTCAACTTGATGACACCCTTGATCACTACATTTGGAATGGGCTCGACACTATTCAATACAAAGTGATATTAGGTGATTATGAACAACTTGCAAATATTGTTCCTAAAAAAGAATACTCCCTAGTTATTGCGGATATCCCTCATGGTTATAATATCCAAAACATTGGATATGATAGTGAGCCTTATACTTACCATTCAATAAAGTGGTTATGGGATTTACGAAGTTACAACATCACCATTTTGGAGATTTCTAGTATTTCATTCAGACACACAACAAGGATTAGTACAATCAAGCTTCAAGGGGAAAGAAAAGACAATGATGCAGTTTATTTGTTAAGATATTGAAAGTTTATGTTTATCAATTAAGATTGTAAAACAATTTTATTAATTCTCAAGTTAATTCAATTTGCACTTATTTATGTTACAAGCACAAGCCTAATATTCAGAGCTCCAATATAGAATCATTTAAATGTGATTTTGAGAGTATACATCTTGCAACCTGGACAAAAGATGATTTTTATAATTTTATTTTTGTTAATGCAAAGGATGGAGAGACTTCTAGTAGTATCTTGGTATACAATGTTGTGGTTAGAAAGCTAATATATGAGGAAAACGATTTGAAAGGAGAGATGGTTAACATTTATAAAAAACCACAAACATTAATTATTATCTTATAGATACATTTTCAAATGAATGAGATTGAATTTTGGATTTGTTCTCGGGTTCAGGTAAGAATTATTATCTAATATTTATGAAATCATACTTCAATCTTATATTATTTTAAATTTATGTCTTTTTACGGTATCTAAATTCATTATTTATTTTGTATTTGGTGATTAGGTACAACATTAACATATTTCCTACATAAATGAAGGAATTGAGTAGCCATTGAAAGTGACCCAATGCAATGCAATTGTATTCAACAAAGAATTAATGTTATTCCAACTCTTCCAAATGAAATGCAAGAAATTGGTTTCAGGAAAGGGAATTTTAGTGAATCAAAGGTGGCAAATTTGTCAAAGGAACCTCAAGTACCATTAGGAGGAATGATTGGAAATGATCACTTTGGAGAACTTACGGATATCAAAGAGCCAATGGAAGAACAAAATGACACAATGGAAGTACAAAATGATGTCGAAGAAGATGATAATGTGTCTGTTGAGAATGATGAATTTGGGATATATGATATTGTTGATTAGTTTTAGGATGTCTTTGAAGATGATGCTCAATTTTGCAAATTTTTGATGATCTATAATTGTAAGGTTTTGATTTTCAGATTTTAAAATAAGAATAAAGATGCATCTATTGTTGTTTTGTGATGAATCTCTCTATTTTTTTATTTATTTTTTATTTTTTATTTTTACGTTTTACTTGTATGTGAATCACTATATATTGATTTTTTTTATTAAATGTTGTCATTTTTTACTTCAAATGTATAAAAATATGAAAGAAAATGATAATTTTTTTTATAAATTTTTGACTTTTTTTGTTCGATTATGTCCATAAAAATGTTTTATTTGACATGTTATTTTAAGGAATATGTACCAAAATGTATAGGTTTTTTAATTAAATATGACTATAAAATGTGTATTTTTTTGCTAAATATTCAAAAATAGTGTTATTTAACTACAATGTTTTTCAATGTATTGAAGTAAAGGTAAACAATGTGTTAAAAATGATGTTTTTCATTGTATTTTAAAAGTATGGAACAATAAATTAATTAAGGAGACAAAATTGTATGAAAAATCGTAACTTCAAAAAAATAAATGGTAAAAAATATTTTTAAGATTGAAAGAAGTATGAAAAAATGACTAAAAACACCGTTGAATAAGAAAAAAAAATTAGAAAAAAATAAAAATAGATGAAAAATAAACATTTAAAAAAATAACGTGGAAACATTGTGGATTGAAAATTTTAAAATATCAAAAAACAGCCTAAAAATGGAGGGGGGTGCTACGGGTAGCACCATTTTTAAAAATGGGGTAAAAAATTGAACCCCTCAAAAATGAGAACTTTGTAGAGTTCTCGTTAAGTTGGTAACTATGTTCTACATACAACACCAAAACAAACAGATTAGTGCCAACAAATATATGATATAAGTTAAGAATTGTTTCACTTTTGGTGAATCCCATACTTTGTAGATATCCAACAATCCAGGAATACCATGCTCTGAGGGCCTACTTGAGTCCATACAAGGCTTTCTTAAGAATGCACACATAAGACTTCTTCTCCCTTACCTCAAATCCCCAAGGTTGCTCTATGTACAATTCTTCCTAAATGACCCCACTAAGAAAAGTTGTCTTCACATCCATCTGATGTATCCTTCATTCCATAAATTAAACCAAGGTCATAACTACTCAAATGGAAGTGTACCTTGCGACTTGAGAAAAATTCTCCCCGTAGTCCACTCCCTCTCACCACAAACCTCGCTTTAAATTTCTCAATGTTGCCATATGTTGCATGCTTGATATAGTAGAGCCACTTGGAACTCACAACTAACTTCCCCTCTAGTTTTGGCACTATGTCCCAAACATCATTCTTCGTGATGGAGGTGTAATCCTCCACCATGGCATCCCCCCATACCTATTGTAATGTTTCCTCTTGAAAATTGGAAGCCACATAATCTAGAATGTTTATAATCAATGCCATATAGTTTGGAAACTTCTTCGAAGGTTTGCTCTCTCTAATTGTGCTCCTAGGAGTCTCAACGTGCTCTTGAACATCCCTCAATGTTTCACTGAACTAACGAGGTCTCCTGACAGAAGTGGGAGGGGCTGATGTCTCCTCCTATTCATCTGAAGGCTACTATACTGCCTTGGAAATCATTGGTGACCCCAACTCAACCTTCATAGTTTCTTTCTCCTCATCCTCTACCACTAGAGTAGGCTCATGAGACTCTTGGATGTAAGGTTTTTCTCAAACTTTACATCCCTCCTTACTACTCTATTCCTATACTCTAGAATATAGGCCATGTAAGCCTTTGAAGTCTCATTGTAACCCACAAACAAGATTTTCTTGTTGGAGGGCTTCAACTTGGCCCCTTTCTCTATTGGTACATGGATATAAATTGGACAACCAAAAAGGCATAAATGACTCACCTCTGGCTTCACACCAATGAATGCCTCCTCTAGTTTCTTTTCCTCCAAGATCTTGTGAGGACATAGATTTTGGATGTAGACTGTTGTATTACATGCCTCTACCCAAAGAAACATGGGTAAGTCTTGGTCATGTATCATGGCCTTAGCAACCCCTATGATGGATCGATTCGTTCACTCTACAACCCCATTCTGTTGTGGGTTGTACAAAACTGTCAGCGCCTTCTTGATTTTTGCCTCCTTGCAGAAACCCTCAAACTCCTTGGAGGTATACTCTCCCCCATTGTCCGATCTCAAGACTTTGATCTTCTTCCCCATCTAGTTTTCAACTAGAAATTTGAACTCTTGAAACTTGCTAAAGACCTCAGTCTCGGTCTTTAAGAAGTAGATCCAAGTATTGCGAGTGTTAGGGACCTAACCTTCCTAACCCCTCACATAGGTAGAATAATATATTTCCATGTAATAAAGCCAAATATTATTAAGGCCCAGCATAACGAAGTATTAGTCGAATGTAATAAGACATAATAAAAGCTTCCACTTTTAGAAATATCTTCCTCTAGATTGTTCTTTTGGATATATAGATTTAGTATAAATAGGAGTAGAGGGTATGAGAAGTTTTGTCTTGAAGAATTATTGTAATAGATCTCTTCTCTGCTGGAGGTTGCCCCTTGAAGAGGAAAGTGAACATTTTTACCTATCAATAAAGGTATAAGTCTAGTGTTGTGGTTTCATATAATTTGTTGTTCTGTTGTTATATCTACAGTATTTTTGTATTCTGTTGCTATTATAGTGTTGTTATTTGCATTATTTCTTCTTTTTCTAATATAATAGACCTGGTACCTTACAAGTGGTATCATAGCACTTTCCTCGATAGAAAAGTGTGGGTTAATTTTTTTCAGGGTAGGGACGTATTCCAATGTCTTAAAGCTACAGAGCTTTGTCATCACGCGTATAAACCCGTGGTCGGGGAGTAATACCGAAAGGAAATACAAGTGGTACTTAAGCGCACATCTATTGGCCACCCTTGTAACCCCTGTTGGTACCCCTTCGAGTGGTAGTGCATCAGACAACACCTGTATAGAGATCAACCTAGATCTTTTGAAGCCCTCTATCGATAAACCGATTGGTTGCCTGACTGCTATAGTGCCACCGAGAACATCACTCGGGAAGATACTCTCTAGTACCTGAGTAGTAGGGTACTACGGCTAAGGGAATGGTCTAGCCTCCTTAGTTGGTTCCTCGAGATATTGGGTCGAGTACTATTGTTGGACCTCGCATGTATATTAGAGAGATATAACACAGGGTAAACTCTTATCTGTAGAACCCTTGAATACCCTAACCCTTGGGAAGGAAACAAAAACATAACAGACAAGACCTATTGTCGTGCAATTGTGCCTCCTGCATTCTAGTTGTGAAATTACTACATATTTCTTCCTGTTAAGAATTTGGGCATTTCAACACTGCAATATTATTCAGCTCGGAGTATAACTCCACAAGAGTATAAAAAAAAGTCTGGATCCTGTTGGCACCATTATTTGAGCCCTATCCCATTGGATTCCTCTCTTCGCCCTTATCGAAGTCATACCTATCATTTTTAAACAATTTGTTTTTTCCTGTAGACTCGGCCCCCTTCTGACACTCTTATTTGGGCCTTACTTTATTGGATTCCCCTCTTCACCCTGATTGTCATGATACCTTTCACCCATAACCCATTTTCTATGTGGTCCCACCCATCCCTTTTCGTTTTCCCTCTTCATCATGGACCACATCTGTAGCCAAGACTTGGAAGCCCGCTTCAATTCCTTGTCCTATACTTTCACAGAGACCCAACAGGAAGTGTGATAGCTCAGTGCCAATATTGCCACCATCAATAAAAAAATGCATTCCTCCATAGATGCAAAAATGGAAACCGTGAAACCAGACCTCACTACCTAGCTTGCATCCTTCACTAACACGATTTACACCAAGCTGAATATCCCTACAGATCTTCCCTCCTCTGGCCCACCTTTGCAATCCGAAGGTGAAACTTCCTCTAATTCCCATAATTTTCAACCCCATCACTTTCAGCGTGACCTATGCCTTCGGTGTGAGGTTTGAACAAATTTGATGGCTCATATCCCAATGGTTGGTTAACTTAAATGGAACATTATTTCTCTTTGTATGGCATTACAAATGAGTTGACCAAACTCCGGTATGGTGTTCTCCATCTAGATCAAGAATGTTGGCAATGGTGGCAATGGAGAAAAAATGCTTGCCAAGGGTATGTGGCTTGGACACAATTTGTGGTAGAACTTGATGAACGCTTTGACACTGACACCAACCATTTAGGTCGTTTGACAAAGTTGAAACAATATAGCACATTGGAAAACTTTATAGCTTCTTTTGAGCGATTGGCTTTCCATACAGAGGGCATGTCTGATGTTTTTTTACGAGAATGTTTTATCAGTGGTCTCAAAGATGAGATTCGTGCCCATGTTCTCATGGATCGGCCTCAAAGTTGGATGGAAGATAATAAAAGAGCTAAGGAAGCACATCAGGTTGTCTCTTCTCAAATCAGAAAAACCTCCTTTATTCCTCACCCTAAACCAACCACTCCCACTCCTCCTTCCACTCCACTAAAGATCCATAAATTGACCAGGGCATAAATGGCTGAACTCTAACTCAAAGGCCTTTGTTATAGTTGTGATGAAAAATATTTTCTTGGGCATAAGTGTAAGGAACAAAATATGTTTATGGCCATCTCTGAGGATGTTTTGGAGGACGATGTTGAGGCCCCCCCTGTGTTTGAGTCACCCGAATCCACTAGCATGACCCCACCCTTCGACCCTCTCGAAGTTGAATCAATCATTTCTTTGAATGCTCTCACTAGATTCTATGCTCCCCAAACCCTCAAGCTAATTGGTTACATTAAGCATTAGAAGGTCATTATCCTTGTTGATAGTGGAAGCACCCATAATTTTATTTATCGCCGCATTGCCCAAGAAACTAATACTATATTCGTGGAGTCAATAATTTTCTAATTATGATTGCCAATGGTGGTTCCATGAAATGTGGGGGGCATTGTGAAAATGTGCGTCTCCAAATTGGTCAGTACCACATGAAATCTCATATGTTTGCTATCGACATGGGAGGTTGTGACATTGTGTTGGATGTCGAATGGATAAGGACTTTGGGTCCCATTCTCATGAATTTTAAGGAATTAAGCATGCAATTCAACTAGGAGGGCCAACAATATAAGTTTCAAGGAATCACCGTCGGTTCCTTAGAGATCATCAGTTCCCATCGGATGGAAAATATCCTTAAAAAAGGTCATTTTGGCATTATTTCCCAACTCCATGCCATTCACGCCACTGAGACACCCTCTGTGTCGCAGGACCTCCAATCCATCCTCTCCAAACATCAAGCTGTTTTTTCCACTCCCCAGGGACTTCCTCCTTCCCGTGGTGTTCATGATCATTACATTCCCCTTGTCCCTGACATCCTTCCTCCCAATGTTCGTCCATATTGTCATCCATTTTCACATAAAAATGAAATTGTGAAAATTGTTCAAGAATTGCTCACCGCAGGTGTTATCCATCCTACTACGAGACCCTACTCTTCTCCTGTGGTCATGGTCCTTAAGAAAGAAGGCTCTTGGCACATTTGTCTTGACTTCCGTGCCCTCAACAAACTCACCATCAAAGAAAAATTTCTCATTCCTGTCATTGATGACCTCTTGGATGAATTGAGTGGTGCCCAGTTCTTTACTAAACTTGATTTTCATTCTGAGTACGACCAGATGCATATTAACGAGGCAGACATTCCTAAGACTGCATTGCGAACTCATGAGGGTCACTATGAGTTTTTAGTCATTCCCTTTAGCTTGTGTAATGCTCCCTCCACTTTCCAAAGCCTCATGAATCATGTCTTCCGTCCTTTTCTCCATCATTTTGTCTTAGTTTTCTTTGATGATATCCTCATCTATAGTAGAAATTGGAAAACCCATCTTGCTCATGTGGATTGAGTTCTACATCTACTCTCTCAACATCAACTTTTCCTCAAACAATCTAAATGTGATTTTGGAGCCTCAGATGTCAAGTACTTGGGTCATATTGTTGGCAAGACAGGTGTCAGGGTGGATGCTAAGAAGATTGAAGCTATGCAGGATTGGCCTCTCCCAAAGACTCTCAAAAGCTTGCATGGATTTCTAGGTTTAACATGATATTATCACAAGTTTGTTAAGAATTATGGAAATATTGCGGCACCTCTCACTGCTCTCCTTAAAAATAATTCTCTCACTTCGACTCCCACAACTGATTAGGCCTTTCAAGCCTTGAAGGTGACCATGTTCATCACTCCAGTCCTGGCACTTCCTGATTTCAAAAAGACCTTTGTCCTTGAATGTGATGCTTCCGAGAGAGGAATTAGAGAATTCCTTATGCAAGATGGTTGGCCTTTGGACTTTACCAACAAGCAACTGTCAGAGCAACATTTGGGCCAATCAATCTATGAAAATGAAATGTTGGCTATTTTGCATGCAATGGATCTCTGGTGCCCTTATCTATTGGGGAAACTCTTCCAAATTAAGACATATCATCAAAGCCTCAAGTATTTTCTGGAACAACACCCTTCCTCCCCGGAGCAACAAAAATGGGTGACTAAACTCTTTGGATATGATTATGCGATCATTTACAATAAAGAAAAAGACAATGTGGTTGCTAATACACTTTCAAGAAAATATGAAGATGAAGGGTCCCTTTTTTCCCTCTCCTTCATTGTACCATATTGGCTCCAAGCTGTTCGCTAGGAATGGCTACAAGATCACAAAAATTCGCATCTGATACAACAATTGCAGACCAATTCTCTCGTTTCCCCATTTTACTCTTGGCACAATGATGAGCTTCGCTACAAAGGCCGTTTGTGTTTAAGTAAACAGTCACAACTTAAATTCATGGTACTTTTCAAGCTTCATGCTACACCCACAACTGGGCACTCTGGGTTTACCAAAACCTATGATCGGGTCAAACATTATTTTTTCTGGGATGGTATGTGTAATATACCGGATATAAAATGTATGCAGAACAAAAATAAAATGCTAGAAATGGCATAATAACAACAATATAACCAGAACATTCACCACAATAGCACTGAAATGATATGAGAATAATAACAGAAATAACACTTTGAATCTGGAAGCAATGTTCACAGGCCTCTTCGAGGGGGAAACCTCTAGTTGAGCAGAGCTCTATTACAATAATATCCAAGCTAGGGTTCTAGAAGTGAAAGATTCTATTAGGTCTTCTTACATCCACCTTATTCTATTTTATTGAAAGGCCTTATTAATATTGACCTTTATTACGTCCGAATATATTGTTCTACCTATGTGCTGGTTAGGACCCTAACATATCTTCCCCCTTAAAAACAACCTTGTCCTCAAGGCTTGAGATGAGGAAATTGTTGCAGAATGGTAGTTGGTTCCCAAGTGTGGCATTTGCTGGAGTTGTATCTTTCCACTGGACTAGCACTTCCTTCATGGTTCTCTGACGTAGGCGACGCTCACGCTGGTCCAAAGCTGCTTCTGGCTGTAGCCAAATGGATCCTTCTTCAGCTAACTCTGGAAGGTTGGTTTGAATTTGTCACTTAGCTCCAATCACCTTCTTTAAGCATGAAACATGAAAAACATGATGTAGCTTCGAATGGATGGGAAAAGCTAACGGATAGGCTACTTGTCCCACACGCTTGAGAACAGTATAAGGACCATAAAATTTGGGCACTAGCTTATGACAATGCTCGGCCTTGAGGGAAGTTTGCTTGTAAGGTTGCAGTCAAAGAAACACATGATCCCCTTCTGCAAATTGATGTTCAGAGCGACCTTGATCTGCTTGTTGCTTCATGCAATTCTGTGCCATGACCAAATTCTCTTTGAGGGTATGGAGAATATCCTCTTGAGCTGTAAGTGTTAGGTCAACCGCTTGGACCTTCGAGGCACCTGGTAAGTATGAAAGAACTAAAGGTGGCTTCTGTCCATATACCGCTTCAAAAGGAGTCATGTGTGTAGCTGTATGGTATGAAGTGTTGTACCACCATTCAACTAGGGGTAACCATTGAGCCCATTGATTTTGCTTTTCCGAGGAAAAACACCTCAAATATGTTTCAAAACACTTGTTAACAACTTTCGTTTGGCCATCATTCTGGGGATGATAAGTTGTGCTGAGATGCATTTTGGTGCCTTGTATCTTGAACAGTTCTTACCAAAAATTGCTTGTGGAAGTTGGGTCGCGATCATAAACAATAGAGTGTGGCATGCCATGAAGCTTGAAGACCTGATCCATGAAAATTTGAGCCACTATGGATGTTGTAAACGGGTGTTGAAGGGCACATAAATGAGAACACTTGGAAAGGCGATCAACAACCACCATGATGACTGATTTATTTCCCGATTTGGGTAAACCAGTAATAAAATCCATAGAGATATCCTTCTAAATAGCATGTGGAATCGAGAGCGATTGTAGTGTTTCCGGAGATTTGACTGTTTCTTCCTTGTTGCGTTGACACACATCACATGCAGCGACAAAATTACTAATGTCATGTTTCATACCATCCCAGAAAAAGGAACGTTTGACCCTGTCATAGGTTTTGGTGAACCCGGAGTGCCCTACTGTGGGTGTAGCATGAAGCTCATAAAATACTGTGGATTTAAGCTTTGATTGTTTACTTAAATACAAACGGCCTTTGTATCGAAGTTCATCATGGAGCCAAGAGTACCCTGGGGAAGCTGGAGCATTGGACTGCAATTGTTGGATCAACTGCGAACTTTTGGGATCTTGTAGCCATTCCTGGCGAACGGCTTGGAGCCAATCTGGTACAATGAATGAAAGAGAAAAAATGGATCYTTCATCTTCATATTTTTGGGAAAGTGCATCCGCAACCACATTTTCTTTTCCTTTCTTGAAAATGATCGCATAATCATATCCAAAGAGCTTAGTCACCCATTTTTGTTGTTCTGGGGAGGAAATTCGTTGTTCCAGAAAATAGTTGAGGCTTTAATGGTCTGTCTTAATTTGGAAACGTTGCCCCAATAGATAAGGGCGCCACAGATCAACGACATGCAAAATAGACAACATTTCCTTTTCATAGATGGATTTGCCCAGATTTCTTTCAGATAGTTTCTTGTTGGTAAAGGCCAAAGGTTGACCCTCTTGCATAAGGACATCACCAATTCTTTTCACTGAGGCATCACATTCCAACACAAAGGTCTTTGTGAAATCGAGAAGGGCGAGGACTGGAGTGGTGCACATGGCCATCTTCAAGGTTTGAAAAGATTGAGAAGCAGCTAGAGTCCAAGTGAAAGAGTTCTTTTTTAGGAGAGTAGTGAGAGGTGCTGCAATTTTCCCATAATTCTTAAAAAACTTGTGATAATACCCTGTTAAGCCCAGAAATCCATGCAAGCTCTTAAGAGTCTTTGGGCGAGGTCAGTCTTGCATAGCTTCAATCTTTTTAGGATCCACCCTAACACCATCCTTGCCAACCATATGACCCAAGTATTCTACTTCTGAGGCGCCAAAAGCACATTTAAACTATTTCAGGAAAAGTTGGTGCTGAGAGAGTAGATGGAGAACTCGATCCACATGAGCAAGATGGTCTATCCAGGTTTTGCTATAGATGAGGATACCATCAAAGAAAACTAAGACAAAATGGCGGAGAAAAGAACGGAAGACATGATTCATGAGGCTTTGGAAGGTGGAGGGGGCATTACACAAGCCAAAGGGCATGACCAAAAACTCATAGTGGCCCTCATGAGTTATAAAGGCAGTCTTGGGAATGTCTGACTCTTTCATACGTATTTGGTGGTAGCCCGAACGAAGATCCGGTTTAATGAAGAATTGGGTGCCACTCAATTCATCTAGGAGGTCATCAATGACATGAATGGGGAATTTGTCTTTGATGGTAAGTTTGTTGAGGGCACGAAAGTCAAGACACATTCACCAAGAACCTTCTTTCTTTAGGACCATGACCACAGAAGAAGAGTAGGGGCTCATACTAGGGCGGATAACACCTGCATTAAGGAGTTCCTGGACCATTTTCTCAATTTCATTTTTTTGGGAAAAGGGGTGACGATAAAGACGGATATTGGGAGGAAGGCTTCCAGGTACAAGGGGAATGGAATGATCATGAAAACCATGGGAAGGAGGGAGTCCTTGGGGAGTGGAAAAGATCAATTGATGTTTAGAAAGGATGGCTTGGAGGCCTTGCGGGACCGAGGGTGTCTTTGTTGCTTGTATGGCATGGAGTTGGGCGATAACACAAGAATGACCTTTTTTGAGCAGCTTTTCCATGTGATGGGAACTAATGATATCAGGTGAACCAACGATAATTCCTTGGAACTTATATTGGTGGCCCTCCTAGTCGAATTGCATGGTTAAGTCTTTAAAATCCATGAGAATGGGACCCAAAGTCCTTAGCCAGTCTGCACCCAACACAATGTCACAACCTCCCATGTTGATAGCAAACATATGGGATTTTAGGTGGTAGTCACCAATTTGGAGACGCACATTTTCACAACGCCCTCCACATTTCATGGAACCACCATTGGAAATCATGATTTGGAAATTATTGACGGCATGGATGTAGAAATGAGTTTCTTGGGCAATGCGGCGATGAATAAAATTATGGGTGCTGCCACTATCAACCAAAATGATGACCTTCTGATGCTTGATGTAACCGATTAGCTTGAGGGTTTGGGGAGCGGACAAGCCAGTGAGAGCATTGAGGGAAATGATCAGTTCTACTTCGGGAGGGTCTGAGGGAGGGGTTATGTCAGTGGATTCAGGTGACTTAGACACACGGGGAGTTTCTACATCCTCTTCCAAAATATCCTCGGAGATGGTCATAAAAATATTTTGTTCTTTACACTTGTGGCCCGGGAAATATTTTTCATCACGGTTATAAAAAAGTCCTTTGAGTTGGTGTTTAGCCATTTCAGCCCTGGTCAATTTTTGGATCTTGAGTGGAGTAGAGGGAGTAGTGGGATTTACTGGTTTAGGGCGAGGGATAAAGAAGCGTTTCGGTTTTGAGAAGATACAACCTATTGTGCTTCTTTAGCTCTTTTATTAGCCTCCACCCAAATCTGACGCTGAGCCATGAGGACATGGGCTCGAATCTCATCCTTGAGGCCGCTGATAAAACACTCTCGAAAAAAAGGCATCAGACATGCCCTCTGTTCTAAAATCCAGGTGCTCAAAGGCAACTATAAAGTCTTCCACTGTTCCTAATTGTTTCAACTTTGTCAAACGACCCAAATGGTTGGTGTCAGTGTCAAAGCATTCATAAAGCTCTGCCACAAAGTGTGTCCAAGC
>SNQJ01S0003588.1:190734-205237 GCA_010110895.2 Picea sitchensis
ATGCATAGGGGTTATGATTAAATTTTTTATATATATGTCTTTTGATATAATCCTTATGTTGATGTTTTCATAACTATTGGTATGTTGAAGACCCATTGGCACATTGGTTAAATGATTGATAAGAGCTGTTACAATACATTGGCGCATGGTTAATTATTTGGTTTTGGTTTCAAATTGAATATTTGATGGTTTCAAATTTTGGCACAACGATTGATTGCGCGTTGGTTTATACACTTGCCATTTGATTCATTGGTCGGCTAATTCACATAATTGTCAAACTATGTTATAATGGGTAGTACAGCTATGTAAACCGACGGTTGTACTTTGGTAATAAATCTTTTGCATGGCAGAGATAAACTCCACCACCTTCGCACGATGGCATTTATGCATATCCCTTATCCCCGTTTACCTCTGTTAGCTCGGATAGCCCTGCATGCATTTCACTCCTGTGTGTGTTATGATCCAAACCCTCGGCTTACCATGTGCTCGGCTCCATGGCACCAGTTGTGCGAATCGATCCAAACGACAACCAAGCCTTGTTAATGTTTGACAATGCCTGGAAAGACCTGGAGGCTAACGGTTGGCTTGCCTTCGTGCAGAGATTTGAGGGTTTTAACCTTTTCGTGGCACATCAATTCGCTTTAACTTTCGATGGCTATAGAGCCAAGGTGGGTGATATCCAGTTGGAAATCGATGAGGGATTTATCAGTTCTGCTACAGGGTTACCTGCCATAGGTCAGTGTTGGTTCAAAAATTTGAAATTAGAAGAGGTTCCATGGCCCCTGTTGCTTCTCTCGCGCAAAGTCACCTCTTGTGACAGAGGTATGCCCATATCTATGGTCAAACCACGATGGCACGACCTTTTGATTCTAGTCAAGCAGTTCGTGACCTGTGAAGGTCGATACAGACTCATTTTTCTCTACCACCTACGGTTGCTAATGCATTTTATAGGGTACCCAGTGAACATGCCTTTCTACTTTCAGCGCAGCTTATATAAAATGTCGAAAAGGTTTAAAAAGGAGAAGGCTGGTAGAAGCTTGTTCCATCATGGGCTTATTAAACTTATCGTTATTTACCACTTGAGTTTACATGGTGATAGCTGGACAACTTTTTTTGCTCGAAATGGTTTCAAGGACACAAATCCTATACAGGTTGAGAAGCTTGTGGTGAGTGAGGTCAAGGCTGGACCACCCATACCTTTCCATATCCTATTGCCCACCCCTAAGCCTTCGGTCGACCCTCCTACTAACTTACCAGACATTGGAACTGAGAAGGCCGAGGCTATTAAAAATCCTATAAGAAGAAAACCTAAGGCAAACCCTACTACTAATGCCAAGGGTAAAAAGAACGCTAGGCTCATTTCAAGGATGGCTAGAACCAAACCTAAACCCTCTGTTGAGTCAAAGCCTATAATCCTTAGTGAGGATTTTGACTCAGACATAGAACATTTTTTAGCCGATGAGTAACCTTACTCACAGGGTTTATGACCCGAACCATCTTATGATTTCATGACGAATCTTCCTCCCTGCCTAAGGAATGACCCTGGCTACCCTGGTATTAAATTGCCTAGCGAAACCCTCAGCCATATGTCCAAACCCTCGCCTGCTCTTACGAAACCCGAATAGCCTTCATGTGACCAATGTGAGTTATGGTTGGAACGATACTACATTGATGTTCCCCTACTCCAATCTAAAATTCAATCGCTGGAAGATCAAATTGCAGTATTAACCAGCCAAAGAGAGCAACTCCAAGCAACTGATAAGAAGCAGAAGACAACAGGCTCCATCCTTTTCAAGAATGTTGAATCAGCCACAGCCGTTATCAAATCTAAATTTTCGTGACCAAGCCATCTTCTCACAGGTATGAATTTCGAAATTGTGTTAGTTTTGTGAGTCACCATGAGTAATATCGTATTTGAAATTTGATCTTCGAATAGATCTATTTGTATTTCGAAATGGATTTCGCATAATGTGTTCATCCTGTATATTGTGTTGCTTTTCTAAAATAGATGGAATTTTGTTTGAAATACACGAGTTGATCATTCCCAGTATAGCCATCGATAGATTTTTATTACATTTGAATGGTTTTCGTTTGGATTTGATTTGTTGGTTTGCTCGATTAAGTCAACGAAACTGATCGTTTGCTTTCAATTGAATTCGTTTTGTATCTACTCTGAATAGGAAGTTTTTCACGCTCAATTTAGAATGCGATCATGTTTGGATTTGATTTCGTTATGGTTTGCATACTGTGACTGGTAAACGATTTCAATGATTTTGGTTGTTACGATATGTTATGTCATGTAATCTTCTAAGATCGGGAATACCACTCTGTTCAATTTAATTTGGAAAGAACGACTCTGTTTTTATAAAACAGTGCTCTCACTTAAGTCTGTGGAAATGTGCCTGAATCATGGATTGGATTTGATTCATGACAAATATGATAAACCCCAGCCGATTGATTTGCCTAATTGGATTGTTGTTAGATTCGTATCATAAATCAATGCTCTGTTTGATTTTGATTTGTAAAACGAGTTGGTTGAATCCAGATCGACGATTGGTATATATGTTAAATCCGGTTATAATTCGTTTAAAAGAAATGATTTTGATCAGGGTAAATCGATCTTGTCGGTCCATTTGGCTAATAACAAATGATCAGACATCTGTTACGAACTCTGTTACTAATTGATTGATCCTGTTACGATTTCGTTTGTGGACAGTTACACGCCAATATTGGTTTAATTCGCTTATGGTTTAAATCGTTTTCTATGTCGTTACAGCTATAACGATTGGAAGATGATTTTGTTTGGATTCGATCGTATCTCATGTTTAACCATTACTTATGATTCGTTTTGATTACATCGGTTTCAATTGGATATCAAACGATTTCATAATTGTTGATTATTATTCTGTTCGTTCAATTTTGTGGTAACAAGAAACAAAATACACCTATATCTCTATTCGGTTGAATGATTTTGATCCCGTTTGATTTCGAATGGTATAACAATTTCAAATTGAATAATTCGTTTTCAAATAGTGATTGGATGATAATTGAATTTAATTTCCTTAAAAGATTTTCAATCGATTTTAATGTTGATTCTGTGTCTAATTTAGACCAGCTACAAAATCAAAGGATTTTGTAGCTAGTCTATAGGATTAGATTTTTATCATTTTGTTAATAAAGAATCCTTCTAACTTGTTCATTTTTGACCCTTTCCAGGTAAATTCGAATTGCATGGGACATGTTGGGCATTCTAGGGGATATTTGTGTGTTTAGTTTTTTTATAGTTTCCTAGTTTAGTTAGATTTGGGATATCCTCCCAGATTTATGTAAACAGTTTTTGATAACTTCCACAGGGAGGTTTTACCCTGTGGAAAAATTTATAAATACTTATTATTTTTTGTAATAAGGATCATCCTTGCTTGTGGGAGAACCAGGATTATGGATATCTAATACAAACTGAGACAGAAGTTGATGTTCTACTACAACTTTCACTTTCATAATATCAATCTTTTTGTTTCATGTTTATGTTTATCAGTTTGCATTAGATTAATGACTACTTTAGCTATCATAGTCTTTTGCAGAATGATATGTATTAATTAATGTTTCATCCATATCTGATTCCTTCCATTACTTAAAAATACAGCAATTATTTGATTCAGTTTATGAATGACAGATTTCTTTTCTTCATCAATTGAATTATTTTGTATAAGTCTTTGCATACAGGTTTATCTAATTGTGGAGATTTATAAATTATATGATTGTTGTGATTTTTATGTCTTGTTTGTCCTGTAAACCAATTTAAAGAGCACTGCAGCTATTGTTTACGATAAGCTTCTGGATTATTCGGTGCGGGTTTCCTCCCTCCGATCATCTTAGAAAATCATCATACACAGGACAAATCTGGAGCATTTATCCAGGTCAATTCGTAATTTATTTTCGTTAGTTTAGTATAATATTAAGATTTTCGTTAGTTATATTTGTAGTTTAGATTAGTGTTTTAGTTAAGTTAGTTTTTTGTTTTATTTCTTGTTCATAAAATTACAAAAATTAAAAAAATCTTCCAAGTCTATGGTTCTACAAGGTATGGGTATTTTTTTAATTTTTGTAATTTTTGTAGAGCCATTGTTGAAATTCCCATACCTTGTAGAGCCATCAAATTTAGGTCACGTTGAAAGTGATGGTTCTACAAGGTATGGGAATGAGAGGAATGGTCACCTTCAGTATGTGGAAGTGAGGAAGAGGAAGGGTTATCTGTAGGGATATGCAGTTTGGTACAGAGTGTCAAAAAGACTGATTCAAGCTGGGTGGTGAGTTCTTGTTTGATTTCCTCCATTGAGGACTGCATGGTTGTATTGATGGCGGCAACATTGGCACTGAGTTGTTTCACTTATTTTTAGGTCTCAATGAGACCAGATTGCAAGGTGTTGAAGTGAGATTCCAAGTCTTGGCTACGAGTATGGGCCATGAGGATGAGGAAACTGAAAAGGGGCGAGCGGGGTAAAAAAATTTGGCTGAAAAAATGATATGGATAAATGTGATAAGGGAGAAGAGATGAATCCAATGGAATAGGTCTCAAATAATGGTGAAAAAATTTCCAGATTTTTTTTTTATAGAGTTATACTCCGATCTGAAGAATACTACAGAGAGGAAATTCCCAAATGCTTAACCAGAAAGAAATGTGTATTTACTTGGCAACCCGAACACAGTTGTGCGGCAATAGACCTTGTTTGTTTTAATTTGTTTATGTTTATGTCCCCCAAGGGTTAGGTATTCAAGGGGTCTATAGACAAGGGTTTTCCCTGTGCTATAGCTCTCTAATATGCATGCGAGGTCCAACAGTAGTACTCGGCCCAATATCTTAGGGCACCAACTAAGGAGGATAGACCGTACCCTTAGTCATACTACCCGACTACCCAGGTACTAGAGAGTATCTTCCCAAGTGTTGTTCTCGATGACACTATAGCAGTCAAGCAGTCGATCGATTTATCTAAAGAGGGCTTCAAGCAATCTAGGTCGATTCGTACACAGGTGTTGTCTAATGCGCTACCACTCGAAGGGGTACCAACAGGGTTACAAGGGTGGCCAACAAATGTGCGCTTAAGTACCACTTGTATTTCCTGTGTGTATGAATCCATCAACCGCGGGTTTATGCGCATAACGACATATCTATGTGGCTTAAAGATGTCGGAATACGTCTCTACCCTGAAAAAAAAATTAACCCACACTTTCTGCCGAGGAAAGTGCTATGATACCACTTGTAATATATCGGATATAAAATGTATGCGGAACTGAAATAAAATGCTAGTAATGGTAGAATAACAACAATATAACCAGAACATTCACCATAATAACACTGAAATGATATAAGAATAACAACAAAAATAGCACTTTGAATCTGAAAGCAATGTTCACGGGCCTCTTCGAGGGGGCAACCTCCAGTTGAGCAGAGCTCTATTACAATAATATCCAAGCTAGGGTTCTCATACCCTCGACTCCTATTTATACTAAAAAGAAGCATCTAGAGGAAGATCCTTCTAGAAGAGGAAGCTTCTATTAGGACTTCTTACATATGCCTTATTCTATTTTATTGAAAGGCCTTATTAATATTGACCTTTATTACATCTAAATATATTGTTCTACCTATGTGCGGGTTAGGACCCTAACAGGGGGGTTGTTGCGGTCACAATAGATCCCTGATTGTCAATGAACCTCTCACTTCAAACCCTTGCATATATATATCCTTTGGTGTCCAACAAAGACGAAACAAAAGGAAAATATGATTATTTCAGCTACTTTGGACTCAATTGTGAGATCATAATGTCTCTAGGAATCTCCAAAAAAACCTACATCTGGCAAGTCAAAAGGAGAACCCCCGTAGAAACTAGTGTTTTCTCCACACATTTTTTATTCTCCAGATCATCTGAGGATGCAAGAGAACATACTCATGTGCTTCAAAAAAAATAACTCTACACTCAAATTTCTATAAATATTGCTAACCTAGAACTCACAATCGCTTTGATACCATGTAATATTTGGCTAAAAAACCACCCAAGAATGTAGATGAATGGAGAAAAGAAAAACTAGAAATTAGAATGAGAAATAATAAGTTATATTCTACTCAAGGGAATGTAAATAATACAATGAAAATGAGATATAAGAGTGATGGGTGAGTATATATAGGATTTACCACCTAAGAGACTAAAAACACAACCAATATGGGATAAAGTGAAAAAGTACCTAAGTAAACTTAACCTAGTGTGAAGAGAGCTAAAGCAGAGAACTAGCTAAGAAAGAACTAGATATATAAAGAACCCTATTCAAACTAACAAGGCTCAACCTTGATGGGAATGCAACACCATCTAAATCAGTGGAGCAACCTAGAGCATCAAAGAAATGTCCAAAGTGGCTCATAAAGATAATTGAAAGTGTCTAACTTGATGAGGTTGGAAAGACAAGAACCATAAGTTCAACAAGACAAGATGATGGAGGTTAGTATAGATAATTCAAATTCAATTGATCTCAATGATATGTATGTTTCATATGATTTTGAATGGAATTTATCCACTAACTTTTAACCAAATTCCATTAAAGAAGTTGCTTCCCATGATGAGTGGAAAGAATCCATGCAAAAGGAGTATGATTCCCTCGTCAAGAATGGGACATGGAAGTTGGTGGATACTCTATTTGGAACCAAACCAATTGGTTTCAAGTGGGTCTACAAGAACATGTACAAATCAGATGGCTCACTTGATAAGCATAAGGTGAGGCTTGTGGAAAAAGGATATGCACAAAAAGAAGGCAAATACTTTGAGGAGACCTTTTCCCCCACAACAAAATGGGCTATCTTTCGTGCATTGTTGGATTTGGAAGCACATAATAGGTGGACAACTCATCACATGCATGTGAATATAGCCTTCTTGAATGGAGACTTGAAAAAAAATTCTACATGTCTCAACCAGAAGGATTTGTTGTGAAGGGTAAAAAAAATAAGGTATGCAAGATCATTGAGTCTTTGTATGGCTTGAAGAAAAAAGCTCGTGCCTGGTATGAAAATATAATTGAGCATATTTTGAATATCAATTTCAAGAATTTTAATCTTGATGATGCAACTTTTTTTGTCAAGAAATTTGGTAAAACTAGTGTATATCTTGTGGTGTATGTAGATGAGCTTTTGATAACATGGAACAATGAAGCATATATTGCATCCATAAAGAAAGAATTGAAGAAGGGTTTTGAGATGATATACATGGGAAATCTTCACTACTACCTAGGTATTGAAGTTATTCAAAATCCAAGCTATATATTCATCTCCCAAAAGTAGTACAATGGAGAGCTATTGAATAAATTTGGCATGGCTTATAGAAATCCTCTCACTACTCCAATGGAATAAAATTTGAAGCTAACATCAAAATAAGGGGATGAATTTGAGGATGCAACTATATATAGACAACTCATGGGGATCCTTATCTACCTTACTACTACTAGACCATATATTTGATTTGTAGTTGGCATCCTTTCTCGTTTCATGCAAAAACCTTATGAACGACATTGGTGTGCTACAAAAGAGTTCTAAGATACTTGAAGGGAACTTGAGACTTTGGGTTCAAATACTCTAAGGTGGAGGACTTTGGACTAGTTGGACATACATATTCAAACTTTGACGGGGATAAGGAGAATGGAGTGTCTACATCAAGATACCTCATGAGTCTTGGATTAGTATATATCTCTTAGAGATCACAAAAACAACCTATTCTAGAAGATTCTACTATAGAGGAAAAATATGTGGTTTTTGAAAATGAAACAAAGGTGATTGTGTGGATCGGGAAGATACTATATGATTTGTAGGATAAACCAATAAATTCTACTCCACTTTTGATGGACAACACTTCTACAATCAAATTGGCCAAGAATCCTAGATTCCATGATCAAACCAAGCACATCAACATAAATTACCATTTGATTTTCCATCATGTAAAAATCCAAGACCATTCAGATGATTAATTATTCCAAAAGTCATCAAATTGAAAACATCTTCACCAAAGAATATGGAAGCAAAATGTTTGAAAAAATCATAAAGATGCTTGGACTTAAAAACATCGCTTCAAATTCAGGGAGGAGACATCATATACCTAATCTTTTGGATTGTGGTATTATAAATATTTAATCTAGGAAAACATGAATATTCATAGGTGAATAGGAATAACCATCCGGTGTTTGATAATATGAAATCAAATGTCATCTCTTTGTATGTATATTTGGCTCATTTTAATTAAAAAATCAATGTGTGGAGTTATTCAATCCCCAACCTATCAATTTTTTAATCAGGACTTCGCCTTTAGCTCCTCACCGAGAATATTTATTAGGATCTGAGCCTCCAAATAGATATTAATGAATAGAGAGAATAAAAGGATAACACATCACACATAGAAAACACATATATAGAGGGGAAAATGATAATCTGTATTTCTCAACCAAACCAGTGGAGAACTGTATACACACATCTCATGGAGCACCTCACCAGATTCCATATTTAAACAAGATATTTTGCAAGAATTTACATGGATATGAAATTCCAATCGCTTGGGAAATCATATCCATGTTTGAGGAAGAGGAAATGAGTTTTAACCTCCAACAGACGTGTTATCACCATCCAACAATCTCCACCTTGACAACAATTTTCCACATACCTTTCCCAATGAATCAAGCATCACCTTTCCTGTAAACTAAGAGAATCCAAACACCACCTTAGCTTCTATAACAACATTGGTTACATGAACATGTATGCACAATTTTCTTCAGTATGGATGACTCCACCTTCACTGAAACAACATAACCATAGGCTAAATCACTACACTACTCTAGGTGATACCCATGCTTCATAGATATCAAGGCACCCATTTTCATGATCTTTACTTGGTTTTGTCATGTGTCTACTAACAACACTAACTGCATGTGAAATATCTGAACATTCCCATCACAAACATCAACCTTCCTACTAGCATAGATACACAAGACATATAACCATTTTCTTCTTCATTACTTAGGACATAAACCTAAATAAAGTTTACAATGGAAAGCCAAAGGGATATTTACCGGTTTCACATTATTCATATTGAATTTCATGAGTATATTCTCCACATAATTTTGTTGTGATAACCAAATCTTACCATATTTTATGTCTCCGTGTATTTCCATGCCCAAGATTTGTTTTATTTGCTCCTAGATCCTTCATATCAAACGTCCTTGCCAACTAAGCCAACCTGTTGATTTCAACCTTACTTGTTCTTGCTACAATAATAACATATATCACCAAGATAATGAATATACCATAAACACAATGGTTATAATAACTTCTTGTAAATTTGGTTCACCACGAGGGAATCAAACATATTGTAATATTTCTTGCTCGAGCTTCGGGCCATATAATGAATTCATGAGTTTTCAAACAAATATCCCTTTTCTATCTTTAAAAACCCATGATTATTCCATGTACGCATTTCTACTAATGATGATTTGTGGGTAGTATGATCCCACAATCTTCATCCCTTAACTCCATCGCCATAACCAAAAAATATACACTTCCTTGACCAGATTCGGCAAAGCCATCCAAGTGAGCCTTCACCCCTCACCTCTAGCATAATGTAAATGTTTTATTACATGCAATACATGGTCTCTAAAAAACATGAGCTACAAAACATAGTTTCCCGAAGAAAAAACCACAACTCTTGACCTAACAACCCCCCCCGGTGACCAAAACCGACCATACTTCCCTCAAAGAAAGGGTATATGGAAATACTACATTCTTCCCACCTATCACCTAGGTCATATATACTTTACCAATGACATTTTAAACCCAATTAATGCATGCCTAACTTGGTATTACATTCATATGCCCATTTACATATAAAGAGTGTTAATTCCACCTTGAATTATGCATTCAAAGACCTTTGCCTTTCCATCTCACTGGGAAACCAAGTCCTCTACTTCACACCATATCTCCCAGCAATGCAAGAATTCCTCCTCACACTATGTGAGCTTTAACTTGAGATTATCACCATTTACATTTCTAATGCCATTGCATCCAGTATCGCCTGAGATATCACCATGCCTAGAATGGCCCTCTGTAGCTTCCAAATTCTTACTGATAGACATGTACTTCGTCCAAATCACTCCACTTTCTACCCAAATGCATCTCTCTTTGTATTTTTATCAATGAAACAATCGTAATCTTCCATCATTGTTTATGTGCATAAGAGAAATATGTTTGACTCGCAATTTTTGATGATCAATCCATCGCTTCGGCTTGAACTCATGATATACCTTACCCCATATTCTCTCTATTTGATCCATACATCTGCAAACAACATTTTCCATGCATTTGGTGGCCTCTTATGCGACTATCGCATCTGACCCATCCATCACTCGATCGAGCCAATTGTCAAAAAAATGAGGGCTTCAAAAAATGTGGGCTTGTCCACGTTCTTTTCCAGCCCATCCACTTGATGTTGGACCTCCCACGCAACTTCTACAATATATATGTGGCACCTTTTGTAACCCCTCTTAGAAACTTGAGAGTGCACCTGAAGGTAATACTAGTCGTTGTGTCTCACATCTAAGCCTCCCCATGGCTAAAAACCCTAAATCCTCCTCATCGACATTGTTGCATAAGAGACTATTTCATCATCGTGGCCTTCGCAAAATTACAGAATTTCAACCTCCTTGTGGTAGATAGACTCTCATCTTGCTTCCTCTCACTCCCTATGTACCATTCTACCTACACCCATCTCTCCTTGACTCACGACAACCTTACTCTGATACCATTTGTTGGGATCTGAGCTTGCAAATGAATACTAATGAATAGAGAGAATAAGAGGATAACGCATCACACACAACAAACACATGGATAGAGGGGGAAATGATAATATATATTGCTCAACCAAACCAGTAGATAAATGAATACACATGTCTCATGGATCACCTCACAAGATTCCATATTTAAACAATATATTTTGCAAGAATTTACAGGGATATGAAATGCCAATTGCTTGGGAAATCACAGCCACGTTTGAGGAAGAGGAAATCAGTTGTAACTGCCAACGAATGTGTTTTCACCACCCAACAATATTTACAATTCATTTACACATGGGTCATTTAACTTATCCCATATGGATAAACTTCCATTACATAAACCACATTCTTTGTATAATACATGAGTTAACATATTATATTATAAGGGGTCAAAACTAGGATATTACAAGTTTATCTGCAAAATGTCATTGGGTCTAAAAACGCTTAGGATGATTCATTATGGGTCCACGATAATCCAAATGCATTTTGTTTTTCTATTAATGGACTGCTCTGACATCCACAACAACCCACTAAAACTCATGAATTTAGTGGGTACCCACCAACTAAATTTTTTTGCAAGGAACTAATCACTACTACCCAACTAGCTATTTATTCATAAGATTAATCTCTATGCATAATTTCCAAAGTTGGTCTGAGGAAAAATCCACCTAGCATCTATGATACATTGATTGATGGCCCTTTTGTGTCCCTCGCCATAAGGATATTAAGCTCTTTTATTGGAAACCCTTCTATAATAATGAGCTCAAACCCTCTACCCATATGACCCTGATCAAAACATCATCGACCCTCTGTCTTTGAAGTATTACAATATTACCCCTCCATCCACTCCTTCCGATGATGACGCTTCTTCAACTTCGTCATTGGGAGAGTGCAACGAAGATGTACCTGTATATAATTTTATTCTCATAGTAATGACGAAGTTTGTACCATGAAAAGCTATATGTCGTTCCCTGTGATTCTTCTCTCTCATAATGACATGTCAAGAAGATATTGGTTTTGGTAGTTCTCATGACCTGGTCATAATAGGTGGACCCCACATCCCATAACATACACATATGAATATCTTTAACCAACCTTCCTTTGTAAGTCAAATCCCATTTCGTCGTCGGGAAAAATAGTAAGAATAACATCCACAGAGGCTCCTCCTTGAACAATCTTCCGACGGCAACATCCTAACTCTGACAAGTCATCTTCCAATGCATACTTGTCAAGAATAGATAGACCCTTAACCCATTTCCAAAGTTAACTATTGCACCATGTATAAAATAAATCCCAATACAACCATACACTATAATGCAATGAAACCTTTTTCAGTTGTACATGATTCACACGATGTGGCATTACTTCATTGGTTCGCATTTTTCAATAAAATATTTTTGTCATTGGAAGAAGTCATGAGACTAACCTTTGTGATATCTGCAAAATATTCCGACGATGACACTTCCCAAGACGTTTTCTTTGAGAACCAAACTCATGAACTGTGACCCATCTCGAACATCTTTCAATGACGACACCTCATAAAGTTAACCCTCCACTTAAACATCATATAATGACCCATTTAATTTAATGAAGTTAACACATAACAAGGAAAGTAACTTATAAGACCTCGATACTTTTTGGTACACTTTCCGAGGGTAAATGATTATTATAATAGGTGATCATTGTCGGAAGATGTACTTAAGTTTAAGAGTTTCGAAATGCTCATATTTATCATTTCCAACTATGACACGATCAGAAATATTTTCTCCCCTATTTACTATGTTCCTCTAATGATACGCAAACGATAACAAACATAGAACTATCTTTGAAAAAATTAATGGTGGATAGTATGACTCTCACCAAGCCAGAGTTGTAATGCACTTAACATTAATTACACAGGGTTTGGGGAAATCGACAAAATATAACAACCTTGTTAATTCTTAATTGATATATTTCTTTATGTGTACAATCTATGAAAGTGTAAGCGCTACTATTGTAAAAACAAGTCGGGTAAATTAAACTGTGTGATGAAGATCTCGAGCCAATGGGTATGAATTTTGTGTGTTTTGAAGTTATCGCTATCTGCAGAAATTTGAAGGTAAAGGAATTATGTGTTTTGTGTGGCAATGTATGTAGGTGATAAGATGTTCAGAGTTCTGACCAGAAAAGCAAAGAACCAGGCAGCTATTGGACCTATCTTCATTTCAGGTCCAAACTTTCTCACTATTACAGACATGAGTAGTTGTGACAGAAGGGGGAGCTATAAAAGGTATTATAATATATATAACATGTTTTAGGATGAATAATACCCTTCTGGTGATGAATATATTGACAAATATAGGAATATCAGGAAAAGTGGTATTCACACAGTGGTCGCTATCCCCGTTCTTTTTCCATATAATGATGCCACATGGTGGTGTTTCACTCACCTACAAAAGGAGATGGCCATGATAGTCAACACATCTAGGGTTTTGATCACATATCTAAAGGCAGAAGACATCATATCTAGGTACAAAACCACGGATCCCACGTTATCACTAGATGAATAATTTCTGGATAAATTCAAAGTCGAGCATAAGGACTTTGAAACATTGATGGAGGATTGGTTCGTCAATGAGGAATGGGTGGTAAAGGAAAGGGAAATATATAATATCATGAAATACTTGATGGATCCATATAGAATCATGAATACGATGATATGTAGGCTCTATGGTGAGGAAACCAACACTCATTTAAAGATGAAGTGGTTTTTGATGTCTTAAACATTGGTCAATACTAGACGATATTTTAACTGGGCCAAATTTTATCCTTTAGCATCATAAATCGATTTCAGGAGGCCCAACGTATGAAAAACCATGGTTTGTAAATGACAACGTACCTTATTAATGCAATTTGTGTTGCTCATAAATTTCCTTCTTTTAATTGGGCTTGGACCCCAAACCAACCCCTAATTCATGTATATTGTTCACAATTGTGGGAGGTGAAGTGTAAAAAACACTTATATGATATTTTTGATTAATTACTTACTCCTTTATACAAATCTATTTTTGGGTTTTACCCAAATAGAATATCTCCAGGAGCTATCAAATCCATAAAAGAAATAGGAGATTGGTATATAACAAAGTACTATACCTACCTTAGGATATATGGAGGCACCAGGCCACCACATCTGTTGCCAAAATATGTGCTTGATAAAATATTATCCAAAGAAATAAATTATCAAATGGTTGATAAAGGGGTCAATTCCTACTTTTTGGAGAAAAACAAAAGGTATTGGCCAATATTTCCACTACACATAGGCAAGTATTCTCTATCAAATAAATTGCACGTTGAAAAGGAAGCTAAAGCTCTAAGAGAGATATGTTTGTGTACTGGGAGAAAGAAAGGGCATGATCCCAAGAATGTAATATATGATCATATAAAGGCTATCAAGTTATCACAACAAGTTGTTCATGAGGATAATTTTGTAGAGGATCTCTTCAGGGGAGCTCTTTACTTTGAGGAAGTACTAGACATGTTGCCTAGTGAACAAGCTAGAGAGAAACTTTAAAAAGAGGAAGATGAAGACAAGGTTCTTGTAAAAGAAAATTTTAAAACACTACTCTTGGAGGATAAGGAGAAGAAGGAATCCAGAGAAAGGGACCATAGGTAGAAA
>SNQJ01S0003588.1:205287-231038 GCA_010110895.2 Picea sitchensis
GTTCACAATTTTGTGGCAAAATGTGATGTTTGTCAACGCAACAAGGGAGAAACAATCAAACCTTTTGGCACACCACAACTGCTTCTGATTCCACCTACTATTTGGAGGGATATCTCCATGGATTTTATCATGGGTTTACCTAAATCGGGCAATAAGTCAGTCATCATGGTGGTCGTTGATCGTCTTTCCAAGTATGCTCATTTCTGCTCTCTTCAACACCCATTTACCGCCTCCACTGTGGCTCAGTTTTTCATGGATCAGGTCTTCAAGCTTCATGGCATGCCTCATTCTATTGTTTTTGATCGAAATCCTACTTTCATCATCATTTTTTGACAAGAAATGTTCAGGCTGCATATCACCCAATTGCATCTCAGCACAACTTATCATCCTCCAGATTGATGGTCAAACTGAAGTTGTCAACAAGTGTTTGGAAACATATTCGAGGTGTTTTGCATCTGAAAAGAAAAATCATCGGGCTCAATGGTTACCACTCGTTGAATGGTGGTACAACACTTCTTACCATACAACTACCCGCATGACTTCTTTTGAAGCAGTATATGGAGAAAAGCCACCTTTAGTTCTCTCATACCTGTCAGGTTTCTCAAAGGTTCAAGCGGTTGACCAAACACTTACAGTTTGAGAGGCTATTCTCTGCACCCTCAAAGAGAATTTGGTCATGGCCCAGAATCACATGAAGCAACAGGAAGATCAAGGTCGCTTTGAACGCCAATTTACTGAAGGAGACCAAGTGTTTCTTCGACTGCAACCTTATAAGCAAACTTCAGTCAAGGCTGACCATTGTCAAAAACTAGTGCCCAAATTTTATGGTCCTTATATTGTTCTCAAGTGTGTGGGATAGGCAGCCTATCAGCTAGATGTTCCCAGTCATTCTAAGCTCCATATTGTTTTTCATGTCTCCTGCTTAAAGAAGGTGATTGAAATTAAGTGTCAAACTGAAACCAGCCTTCCCGAGATGGATGAAGAAGGCTCCATCTGGTTGCAGCCACAAGCAGTTTTGGACCAGCATGAACATCGTATTTGTTAGTGCACCATCAATGAAGTGTTAGTCCAGTGGAAAGATACAATTCCAATGGATGCCACTTGGGAACCAACTACCATTCTGCAACAATTTCCTCATCTCAAGCCTTGAGAACAAGGTTGTTTTTAAGGGGGTAGACATGTTAGGGACCTAACCTTCCTAACTGCTCATGTAGGTAGAATAATATATTTCCATGTAATAAAGACCAATATTAATAAGGCCTAGAAATAAGGAAGAATAAGTCAAATGTAAGAAGACCTAATAGAAGCTTCCGCTTCTAGAATGATCTTCCTCTAGATTGTTCTTTTGGATAGATAGATTTAGTATAAATAGGAGTAGAGGGTATGAAAAGTTTTGTCTTGACGAATTATTGTAATAGAGCTCTGCTATGTCGGAGGTTTCCCCCTTGAAGAGGCAAGTGAACATTGTTTCCTATCAATAAAGGTATAATTATGGTGTTGTGGTTCCATATAACTTGTTGTTCTGTTGTTATCTCTGTAGTATTTTCGTATTCTGTTGCTATTACAATGTTATTATTTGCATTATTTCTCTTTTCTACTAATATAATAGATCCGGTACCTTACAACGAGATAAATCATCAATAAAGGAAACATAATACATTCTTTCTGTGATTGATGCTACTGACATCATTCCACAAACATCTGAATTTACTAGGTCTAGAATCCCCTTAGACCTATGCTCACTGCTTGGAAAAGTAGCCTTAGCATGCTTGCCAAGCGTGCACCCTCTACATACACCATGTTGCTCAATACTAAATTTTGGAAGACCTGTGACTATCTCCCTCAGAATAGGAAACTCACTATGATGTAAGTGCCCCATCCTCTTGTGCCACAACTTGCACAAGTTGTCATTGTTATGCACCAAGGCTCGAACAGGTTCACCCTACAACTTGTATAAATTACCGTCTCTAACCCTTGTCACCTAAGTTGTATCTGAGCTAGATTCCTTCGATTTGATAAGGAATTGCTACTTCTTGAACTCCATTGCAAAGCCCTTATCTTCCATGACCGAAATTGAAAGCAAATTCTTCCTCAGACATGGTACAAGCAAGACATTGCCAAAATCTAAAGAATTACCTAGCTCGAGTTGGAAGAGAATAATACCAACTCTTGTTACTGGGTACTTGGCATCATCACCAAGCTCAATACATACTCCCGAGTCCCACTTCTTCAGACTAGAAAACAATTGTTGAGATGATGCCATATGTTGAGATGCCCCACTATCCACATACCACGTATTCCTTGGAATCGTGTTGGTAGAAAGGAAAAATACCCTTTTTTAGATTATAAAAAAATTATCGAGATGATGCCACATGTCAAGATGCCCCACTATCCACATACCACGCATTCCTTGGAATCATGTTGTTATAAAGGCAAGATACCAACAACAAATCCTTCTCGAACTTGACAACAAACTCGTTCATTCGAGTTTCTACAGAGGTTTCTACCTGCTTTTGCTGTTGCTTCCCTTTACCCTTCTTATTTGGACACTGTGATGCATAATGATCATGCTTATGACAACTAAAGCACTTGATTTTACTGATGTCCTTATTTCCTAGCTATGAGGTTGAATCTTCACTCTTTCCCTTACCCTTGTCGGGTCCTTTACCTCTACCCTTATTTGACTAACCAAATAGAGCTAGGTTCTCATAACCATCCTTCTTGTCGGCCTTTGACTCCATTCGAGTCTCTCCTCGGATACCGTCATCTCAAAGCTTTTCCCGAGTGAAAATACCTTTGACAAATGGTTCCCATGAAGCCGATAATACATTCAGTGCCATGTTCACTACCTCTACATCTTCGACCTTCTCCCCAACTGGTACAAGTTGATCATGAATCTATGTGATTTTCAAGGTAACTGATGACTGTGTCTGATCTGGTCATCACTATGGATCTGAGTTTGTTCCACAATATCATTTTCCTGTTTATGTTCGGACTCTAATAGAGACTAACCAGGGCATCAAACATCTCCTTCGTTGTCTTCTTCTTGGATACGTGAGGGATCAAGTGATCCTTTATGGCATCCAAGATCATATGCTTGGCCTTCACTTCCCTCTTTTTGCGAGCTATCAACTTTTGCGGATTTGTAGGCATAGTAGCAACAATGTCCTTGAAAAAATACTAGAGATCATTCTTTTCTAGTAAGAGTGTAACCCTCACTTTCCATGACAAGAAATTCGAGGCACCATCCAATCTATCCTCAAACTTGAGGCTAGCTGATGCCATCTTTGAAATCTACTAAACAAACACTCTCACTGTTGATCCTTCTTCCCCACATTTGATTTACTGCTGCAAATCCTAGAGAATCTCAATAACAAAAATAATCTCTAATGCCATGTGAAAATCCCAAGCCCCTTGATGACTAAAGTCCTTATGAATTCAATCAAACTAGTAGATTGTTGAATTTAATTAATGTAGAAATAAATTTCAAACCATAGCATTAATCATATAATAGTTGGAAATTAAATAGCGAAAGAAATTCAATTTCACAGAAAATAGGTAATTACTCCAAAAATAGCTTTTCATTAATTCGAAAAAACTTACAAGGAAACCTCCACAAGCTGCTTAAAACGTGTAGTTGCACGGTTATCGAAATCACCTCGAACTAAGCTTGTATTGCTTGACTGAGAGGTATAGCTTGTTGGAAAAAACCAGAAACAACAAAAAAATATTGTACGGCCCGTTTGTACCACTTTACAGACCTACCCATATGATTGTACGGATCCATACGATACTATCCTTATGACTATATGGATTGTTGTCTCAAACTGTGTGCTCCCTAGAAATATCTCTTTCCTGGTTGCATGTGCTCTCTCTCTCTCAGTTGTTCATGTATTCTTGTGTGTTTGAACTCTCTATCTTGACGTGTCTTTATAGTTTTAGTTGAGACCAAAAATCTAATCTATTTATGAGATTGCTCCTAGTCTAAGTCATGCATGCTTGAAATACACTTTTTAGACTCAATTGCTAAAAATAAAACTTTCACTTTTTAACTAAAGTGAATTACAAAATAGAATTACTTTTCAAAAATATCTCGAACTACTTATCGTATGTTCACACAAAACTTGTGCAAAAGTTCCTATCCAGGCTATAATTCCCAACACAACTATGGCTTCAAATGGTATCAGTTATGAATGGCTTCGAAAAGGCACCAAATTCCATTATGAATAGAACAATAGGCATAGAGGGATACATAGAATGAGATGTTAGAAAGCAAATACAAATAGAAGAACCTTGAAGAAAAGGAGGTCGAGATGGAATTGACAAGGCTTGGAAGGCTAACATGGCTCTCACCTTGTTAATGAGTTGAGTGGCACTTTAAGGATGAAGGTCGTTTGCCATGGCCAAAGGCCTAACGTGATAGCAAGAGGATTTGAGGGACATAGCTGAAGCCAATGCCGGTCAACAAACATAGTTAGAATCTTTTAGTGGAAGAGATAGCATATGAGTTAGATGAGGTCGAATGCTAGAACGACGAGAAAGCAGTGAAGTGCGACGATGTTCCGTAGTTGCACATAGTGGAACATTAATAATGACCATGCCTAATCCTTGTGTGTTGTTGTTGATGTCACCATTGACACATGGCGAGGAAAAAACACAGAGAACACACCAGAGATTTCTTCTTATCTAAAAACTGCGGATACAAAATGTGTTTATATGTATAAATGGGGCAGTTGGGAAGACAGTTCAACTGTTGAGCAGTTGAACGAACAACGAACTACTTAATCTACTTTTAATTAACATTACATAACTTCCAAGAACCTCAGAGGATTAGTTAGCATTCCTCCCTTAATCCAAAGGGACATTTGTCATCCCAAGCATCATTCAAAAATTTTCAAATTTCTCTCGACCCAAAGCTTTAGTAAAGATGTCCGCAATTTGCTCTGAAGTGGAACAATGATTGAGATGAATGGTTTGGATCCCAATGTGATGTCAAATTAAATGATATTTGGTGTTGATATGCTTGGTTCGATCATGAAATTTGGGATTCTTGGCCAATTGAATTGCAGAAGTGTTATCAACAAGTAGAGGCGTTGAACTCATTTGTTTCTCCTGCAAATCTTCAAGTATTTTCCGAAGCCAAATGATTTCTTTTGTGGCTTGAGCTGCTGCAACATATTCGGCTTCAATTGTAGAATCAACAAGTACAGTTTGCTTTCGTGATCTCCAAGTGATCGTTGTTGATCCAAGAGACATCAAATAACCTGAAGTAGACACTCCATCCTCTTTATCTCCATCAAAATCATAATATGAATAACCAGTGAGATGGAAGTCTAACACTTTAGAATATTTGATGCCATATGATTGAGTGCCTTTTAAATATTTGAGCACTCGTTTTGTTGCATTCCAATGACCTTCACAGGGCTGATGCATAAACCTGGAAAGTATTCCTACAACAAAGGGTATGTTAGGACGAGTAGTAGTAAGATAAATTAAACTTCCAACAAGCTTCTTGTACTTTGTTGGATCTTCAAATGCGTTGCCTTCATTTGAAGTAAGTATTAGACTCTGCTCCATCAGAGTGGAAACAAAATTAAAATTCTACATCCCAAATTTGCTCAATAGCTCTCCAATATACATTTTTTGAGAAATAAAAATGTATTTCTGTTGTTGACCTACTTCAATTCCTAAATAATAATGAAGCAAGCCCAAATCAGTGATATCAAAAGCCTTTTTTAGCTTTTTCTTAACAGATGCTATATAATCATCATTGTTTCCTGTGATTAGTAGATCATCAACATATACTACTAGGTATACAACTGATTTACCAACCTTCTTGACAAATAGAGTTGCATAATCTAGATTGAAATGTTTGTAGTTTAATTTCAGATGATGCTCAATTAATTTTTTATACCAAGCACGTGGTGCTTGCTTCAAGCCATATAAAGATTTTACCAGTTTACATACCTTATGCTCTTGACCTTTGATAGTGAAACCTTAAGGCTGAGTCATATATACATATTTCAAGTCTCCATTCAAGAATGCAGTCTTAACATCCATATGATGAATTTTCCATCCTTTCTAAGCTGCCAAAGAAAAAAAAGTCCGAATAGTGCCCCATTTTGCAGTAGGAGCAAAAGTTTTTGTGTAGTCAACACCTTCTTTCTGAGCATATCCTTTGAATACAAGTCTTGCTTTGTGTTTATCAAGAGAGCCATCTGCTTTATATTTGTTCTTACATACCCACTTGCAGCCAATAGGTTTGATTCTAAATGGAGGGTCCACCAACCTCCAAGTTCCATTTTTTATGAGAGCATCATACTCTCTTTGCATTGCACTTTTCCATGCATCACTAGTTATTGCTTCTTGAAAGGAAGCAGGGTCATCAACATTAGAAAAATTTAATTCACAATCAAAAGAACTCTGGAAACTGTTACCTAAGTTTGAAGTAACATCCGTGACAAACTCATCATATTTTCTTGGAAATGTCCTGGTCCTTGTTGATCTACGTACTGATTGTTGTGATGTTTCCTCAGCTTCAAGAGCTGGTTCTTCAAGAGATAATTCAAGGACAAGTTCTGATTCCTTGTTGTCATTCATAATTTCTTCTCCCGCATTATCTACATTATCTAATGGAGAACCAGAAGAACAAGCTGATGTTGTCAAAGGAAATTTCAAAGATTGATCTAGAACATGAATCCCCCCTTCAAGATTTAAAAGTTCATTATCCCATTCATGATATAATTTTTTAGAGTGAAATCGATCAAGTCGAGCAAGTTGTTTGTCAACACTGATTTCATCATTGTCAAACTCAAGAAATATAACATCTCTAGAAACAACAATTTTTTTGTTTGCTTCATCGTAAAGTCTATAAGCTTTTGAAGTATTAGAATATCTCATAAAAATGCACTTTTTGCTTCTTGCTCCCAATTTATTTCTCAGTTGTTCAGGAATCAAAGCATAATAGGTGGAACCAAAAACTCTTAAATGCTGGACAACTGGAAGATGGCCATGCCACATTTCATAAGGAGTTTTATTTTGAAGTGCAACAGAAGGACTTATATTCTTAATGTAAACAACACAAAGGACTGCCTCTCCCCAAAACATTAATTTGACATTATTGAAAAATATCATTGATCTGATCATATTTAGCAAAGTTCTATTCATTCGTTCAACCACGCCATATTGTTGTGGATTAAAAGGAACAATGGTCTGATGTTTGATACAATTGTTTTGCAAATATT
This sequence comes from Picea sitchensis, assembly GCA_010110895.2. Lineage (NCBI taxonomy): Eukaryota > Viridiplantae > Streptophyta > Pinopsida > Pinales > Pinaceae > Picea > Picea sitchensis. The sequence goes on from SNQJ01S0003588.1 coordinate 212,532, forward strand.
TTTCAAAAACTGAAGAAGTATATTCACCACCATTATCTGTTCTAAAAGTTCCAATATTGAGTTGAATTTCATTTTTAATCCATAAATGAAAATTTTGAATGTATCAAAAGCTTGAGATTTTTCTTTTAATAGATAAACCCAACACATCCTAGTATAGTCATCAATAAAATTCATCATATGTTTATTGCCATTTGTAGATGGAATAGGCATGGGCCCACATAAGTCTGAATGAATAAGACCAAGCTTCCTAGAAGCTTGAGACATAGAGTCATGGAAAGGTTGTTTATTGTGTTTGCCTAAAATACATGCATCACATTGAGAAAGTTGTCTTGGAATTGTAGGAAGACATATAATTCCTTTCTGCTTCATAAGCCCAAGACTCTCAAAATTAATGTGACCAAATTGAGCATGCCATAACAAACTGGAAGATAAATTACCACTATGCTGAGCCTAATTTGTTGAATTCTGAACATTAATTGAGGCACCATTTAGTTTTAAAAGATTATCATCTTCCACCCCAGTAATGACAATCATATTATCATAAGCTCTTCTAATCTCAACGATGCCACCAAACACATGAATTGAATGGCCTTGCTTTCTTATATGGATAAGATACATTAAATTTCTTTTTAATTATGGCAGATAAAGAACATCATGGATTATATAATCAACATATACTGGTAATTTAAGTCTAACTGAACCAATTCCAGAAGGTTTTAACTATGACTTATCAGCAAAATAAATTACTCCATCAATTTTAGCACTGAATGTCTCAAAAAAATCTTTTCTAAATGTCATATGGCATGTGGCTCCAATATCTAATAACCAAGTGTCATTCCAAGAAGAAAATGATGTACTAAAAACTTCTTCAATGCCAAGATTACAATGCGCGACAACATAATGTGCAGATTCAAGAGAATTACCTTTCTCTGGTGGTTGCTTATGTTTATCTTGATTTTGCTCTTTCTTATCATGAATCTTCTCCGAAGGAGTTTTGCAAAAACTAGTTGTATGGCCCATTTTTCCACATCTATAGCATTGTATAGATTGCTTATCTTTGTTTTGGTGTTGTTGCTGAAAAGGTTGTCTATCACCTTGATAATTTTTACCCCCCTTGCCTCTAAACTGCTTTCTACCACGACCTCTGTTGCTAGTATTATGTCTAGCATGATCATTACTGGACTTTTTCCCTTCCTGTGCAAGACATAGAGTTTCAACATTGGGAAGCGACTTCTTCTTCCCAAAGGATATTTCTCTTTCTGCAATTTTCTCAACAAGTTTATCAAAGGTCAAGTTTTTCATTTTTTCACTAGCTTGAAGAGATTCAAGATAGTGTGAATAAGTGGGGAAAAGAGCTTTGACAAAAGCTATAAGTTGTTAATCAACTTCTACACCAGTGGCTTTAATATCATGGTAAAGATCTCTAATTTCAGAGGCTAGCTTCATTGGATCATTATCTTTCATCTCTAAATTGAATAACTTCATTATTATTTGAATAATTTCAAGTTCAGAATGAGAGTCATAAAGATCTCTGAGTTTCTTTAAGGCTTGAAATGCAGTTTTACAAGAAATCATATGTCTACTTACCTCTTCACTCACTGAGGCAACGATCAAAGCATAGACATTTTTGTCCTTGCTCTTCCAGATAGCAAGTTCCTTGTCATTTGTAGGCTCCTTTGGCTCACTGTCACATGAGCTATCATTTGAGTTATCACTAGTATTTTCACAAATACCATCCCACAAATCGTTAAAAATCAAAGTATGCTTGATTTTTCTAAACCACTCATGATAATTTACTTTCCCAGAAAGCACAACTCCCATTATCGAGATTAATGAATGCATTTTAAAGGATTATGTTCTCAGAAATTACATAAACAACTAGAAATCGAACTTTCATCATAGTTTCAGAATATGAAAAAAATTCAAACGATGTACCACGGCTCCATCTTTCTACAACAGTTTGTACATGCAAGGGTTCTCGACCTCTTCAATGCGGGCTCTGCAGGGTTTCGGCCTCTATGTGGAATCCTCTTCAGTCAACCTCTGTGTGGGATCCTCTCTTTCTCGGCCTATTCAACGGATTCATTCCACATCCTCCCAGAACAGGAGGTTCTCTACGTGGGATCTGACTCTCTCATGCGGATTTCCTCCACGCGGGCTCCCTCACACAGTGATTTTCTCCTCTCCAGTTCTCTCACGCGGGTTTCCTCCACACAGGCTCCCTCAAGCGGTGGTTTTCTCCTCTCACGCGGGTTTCCTCAACCATGCTCTGATACCATTGACACAAGGCGAGGAAAAAACACAGAGAACACACCAGAGATTTCTTCTTATCTGAAAACTACGGATACAAAATGTGTTTATATGTATAGATGGGGCAGTTGGGCGGACAGTTCAACTGTCGAGCAGTTGAATGAACAACAAACTACTTAATCTACTTTTAATTAACATTACATAACTTCCGAGAACCTCGAAGGATTAGTTAACAACCATGACTGGATAATGAAGCCTGCACGAGAAAATCTCAGTGCAAATAAGATTATGAACATTATTCTCTGCATATTTACGACTTTGAGAGGATGAGAATTGTCTTTGTATTTGAATATTCATGCATATGTCTATAAGAGGAATCTAAGTGGGAAAGTGTGCTAGAAATTGTTGAGAGATTGAGAGATAAACCCGGAGAGAGTATATGATGGTTATTATTTATGTGCTAATGGTTTGTCGCAGACCTGATTGGTGTAGAACTGTTGCCACAAAGACATTGAAGTTGCAGGCCAAGCACAGTGCTGTGAGAGTTAATTTTGTTGAAGAAAAGGACATTGAGTTTTTTGGGCCCATCAAGGCCCGTTCCATATTCTGATTGAGGGACTCGAGGGTCCGTCTGCATCATAATATCATTGTACTTTTGATAACCACCAAATATTCTTCTTGTTCAAATGATATGTTATGAAATAGGCACCAATCCCATGTAGTAGGCCTTAGGCCCATCCCTATTTAAGACCAACACCTTCTAGGAATAGTATGAGCTAATTTTCTACTTTCAATGCCTTCTTTGTGTTCTTTTGAGGGTGTATTGCCTCATTAAATATTAGAAGATCTAGACTTCCTCACATTGTTACTTTGCTCATATCATTGTATCATATTGTTCTTGTCAGAGTCTATGAGAAAGTATTTTCTATTTTTTTTAGATCTAGGAAAATCGATAACTGGTCAAGATTACCTAGGTGAGGCTAAGGTTCAAATCTGGCTGGCTGCCACTATAACCTTTAGGCTAGTGCCAACAGCCCACAAGCTAGCACCTAGTAGGAAACTTATGACTTAGCAAATCCCAAGACGTCCAGAGACATACCTGCGAGGGGGTCCCACTCTTGGGGGAGTCTACCCTTCTAGCCTTACCACAACGGGCCAAAGTATCATCGAGGATTTGAACCCGAGTGGGTAGAGTGTGAGACCTACCTCCCAACCATTTGGGCAAACCGCCTCAAAGATGAAGTATTTCCTATTATTATATCTATAGGGAATAACTCTAAGACAACATGTGACACAGGTATTGAGTACTGAAAGACTATATTCACCTATTGCTTTCTGAAAAAGACTTGTGATGCTAAGAGAAGTTTTACACAAGATTCCGCTGAGCAATTCTGTTAAGATATTCCCTTTTTTCAACTAACTTATGATCTACTTTCTGGATTTCACGGATTACTTTTGTAATTTAATTTATATAAAGGTTTTCTTTCTGGAGAGAAGAAACTCTGCAAAGTCAACATGGGTGATGTGCTTTGTAAATGAAGTTAAACCTAAGTTTCTTTTCATGAAGGCACTATGTCAAAGAATTTACATGTTCGATGCTAACTTCCTTTGCATCACCAATAGTCGCTACAAGAACAGATGCCATCCTTGAAATGATGAAAGCGATTGGCATCCCTTACAGTAATCTCTCGCCCAACAATTTGAGAAATAAACTTGATAGAAACATGGCAGTCATGACAAACACGAATGTTTTTAACAATTTGAATAGGTGTCCCTGTTACTGTGCTGATAAGCCCAAAAGCAATTGCCAGCTTCTCACTGTGGTGATATAGGTGGTATTCCTTATCCTCCTCCTCAACATCATGCAATACATACTTCATGTCAGGCATATACCCTGCGTCTTTCATCTTCATAGCAAGCTTCTCCAAGAACTCATAGATTTCTGACATTTGTGGATGTGATCTGTCCCCTGCAGTGAAGGTATGCACCTTGTTCTTAACCTCAATCCAGCTCCAACCTGGCTTCTTTTGTACTCCCCTATCTTTCATCAGCTTTCTCACCCTTGCTACATCATCCCACCTTCCAGTCTCAGCATAAATATTTGATAAAAGCACATATGTTGCAGGATTCAGTGGATCCAACTCAAAAAGGTACTCAGAGGCACATGCTGCAAGTTCCACATTACCATGCATTCTGCAGGCACCAAGCAATGCCCCCCACACGTGGGCATCAGGTTCAAAAGGCATGTTGTTGATAAAGATCTCTGCCTCTTCCACGCGTCCAGAGCGGCCAAGAAGGTCAATCATGCAAGCATAGTGCTCTGCTCTTGGAGAGATGCAATAATCACGACTCATGGAACCAAAATAATGATAGCCTGCATCTACTAAGCCAGAATGAGCGCATGCATTAAGGATGCCAACGAAGGTAACATGGTCTGGCTTTCTTCCTGCCTGTAGCATTTGTTCATATAACTCAAGGGCCTCATTTCCATGCCCATGCTGAGCATAACCAGCAATCATAGCAGTCCATGATACCCCATCTCGTTCAGGCATTCGTCCAAATGCCTGCACCGCATCAGCAATGCTCCCACATTTTGCATACATAGTAATGACTGTGTTACCCACACATACATGTGACTCTAATCGAACTTTGATGAGATGGGCATGGATTTGCTTACCTCGTTCAAGCGCTGCTATGCTCGCACATGCGCTTAGAGCAGTGGCAAGCGTGAAATGATCCGGTCTGGTGTTTGCCAATTGCATTTGGCAAAAGAATTCCAATGCTTTCTCATCATGCCCATTCTGTACATATCCTGCCATCATGGCAGTCCATGAGACTACATTACATTGATGCATTTTGTCAAACACTTTGTGTGCATCCTCCATACTCCCACATTTGTTATACACATCAACAAGGGTGCTCCCCACAAAGACATTGGACTCAAACCCACTTCTCTGGATTTGCAGATGAACCTGCTTGGCCTGGTCCAAAGAAGACATGGTCACACAGACTTTGAGAATGCTAGCGAAAGTGAACTGGTTTGGCTTTGTCCCTGCCTGTAGCATCTGTTTGAAGAGTTGTAGGGCTTCCTCGCCAAATCCATGTTGGGAATATCCTGCAACCATGGTAGTCCATGAGACAGTATCTCGTTCAGGCATTTCATCAAATAGATTGCGTGCAATGTCAACGCTTCCATGTTTGACATAGCCTTCTAACATCAAATTCCACGAGAACATGTTTCGCAGAGGCATACTGTCAAACAAATAGCGAGCGCATTCCAAATTCCCAGAATTTGCATATCCTGAGAGCAAAGAATTCCACGAGAATACAGTTCTCACAGGCATTTTGTCAAATATTTGGTGCGCATCGACGATACTCCCGCATTTGGCATACAAATTGACGAGACTATTTTGTATGAAGAGTTGTGGTTGAAATCCAGTAATATTCATATGAGCATGAACCAGCTTTCCCTCTGCCAGGGATTTTGACTCGGTGCAGCTCTGCAAGAGACGGGCATAGACGTTGGCGTCTGTCTTAAAAGACATAACTCGCAATTTTGATGTGTCTGCATTGAAACTATGGTTTCCCTCATGTTCCTCTGGGATTTCACATAGGGTACTACTAATGCCACGATGCCCAGCACGGTGATGTTGATTCCAACGAGCATATTGAGGGCGCTTGATCATGAATGTCTTCTGGATATATACATATATATTGTTGTTATCCACTTCGTAAATTCATGGTATGCAGTTTGTAATATCCGGGAGAGGAGTGCGAGGTTTGGAGGAATCCAGAGCATTTCATAACCCTTGATGCCAAATTATCGGATGTAGAAAATGATAGACTTAGCTTGATCTAGCATTAGAAATTATATCTGTAAATATCCAGCGATACTCTCATTCTCATTAACGTTGGAAAGCTGTAAAAGTAGGTTTTAATGCTCTCATTCACATTTCCAAAACAAGAGCTTGTCAGGTTTGCCTTGGCCTGTTGGACAATGATTCAAGATGGAAAATTGACGATAATGGATTGTGATTAAGAAAGGAGCAGGATTTTGCTTCTTTTAAATTTGCATTCACATGTTTGGCCATTTTCCATGAAATTATTTGCACTCGTTAATATAATAATGGTTATTGGTTAATAACACATGTTTTTTTTTTTAAATATTATATATTCAAATCCAATAAAAGTGTTGGGTTAAAGGTTTCATACACCAATTTGATGTTTAATAGTAATCTTAAAAATAAATTATTATTATCATTAATATACAAAATTTTATAAAAAAGGATCTATTGACAAAACTTTAAATATATATAACTTCTTCTAAATCATTTTTTCTAATTACTAAAAAAATATTTTAATATATTAATTATATATAATATAATTTTTTTTAATAATTATAATGTTTAAAATTTCGATAATTTATGCAATTTCAAACAACCAATAAAAAGTCTATGCAATTTCAAACAACTAAAAGTCTATGCAATTTCAAACAACTAATAAAAAGTCAATACTATTTGACAAAAAAAAATTACACTATACCTACCTACCTTTGGTAGNTTTTTAATAATTACAATGTTTAAAATTTAGATAATTTATGCAATTTCAAACAACCAATAAAAAGTCTATGCAATTTCAAACAACTAAAAGTCTATGCAATTTCAAACAACTAATAAAAAGTCAATACTATTTGACAAAAAAAATTACACTATACCTACCTACCTTTGGTAGTGTATAATAAGGTGCCAGAACTAACCCACTAATTATACTTTTTTTTCCAACAAAGTACCATGGGTTGATATTGATTAAAATGAAAATATTGCAAAATCAAAATTTTTTCAATTCAATAAAACCAAATCCTATCCCAATAACCCGACAACAAGCTTAGGGAAACACGATGGTGTGTCCTCGCAGTGTGTAATCTATCAACACCTCAACAGGGTTAGGTGAAGTATGATGGGAGTATTCATAGCACTGGAGGCTAGCAATCCTATCTGTTAGGGGATAGGTTAGCCTAGATTAAGGTTAGCCTAGATTCTTTGTGGGATGTTTAAAAGGCAAGGGTGTGTCCCTATTAGCATATGATTATGGTATATTGCAGTTTATATGTTACCAGAACCAATTCTCTGAACCATAGATATTGAAGATTTTGCCATTTATTAATAACAAGATTATATGATTATGTTTGGTTAAACAGTATATTGTTTATGGCAGTCTTGTATTCAGTATTCGCAATGAGATGAAGTTTTGTGTCCTTCATTCCATAAGAAGAAGTCGCATCAGTATAAACACTCGTTCCATTGCTTTTAGTACTAGTACTTCCAATCGTTTTTCTTACATAGATGCAGACACAGATAGGCATGCTCATCTTCTGCACAAATGTGCCAACATCAAATCCCTAGAAGAGGGAAAGCAGATTCATACTCATCTTATCAAGACAGCTCTTCAACAAGACATTTTTCTAGGAAATCATGCCATAAATATGTATTCCAAGTGCGGGGTGATGGAGGATGCATGCAAACTGTTTGACAAAATGCATCAGCCAAATGTCCTCTCTTGGAATACTATGATTTCAGGGTATGTAAGTATGGCTTCCCTAGAGGATGCAGAGCAACTGTTTGACAAAATGCCCGAACGAGACCTCGTTTCTTGGAATGCTATGTTGGCTGGATATTCACGGCATGGACGCGGGGACAAAGCCTGGAGACTGTTTTATCAAATGAAGTTGGCGGGCACTACCCCGGATCAATTCACCTATTCCACTGTTCTTAGTTCCTGTGCTAACCCACCACCTTTTGAAGAGGGCAAGCAGATCCATTCACAGGTTATACAAACTGGATTTGAATCAAATGTTTATGTGAGTAGTGCACTTGTTAATATGTATTCTAAATGCAGGAACATAGAGGATGCACACGGAGTGTTCCAGGAAATGACTGAAAAAAACTTTGTCTCGTGGAATGCCATGATTGCAGGGTTTGCCAGATGTGGAAGGATTCAAGACGCACGCCGATTGTTCGACGAAATGCCTGTAAAGAGCGATGTCTCATGGAGTGCCATGCTTGCAGGATATGCGCAGAATGGCAATGGTCAACAGGTCATGGATTTGTTTTCTCAAATGCTTTGGGCAGGCCTGAAACCAAATGAGTTCGCATTTGCTAGCGTTGTCAATGCCTGCACTATGCTACCAATACAACTTGGTAAGCAAATCCATGCCTTGTTGATCAGAAGTGGATTTGGTTCGCATTTATCAGTTACCAATTCCCTTATAACTATGTACGGAAAAGAGGTGAATATAGAGGATGCATGCAAAGTGTTTGGAGAAATGCCTGAACGTAATGCTGTTTCATGGAATGCTATGATTGCTGCATATGCCCAGCAAAGGCTTAGCAACGAAGCCCTCCAACTCTTCAGACAAATGTTAAATGTAGGCATCAGACTAGATGAGTTCACAATTGCCAGCATTCTTAGCGTGTGTGCCTGCTTATTGGCACTGCAACTAGGCAAACAACTTCATGCCCACATTGTCAAATCCGGCCTTGAGCCACATGACGGTAACGCTGTTGTTGACATGTATGCCAAATGTCTGTGTCTCGAGGATGCACATAAAGTATTCGATAGAATGAATAATGCCAATGCAATTTCGTGGAATGCAATGATTGTAGGCTGCACTGTCAATGACCAGAGTGCAGAGGCCCTGAAATTGTTTTGCCAAATGCAAAAGGAAGGCATGCAGCCAGATGAAGTCACCTTTGGAGCTGTTATGAGTGCTTGTGCCAGTTTAGCAGCTCTGGAACTTGGCAAACAGATCCATGTGGACATAATTAGGACTGGAATGGATTCGTTTGTTTGTGTGTCTAATTCTCTTGTTACCATGTATGCCAAATGTGGGATTTTAGATGATGCACGTCGACTGTTTGATGCAATGCGTGAGAAAGATGTGGTTTCATGGAATGCAATAATTGCAGGATATGCCCAACATGGGTGTGGTACGGCAGCCCAACAGCTCTTTGAACAGATGTTACAAGTGGGAATAAAACCTGATTGCATTAGCTTCACTGGGGTTCTTTCTGCGTGCAGCTATGCAGGTTTGATGGATGAGGGTTACTATTACTTTAATTCCATGTATCGAGACCATTCAATAATGCCAGAAATCGAACACTATGCATGTATGATTGATCTTCTCGGCCGGGCTGGACATCTTGATGCAGCAAAGCACTTCATTGACAATATGCCATTTGAACCTGATGCTATTTTGTGGGCAACGTTATTGAATGCCAGTAGAATTCATGGCAATACGGACCTCGGACAGTATGCGGCCGAATGCCTTTTTAAGTTGGAACCAAATAACCCTTCAACTTATGTACTCCTTTCAAACATATATGCCGTATCTGACAGATGGGATGATGTTGCAAAGGTAAGAAAGATGATGAAAGACAAGGGTGTTAAGAAAAAACCAGGATGCAGCTGGATTGAAGTTGGGCATCAAGTACATGCATTTATGGTAGGCGACAGATCACACCCACAAACAGAGGAGATCTATGCAACGTTGGAGAGACTGGCTTGTCAAATGAGGGATGTTGGCTACGTACCTGATAAAAGCTTTGTTCTCCAGGGCATGGAGGAGCAATAAGAAGCATATTCTTTCTAAACACACTGAGAAGCCAACCATTGATTTTGAGATTACCAGCACGACATTGGGTAACCTGTCAAAATGTTGTCAATAAACTCGTGTGCAGCAATCTTTACACGGCTGCAAAGTTAATATCCACGATTATTGGGTAAGATATTTGATGTTACAGATGCCAACCAATTCCATCATTTGAAGGAAGGGATTTGCTCTTGTGGAAATTATTGCTGACATCAAGTACACTAAACAATGAACAGAAACTGGTTATATTTAACAGAACTTGTAATTTGTAAATTAGTTAACCACTGATTGTTATATATTCTGGTATTAGTTATGACTTTCATGTATTTGGTAGGGATTATCCTTCGCACAAAACAATCAAACAAAACCTTGACGGGGTCTCACCTAGACCATGAAAATTGGTGAATACAATATGAGGCAGTTTAAAGTACTTGTGGGCCAATCATGTTGATATTGCCAATGTCAACAAGAACCCCATGTTAGAATGTCCCTACCTTGATTATGTTTATGAATACATACTTGTATTGTAGAAAATGCTATCTGGAAGATTGCCACTTATCCCTGCTTGAAAGGCAGGACAATAAACCAATAACTATCATGTACTTATTGTTAAAATAAAATTTGCCCAAACCATCAGATATCTTGGCTTCAATGGAAGGACAGAAAATACTTATGAAGTAGATGATATTTGTGAGTAGGCTAGTTTAAATTTTTTACATTCCCTGCGTAAAATATGTTCCAAGCTACCATACTCCAAATATGCATATATAAATGGAGCTTTAGTTGGCTCTGCTAGAATATTATTGATTAAGCTTCGTGATTTTCTGGTGTCTATTAATTCTCTTTCCATCCATGGCAATCTTATCTGTCATGGATACAGCTTTATAAGCACTAGTGTCTTTTAGGATGGAATAACTGTTTTGTAAACCCTAACATAGAAGCCTTTACTGTGCACAAGCTTGTAATCACATAGTAATGTATATTAGTGTTGAGATTGTAGAAAGGAAGGTCTTCCATCATCATTACAGCGTCCTAGGATGATGGAAGACAATGAAACTTACGCTAAGTCAATTAATTAAATATTTTCCTAATTTTAACTTAGGAAAATAACTGTTGATTGGTTATAATCTTCAATTGACTTTATTGAGTACTTTTTCTAAAGTTAAAGTGAAAAATAATTTAAGTTGTGGTCTTTTAATCTTGACCATTGATCTCATCATGAGGGTGAGGGTTGATTTCAGCCCTCAATCCTTTTGGAGATTAGGGTTTCACTTGCTCAGTGAAGAATAAAGAGATTGGTTGGGCTAAGAGGGTGCACAAGGAGAAGTATAGATCGATCTACAGAGAGATTGATTGCAGATTTGAGTGTGAGGGTTTGCAGGGAGACAGAGGAGGACTCATCAAGCAGATTGACTCACACATCTTCAGCATTTGCAGAGGACTTTATCTTAGATCTGAGGGCTGGCGTACCAAGTGACGCAACACCCACACAGACAGTTGTATGATATTGTGCAGAGGCTTACAGAGGGGTCTCATCAGGCACGTTTTGGTTCACGGATTTGCAGAGAGGGGCCATACAAGTGTTGGGGAAGACTTTGGTTGAACATTTTGCTTGATATTTGGCTGGGGCGATTTGTACTGTAAAACAACTCTATATTTCCTTGTTGAATAATAATAAAATCTCAAATCCGCTGCACCGGTTTTCCCAAGGACTATTGTCCAAAAATAAGTGTGTACTTGTGATGTGATTGTTGTCTACTTTACTTTCTGTTGTGTATTTATTTTATTGTGAAAAAAACCTTGAATAATCAGTTAAAAGTAAATTAATTGGTTTAAAGTGTATTGGGTTTTGAGAAAATTCACAATTAGATTGTGAATGAGGGTTTAGAGTCTTACTTTATGAATGAAATTTCAAAAGACATTGCACACTTATTCCTCATATATTACCCCCAAAAGTCAGGAAAAATGGAGAAATCGGTACAGAATCCTTGCTTAAGGCATGGACAACAATCAAACCTTTGGAACTTGACAATTATGACTATACTAGATAGCGAGCAAGAAGTGTTATAGAAGCAATTAGATGATTATCAGTGCTATTATAAAAGAATTTTAGGAGCTAGGAATGAAGAGATAAACTGGCTTAGTGGGGCCATGCATTGCTTCTAATCATACTAGGCTAGGCTTGAGTGTGGTTTAGTTACAAATTAGGCCCAATCTACTATCAACATTTATAGGTCAGTTAGAATATCGAGCCAAATTTAAGGTAAACTGAGAATGAAGTGTGTAAAGTCAATAACACTATTCTACAAGCTAATGGCCAACAAAATAGTCCATCTTCTCTAGCAGGTAATTGAAGGGGTTTAAAACAGCAATAATTCTTACCAACTATCATGTCACATTCATCTCTCTAGTTCTGAAAGGCAAAGCTTTTGATGGCCCTAATAAATTCAGAATAATTTCTTTTTGTAAGGTTAGCTGCAAAATCATTGCAAAAGTTTTGGCCAACAATCTAAATCCTTTTATGTTTGACCTGATTTGGGAAAATCAAATTGGGTTTGTTTCAGGTAGAAAGATTCTTGATAGTGTAACTATTGTGGGGGAGGCTCTCTATGTTATCAGAACTACTTAATAGTGAAGTCCTTTTGTTCAACTTGATATGGTAGAAATTAACTAGAAGCATTTCTAATTCTTTCATAAAATCAAAGCTTGTGCCCTTGGATTGCTAGGTTTCAAACAAGCGTTTGATGATTCTCTGCATGTCATTTACTAATGTCCTTGTCACCATTATTGCTTATCCTGCCTTCTTAGTTGGCCCTAACAGGCTTGTGCACCCTACCATAAGGCCTTTAGGTGCCTTTTATGACCATCCCCAGGCCTTGGCTTGAATATATTGATTTGTTAACTATTGGAGATGTGGGGGAAATCTCATTGTTTGGTCATAACAAATGCTATGGTACTACATAAAGCTCCTCAAATGTTCATTTCGAAAGTTTATCATCATGTATTAACCAAATCCTTAGAAGAGATTCCAATAGATATCACTGCAACTAAAATGTTCATTTCGAAAGTTTATCATTAGGTATTAACCAAAACCTTTAGGAGATTCCAATAGATATCACCACGACTAAATATGATTATGTTACAATTTGTATAGGGAGTTATCATTGCTTGGATACTTTGTTGGTTGTGTGCCACTAGGGCTTGGGTAGAAAAGGTCTTGTAACCTCATGGCTGTTGAATTTTAATGCTTAGTTCGTGCACATGTGGTTTATTTCAATTTAGCATGTACTTGAACCATAAACAATGCAACAATACCATACACAAGTGTTGCAGTAACCAAGATCACAAGAAGAATAACCATGCACAAGAACACAAGAGTTTATCCTGGGAAAACCCTTCTCAATCAAGGGAAAAACCCATCAATCATTTGCTATAGAGTCAAGAGAAGATCCCCCACACCATGAACCCTAGAGCACACAAGAGGGTGCTCCTTGACCTAGAAACTTGCGCCTAAGATAAGTGTGCACTTCAGCCGTACAACTCAACTTGAGAGAATGTTACAAGTGTGAGAGTGAATTAGATCCACAATGGGGATCTACTCCTATTTATACAAGAAATAACACATCAAAAGGATGTTTATATTGGCACAATAGGATCGACATGTTGAATTGAATTCTATAATTAATCATTACACAATATTAATTATCTTTTACATGGTGGGGCCGACTTGTACCCTTTACAACACAAATTAGGGTTACAACAAATCTTACTCTCAGACAATATAGCAAGGGATCCACACATCCTCTAGTGCTCAGCCACTAGGGACACGCCCACCTGTGCTCAACCATAGGGACGTCACTCTCAACATATCAACTCAACTAAATCCATAGGAGTACCATCTGGAGAGCCATCTCAAGTTGACTCAACTAAGTCCATAGGAGTCAGAAAGGAGACCATCTCAAGTCGTCTCAACTCGGTCCATAGGAGCACGACAAGAGACCACACGTCATCTCAACTTAGTCCAGAGGAGTATGACACACCCATCACATGGGCTCTCTCACAAATGTCTCAACTCAGTCCAGAGGAGAACGATCTGGAGAATGTCTCATGAAGTTGCAATCATAAACACTCCCCCTCAACTAGGGAGGCATTCTCCACCAGGTCAAGTCTCTCACGGAAGTACTCGAACTTCGTCCTAGAAAGTGGTTTGGTGAAGACATCTGCAACTTGCTTGTGTGTAGAAAGGTACTACACATGTACTTATTTCCTCTGCACCATATATCTGATGTAATGGTATTTGATCTCAATGTGTTTCAATTTATCGTGAAACACAGGATTCTCAGAGAGCTTCACACAGCTTTGGTTATCGCAATGGATAACGGTGGAATCCATCTCATGACCAAATAAGTTTGCAAGGAGCTTGTGAAGCCACACTGCTTCGCAGATTGCCACACATAATGCAATGTACTCTTCTTCTGCGGTACTCAGCCATAGAAGTTTGTTTCCTGTTGCACCAGGAAACCATGGTAGATCCCAAAGTAAAACAACAATCGGATGTGCTCTTCCGGTCCATTGCGCTCCCTGCCCAATCTGCATCGGCATATCCCTGTAATCTCATGTCTACACCAGAGGCATATCTCAGGCCATAACCAACTGTGCCTCGTAGATATCTCAACACATGCTTCGCTGCTATCCAGTGTGTCTATCTCGACTGCTCATAAACTAACTGAGTACACTCACTGCATAGCATATATTAGATTTGGTGTTAACCAGATACATCAATGATCCAATCAGTTGTCTGTAAAGATGTGGATCAATCTCACCTGACTCAGAGGAAGCCTCATTCATCTTCTTCAGATTCATCACCATCGGTGTCGGCATGGATATGTAGTCTGTCATCCCGAATTTCTTCAATATCTCAACTGTATATTTTCCTTGACCTTGGAAAATCTCATCAGTCCTCTGCCACACTTTTAGTCCCAAGAAGTAGTGCATCATACCAAGGTCCTTCATCTCGAATTCAGAAGTCAATGCATGCTTGCATTCAACAATAAGACTTTTTGAACCGGTGAGGAATAAGTCATCAACGCACAAGATCAAAATCAGGTACTCGTCACCAACAATATGGTAGTATAGGTTAGGATCAACAACACTCTTGCTGAAGCCCAAACTCATCAAGTATCCATCAATCTTTTCATACCAAGCACAAGGTGCATGCTTTATTCCATACATGGCTTTCTTCAACCTGCACACATGAGACTTCTGCTCATGTATCACGAATCTATCTGGTTGCTCGATGTAAACTTCTTCCTCAATCTCACCATTGAGAAAGGTTGTCTTTACATCCATCTGATGTAGTCTCCAACCCATGGATGTTGCAAGAGCA
Organism: Picea sitchensis; assembly: GCA_010110895.2. NCBI lineage: Eukaryota > Viridiplantae > Streptophyta > Pinopsida > Pinales > Pinaceae > Picea > Picea sitchensis. The sequence goes on from SNQJ01S0003588.1 coordinate 227,816, forward strand.
ATAATCGTATGGATGTAAGTGTATCAGGAAACATGAGCAAATGTCTCCTCATAATCTATTCCCTCCACCTGAGAGAATCCTCTAGCCACAAATCTCGCTTTGTACTTCTCAACACTTCCATCAGTTTCATGTTTGATCTTATAGATCCACTTGGAAGTCACCACCGACTTCCCTTTTGGTCTTGGAACAATATCCCACACATCATTCTTCATGATGGACGGATACTCTTCGGTCATGGCATTTTTCCAAACCCGTTGACTTGCTACTTATCCATGACAAGAAGGCTCAGTATCAATGTTGTGGCTCATAGCTGAAACATAGCTCAAAAATATATGTGGTCTCTTACTCTCTCGGAATGTACCACGAGGAGCTGCATGTCCCTCTGCCTCCTACAGAGTCTGTCGAGCCTAAGCATGACTCTTATGGCCTGCTGCAATGTCTCTGGGAACATCAACTGGAGCTATGGGATCAACTGGATCAATAATTGTCTCCCTCTGAACCGTTGAAGGGGGAGAAGGTATTGTCTTTTCCTTCTTCTCAAATAGTTCGACTCCCTTTGAAGTCGAAAGGATAAACATATGTCCAGGAGGAAATTGTGACATCATCCTTTTCCTGTGTTGCTATCCTGGAGACATCCAATGTCTTCTCAGGTCCTCTACTGCATCTACAGTACTTTGTTGGTCTCACGTACTAGGATAATAACCAAGATGACCTCTCGTAGGGATAACAATCAAAATGGCCTCATGTACTAGGATAATAACCAACCAAGAAAATTTGGATTCTCATACCAGGGATAATGGTCCAAGTCACGAGGGCTCCCATACTAGGGATAATACCCTTCATTATCAAAATGCAAGCAACTATAGAGTAATGATGAAATCAAATAAGGATTGTAGTACAAAACTTACCTTAGTCTACAATCATGCTTAATCTTGCTTTTGGTCCTCCTGAGAACGCTGAGATATGAAGAAGAATGCCTCATCTCATATGTCTTCATCTCTTTGATATGGTTCTGAATCAACATCGTCAATGAAGGCATGTTGTCTTCCTTTCTTCCTGGTAGGACAATTTCTCGCAATGTGTCCATACTTGTCACATCTGAAACATTGAATCTTTGAAATGTCTTTTCTATGTTCATGACCTAGAGTTGCTGAAGTTTTCTTGTCTTTGAATGCTTTCCCAAAACTTCTTCTATTTCCTCTTCCTCTCTTTGCATGAGAGGCAAGGGATTGATTTTCATCATGATCAGAGTCTTGCACTCCTCTGGTTTCCTCCTAAGTGCAGTTTGTCCATAGACGATCAAACTCAAGTAGATTTGCTCTTCCACTGATACTTTGAAGAGATGGTTCCTAATGTCTTGGAAGAGCATTCAGAGTAATCATGACAAGTTCTCTGTCTATTGTTGTTTCTCCAATGGCACCTAGTTGATCTATGATCTCTAAGAACTTCATGAAGAAAGTGGCAATGGTGTCAGCTTTCGTCATCTTGATATTTTGAAATTGGTGTTTCAATGTAGGGGCTCTATTTGTGTTGTTTCTCTCAAACATCTTCTTCAATGCGTCATACATCTCATAAGTTGTCTTCAGGGTAGAGATGCGAGGTAGTAGATGATCTCTCACTGAATAGATGATTATCTTCCTTGCTTTGACATCGTCTGCCTTCCAATGAGCTTTCTCTTCATCGATAGTTGTTGCCGGTAGAATTTTTTCTACCAAACTCAATAGGTCATCCTCTTCTAGAGTGATTTCTAGTCTTGATTTTCAGGAGTTGAAGTTGCTTGATCCATCAAGCCTATCTTCCACCAAAGTTCTGTTCCTCATGGTTTAGAGATTCTTCACAAACCCTAATGGCTAGGCTAGGAAACCTATCGTTTAGACTGGGCTAGAAACCCTAGGTTTTGTTGGACTTATGACTGCCAACAATAAGCCTTTAGAAAGTCAGAAGAACTCTGGTGAGTTGCAAAAATCCTTCAATGAGCTGCAGAAACTCTAGGGGCCAAAATTCTGCAGAAAACCTAGAAACACTAGGGGCCAAAAATAAAAAAATTCTCTGATTTGCAATCTGAGAGTTGTTGGAGGTGCGCTGAAGGAGGTCGTACACTCCTATGCAAAATTTAGCCCCAACGTTCAAGTGGAAGGTGCAAAAACTGGCAAAAGGAGGGTCATTTTTGCAGTTGCAACAAGAAGGAGATGACTGGCTTTTCAATGGCTCTTCAGGAACTCTGATCTGATACCATGTTGACTTTTAATGCTTAGCTCATACACATGTGGTTTATTTCAATTTAGCATGTATTTGAACCATAAACAATGCAACAATACCATATACAAGTGTTGCAGTAACCAAGATCACAAGAAGAATAACCATGCACAAGAACACAAGATTTTATCCTAGGAAAACCCTTCTCAATCAAGGGAAAAAACTAACAATCCTTTGTTATAGAGTCAAGAGAATATCCCCCACACCATGAACCCTAGAGCACACAAGAGGGTGCTCCTTGAACTAGAAACTTGCGCCTAAGATAAGTGAACACTTCAACCGTACAACTCAACTTGAGAGAATGTTACAAGTGTGAGAGTGAGTTAGATCCACAATGGGGATCTACTCCTATTTATACAAGACCTAGCACATCAAAAGGATGTGTCTATTGGCACAATAGGGCTGACCTGTTCAACTGAATAATATAATTAATCATTACACAATGTTAATTATCTTTTACATGGTGGGGCAGACTTGTACCCTTTACAACACAAATTAGGGTTACAACAAATCTTACTCTTAGACAATATAGCAAGGGATCCACACATCCTCTAGTGTTCAACCACTAGGGACACATCCACCTATGCTCAACCACATGGATGTCACTCTCAACATATCAACTCAAATAGATCGACCATAGGAGTACCATCTGGAGAAACATCTCAAGTTGACTTAACTAAGTCCATAGGAGTTAGATAGTGTAATGTCCCCATTTCGGGACATCATCACATGACAAAGATTTATGATGACCAGAGTAGCCAGATGGGTGCTAGAGCGAGTACAGGAGTATTTGAGAGGAATTGTGGGGTCCATCTTGCATTGATGATCATATTTCATCATTATGAGTCATTCCGCACTGGTTGGCTTTGGTTTCGTTGCATTCCGACGATTTCCATGATTTTGACTATTTTGAGCTATAAGTCAATGGAATTCACTGAAGAGGTCATTTTGGGCACATTACTTGGAG
>SNQJ01S0003588.1:237711-249598 GCA_010110895.2 Picea sitchensis
TCTGTTATTTGCTGCATACACACATATAAACACATCTAAAAGGTAGATCAACAAAGTGTTTGACGAAATACCTCACCCAGAAAAAGTTTTAAAAAGACACCAAAATAGTGATGATCCTTGCATAATGGCTTGGGATCATTACAGATAGGAGACCATCTCAAATTGTCTCAACTCAGTCCAGAGGAGCATGACAAGAGACCACATGTCATCTTAACTCAGTCCAGAGGAGTATGACACATCCATCACATGGGCTCTCTCACAGATGTCTCAACTCAGTCCAGAGGAGAACGATCTGGAGAATGTCTCATGAAGCTGCAATCATCAACAATGGCTAGGATTACATCAACACCCATAGCTTGACAAAAGTTGTCTTCTTCTTCTCCATTGAGAAGGAATGTTGTTGCCATTATTGCTCATGGAACATGGGTTTGTAAAAGCACCCCAATTGTTTTATCGCCTTTGGTGAATGGATTTTCTATTAAACACACTACTTAGTTATCTTGTTCTATCTGGGTTGAGTTCCTCGGATTGTCTATGCATTTTTGGCATGGTTTAGAGTATATTTGTGCCAATTAGAGGGTTTATGTGTCATGAGTCCCCATGCGTTTTCAATCCTAGATCCTAGAAAAAGTTTTGTGTGGGAGTCAACCTGTCAATAAGGATTTGAAGGAGCTCGTCCTCATTTGGGTAGGGGATACAATGATGAAACAACATGTGAGATACAAGCCTATCCAATATATGATATAGGTTCCAAAGACTAGATAAAAAAATATGTGACTTCCACTCGATGGTTAAATGATATCCATCAGTTGTACCTATTGTTAGCACTAAGAGTCACGCTCATACTTCAAGAGGATAAGCCCAGTACCCATCAAAAGGTTTGTGAATGTAAATTAATGATGAAAGGTCAAATGGACAAAACTCAACATCATAATGTTTTAAGACAGAAAACTGGGCTAGCATGCATAAGAAAATGAGGTTTTGATTAACTTTAATCAGTGGTTTAGGGATAAAGGTGAATGGAAGGAAGACTTAGTGAGGAAGGTGGATAGGTTTGCTATAAGCATCAGGCCTTCAAGCAGTCAGGAGAAGAAAAACTCAATCATAAGAACTTCTTGAACTTAAAGTTTAAAACACTGAAACATTCATAGCAGCATTATAATCAAACATCCATTATAACACAATCACAACATCTCATATGGATCATCCAATCATGAGCATTTCATAGTAAGAGGAAACAAGATGATGAAAGGAAATCAACTTCTATTAACGAAAATGTCTCAAGTCCCATACATAACGAGAGAACAACTCTGCTTAGTCAAAATATTACAAAAAGGGAGCTATGCTCAACCATCTGACCCTTTCAAATCATTCATCTGATGTATTTATAACCAAGACAGTAGTTGGTGTCTTCCCTTGTCTATCATGTTCCTTCTGTCAGAAGGAAGCTTTGGTCAATATGGGCGTGCATGAGAAACTGCCCTCTATGGTACTTCGTGCTAACAACTTTTTTTCTCCTCGGCCAGACCCTCCATGCTTCCATTTAACAGTGGTAGTCGATAGTTCAACCACCAGTCCTTCTTTCATTAACTGATTTCTTCTTGAGATCACGATGTGGAAAAACTACCCTCTGCGGTACTTCGGGCTGACAATTTTCTGTCTCCTCGGTCGGTCCCTCCATGCTTCCATTTAAGGGGGGGAGTTGATTTTTCTCTTTCCTCTAGTGATAGATTGGTCGCGTTCTGCTAACGCTTTGCTTCTCCTTGTGACACTTATTTGATGATTTGGCTTAACGCCCAGTTTATGTTGCCACACATTGATCTCGGATTGGACCCCATATAAGCACGTGATTGCGGAAGCTGCCAAGGGAGGTTTGGGTCCACACCGCTTCGACCCCTGCAATCCACCACCAACTGCCACATCCCTGTTTCGATATACCATGGTTTCGATTGCGGGACCGCTCTAGAATTTTAATGTTCGGGCACGTTCCGTCCCCACAATGAAGTGTGGTCGTCGATCTGATGCAAATCTGCGATCTCAGAAACCCTGCTATTTTAGCGCCGCCACTAAAATTTGTGCATATGCTAACTCTAGAATACCTTTAAACCATGCTTAGAGATGGAGCCAATTTTGGAGCTTGAGAGCTTTGAATTCTGAGTAGGAATAGCTCCTGGAGGATGATCTTCTGAATTTGACGTAGTGGCCTGACGCTATATAATGTCACAACTAGTGATGGAGGAGCGCCATGTGTTGAGTTGAAAAACACCCGTGGAGTTGGTAGGGACCGAAGCAACGTGTTAGCCTGACATTACTTCGGGACTTCGGCTCTTCGGGACTTCAAGATGTTCAATGGATGGAAATATACGGAAGTCACTTTCTCTCGGTTGATGTGGCAACCTCTCGTTAACTTCTGGACTTCGGGCCTTCTGGTGATAATTCTGCAAAGATTAACGGTTCTTGTTGATTTGAGATCAACGATCCAAAATTACTTCAGGGGTTTGGGCTTCGGGCCTTTTCAATGCACATCTCTTACAATCCTCCAGAGTGTCGTATCTCCGAAGTGAGAGATCTGCATCCATGTTTCCTCTTGTTTTGGATGGCCAAGATTCACTTCAGGAGTTTGAGCTTCGAGAGTTTTCTTCTTCTTTCTCGCGCAATCCTCCGAAGTGTTAGATCTGTTGACGCGTGTCCTTAGCTTTCAATGGCTCAGATTTACTTCGGGACTTCGAGACTTTTGGATGGAAATCTCCTGAAGTCACTTTCTCCCGGTTGACGTGGCAGCCTCTCGTTACTTCGGGACTTCGGGGCTTCTGTCTAGTCGTTAATTCTTGCGTGACTTTGAAACTTCGACTTCCCGAGAGCCGCTGATCTGAACTGTGCATGGCATCTCCGTTGTTGAAAGAGAATGTCTGCTGCCTTCATTTCAAGCCCGAAATGGACTGCTTTGAATGTTGTGTTTCTCATGGTTGTTCCTTGTGCAAACAAAAAAACTTGGATGAACCACTGTGAGCTTAATCAATGGAAAACAACATGACCAGTAATTTGAACCAAATCTCGATATGTTATTATCTTTTAAGATAAACAAGAAAGCTTGGTGCAAAGAATCAGTCAAGCAAGATACTAAGGACAATACAGTCATGAACAAAAAGGAGAACCGACCTTATCAACCAAAAGAGGGAAAAAATCTAGGAAGGTATGCGGAAGAGAGAGAGAGACGTGGTTGGGATGTAGGCTTAGGTCTTAACAACAACTACATGTGACCCACAAACAACTTCTTGTGATAACATTGGCTCTAGAGGGGATGGCATGCTCCCTATGAGCTGCCAAAAACCATCGGTTTCAATGTCTTATCCTAAGGATATGGGGTCACTTATTCAAACAAAAATAAAAGAAAAAGTGATATTTACAATGAATGGAAAGCCAGTCATGTATTAAGAAAAATAGTTTTTCAAAAAACGCCCATTGACAGGGCCACCCAAAACTTTGGAATCCTCCAAGTTCTGCAATTTATAAGTGTTATTTGAAAATACCTCAGAAATATTGAAAGGACCAATCCATAGAGCTTCGAATTTACCATGTTTGTCTTTGTCTTGCTGGGGTGCATCCCACTTAAGCACTAGATCTACCAACTAGAAATCTTCTTTTCTTACCTTCTTGTCAAAGGTTTGCTTGATCTTCTTCCGATGGTCTTGCGCTCTGTGAAGTAGCTGATCCCTAGTCTGTTGCACTTGAACCAACTGTTGTATCCTTCTGACCATATCATCAGGTTCCCCTTGGTAGTCCTGGAGGAACTTTACCATAGACAATGCGAGTTGAGTAGGAATGATAGCCTCCGCCCCATATACAAGTTGAAAATGGGAAAGACCGAGTGACCTCTTTTTTGTAAATCTATAAGCCCATAAGGTAAATTTCATCTTTGAGTCTCATGTTTTCTTATTGTCCTCTAACAATTTATTGATGATCTTTATGAGGCTCTTGTTAGAGGACTCTGCCAAACCATTACCTTGGGGGTAGTAAGGAGTAGAATGGGCTAATTTAATCCCATATTGTTCACAAAACTTGATCAATGTTTCAGCTTTGAAGGAGGCAACATTGTCAGTAACAATCTTGCTTGGACAACCAAATCTTGACATGACATCCTCAAGAAATCTAATAATTACCTTGTGAGAGGCATTTCTTATAGGAATGACTTCTATCCACTTAGTGAAATAATCAGTGGCAGTCAAAATCCACCTATGTTGACCACTTGAAGTTGGGTGGATTCCCCAATGAAGTCAAGACCCCACTGTTGAAATGGTCTAGAGACTACCACGGGATTCAAAGGAAAATATTTGAGTTGTTTCTTTCCAAAAAACTTTTGGCATTTGACACAAGCTCTAATATTTGCAAAAACATCAGAAAAAAGGCCAGGCCAGAAATACCCAGCTCTAAGGATCTTGTAGGTTGTGGTTCTCTAGAAGTGATGGCCCCCACATAAGTTGTCATGAAAATCAGTGATGGCCCTTTGGGCCTCCTGTGGATCTAGACATCTCAATATAAATCCTAGAGGATCTTTCCAATATAAGACATGATCAATGAGACAATATTTGATTGCTTTAAGCTTCAAATCTCTCACCTTGTTATTGTCCAAACCATCAGGAGGCTGCAATTTGTACAAAAAACATATGATGTCTTTATACCAAGTGCATTCTGCCAACTTTGGGCTGGCATGAGAGATTTTATTAGCAGACTTAGCTTGTTGATTTTCTGATCTTATATTCATGAAATTAATCCCTAAATATTTGCAATTTGATTCAACCAGTAACCTAGCTAAACCTTGGCCTTTCACTAGTTTAGTAGGCTTCATTTCAAGGTCAAACTCTGGAATTTTAGCAATCCATTTTCTCCTCTTCCCATCTATATCAGGCTGGATAAGTATTTCTTTTACTGAGGTTGAAGGAACATATGCAACGATCTTTGAATGCAAAACATAAAATCTGAAAGCCTTGAGGGATTTGACCAAAGCATAAGCCTGCTTTTCCATGATATCATATCTTATTTATGCATCCCTCAATGCTCTGATGAAGAAGGAAATAGGCTGCTCTAACCCCTATGTATTTTTCTATAGCAAAACAACAACTAATGTGTCAAATGAGGCAAACGAGAATATCAGAAACTCCTTGGAATAGTCAGGGTTGATGAACACATGTGCTTCAGTTAAGGCCTTTTTGATCTGATCAAAAGATTCTCGAGACTCAGTAGTCCATCTCACCTCATTTCTCTTTCTAAGCATGGTTGTAATGTACTTTACTAATTTGGCAAAGTTAGAGATGAACCTTCTTAGAAAATTGATTTTCCCCAAGAAAGACTGAACTTATTTCTTGGATCTAGGAAAAGATAAGGTCTGGATGGCTTCTACCCTGCTTGGATCTATTCTTACCCCTTCTGTTGATACAATGTGCCCCAATAACTTACCTTCCTTCATAGCAAACTGAGACTTCTTAGGATTGAGAGAGAGACCAAACTTTTTGCACTTCAGGAAGATCTTTTTCAAATGATGATAATGCTCTTTATTATATTTTGATAACATTGTATTGTCATATAGATAGATGACTACAAACATGTCCTTCTCCCCAATGAAGGCAATGTCCATTGTTCGTTGAAAGGTCGCTCCTGCATTCATCAACCCAAAGGGAATTTTAACATACATGAATGTGCCCCAAGGAGTAGTAAATGTTGTCTTCTCTCTATCTTCAGGAAAGACAGAGATATGATTGTAGCCAGAAAATCCATCAATCATAGACATCCTAGATGAACCAGTGAATCTTTGCAAAATGTGCTCCATCTTTGGCAAGGGGTAATTATCTTTCTTGGAGCCTCTGTTCAAATTCCTGAAATCAACATAGTCTAATTTCCCCATTTTTCTTCCTCATCGGGACCAAGTTAGCCACCCACTCAGAGTATCTCAAAGGAATGATGATCTTGGCATCCAACAACTTCTTCACTTCCTTTTCCATATTAGGCAACAACATAGGATTTATCTGTCTGAGTTTCTGCCTAAACGGATTGGTCTCCTCTTTCAAAGGGATCTTATGCTCAATGATGTTTGTTTCATATGTTCTAAAGTCTTCATATTTCCAGGCAAACACATCAACAACCTTCTTTAAAATATTAACATACTCAGCCCTTTGTTCCTTAGACAAGATGCTAGACAACTTAATATACTTTGGATCCTCCTCTGTACCTAAATTGCATTCAGTTACACCAACATTTTCAGTTGAACCCCTAACCTTTACAACAACATCATTTCTGTCAAACAATCTCTCCAAAGGGACTAGTCCTTTTGGAATATTGTTACTGGGCAACTAAACAATATGATGGTCAACAATTTTGTTCAAAAAAATATCAACATCAGGGATGTTTTCAGTATCATGGTCTTGCTCAATATGTAAGGTAGAAAACTCATCCACAACCTCAAGAAATCTTTTTATCTCAAGATCATCCTCAAAAGCCTTCCAATGTTTGACATTGTCGGGTATAGAGGGTCTATACTTCACTTCCACATCATATTTGATTTTAGGGGGCAAAGGAATTCCGAAATTACTTGTTGAAACAACCAAGGAATCTGCCATAGTGTTCTCCTCTCTTGGAACAAATGAGATATTAAAAACTAGGAAGAAACTATCAACAAGATCTCAAACTTCATTTATGTAAGTCCTTAACCTGGGGTGTTTAGCTTGATACATATTTTTAACTTCATGAACAATTAATTCAACATCTCCAAACACTGCTAGCTCTTCAATCCTCATGTCTTTAACAACCCTCAAACCCAAAACAAGAGCCTCATATTCTACCACATTGTTTGTAGTTTCAAATTCAAGCTTGTAGGACAAAGATATGATCTCTTAGGTAGGAGAAATAAATATTGCCCCAACACCAGCACCCTCCTTAGAAGAGGCCCCATCATAAAACATCTTCCAGATAGAGGTAATAGGAGGAAGATCTTCACAAGAGGTGATGGACTGCTTTTTGATTTCAACAAGTGGTTGAGGAGCATCAGTGAGCTGCAACATATTGGATCCTAAATCAGTATCAAGTGCAGAAATAGAGTGGTTGGTAGGATTTGCTTCATCATTGATGATGTAGGCTAATTGTGCTTCCCTATAAAGCCTTCTATGTTCTCACCCAAACATAGGAATGGTGGCATATGAAAGGCCCATCTGCAAAGTCCCCCCTAGTATTTTGATCCAAGATCTTGACAAGAGCATCCCAAACTTAGGGGGGACATCAGCGACTACAATATTCATGACCACACTTTTGATAGGCGGTTGGAACAGGGTAACAACCAAGTCTTTAATAACTCCAAGACACTTCACCTTGCTGGAATCAAATGAGTATAGGTCATGGTAGGTTTTTGTAACTTCCAACCCAAGCTCATCCATGACAGTTTTATGCATGAGGTTATGAGATGCCCTTGAGTCCATCAAGCAGTTCTACAACACTTTATCATGAATGTTCAATGGTGTGTAGAAAGGGGGGGACGAGTCATTTCTATCCTCTACGAAAGGTCCCAGGATGACATTTGTTTTTTCATCTTGAAGGTTGACTGAATCTGTGGAATTAGAGGAAGGTTCAGGATGCAACATTTTGGAAAGGTACCTTTTGAACTCCTCATTCTTAATTAGCTCCAAAAAGGTACATGGATTTTAATTTTTTGAATCTCATTCTCAAAGATAAAAGAGGAGGGATGCTTCAGAATATCCCTAACTTCTGGGGTAGGGATCTTAACCACTGCCTGGGGGTTTTGTGCCTCTTTTTCTTTGCTGCTAGCTGCCACACTCTTAGGAGGATTCTCTTCTCTAGTAGGTTGATCAGAAATGTCAGGCTTCCCCTCTTTCTTCTTTGACCTTAGGTTGTATCTATTTGGATTGCCACTGGTCCTTTCTCCTTTGCTTAATTCGTTTAGTTGGATATCCATGAGAGACTCTTCATATGCAGATTGGGTTAAATGAGGAGATGAAGAGGTGTCATCAAGACAATGGATTTCAGGATCAACTTCTTCCTCCTCTCCTTCTTCGTCAGTAACAAGGTTATTTTGGAGAGGGGCTTAGATTTTTTTTATCATCCCTATCCCTATTTCTTTGCTCTCTTTGGAGGATTTGAGGGGCATTATTGGGTCTTCTGAAATTACTCCTATTATCAACATTTTGGGTGTTCCTATAGCTCTTATTTCCTTCAAGTTTCAACTTCTCCATTTCTGCAGAAAGGGATTTTACCATTTTTGTTAATTCATCCATTTGAGGGTGGGTAGCAGAGGAATCATAGGTTGAAGCTTCAACCCTACCTTTTCTTATGCCTCTATCAGATTTAATCCTAAGTTTGTCCATTTCTAATATATTAGACTCTACTTCAAGGGTTGCATCTTGCATATGAGCTAAAGAGGTAGCTCTTCTTTCTCTCAACAAGAGGCAAAACTCAGGGTCAAAAGCGCTGGCATAAGTAATCTTGGTAGAGGTTTCTATAGGCTTTATTTTAGTGGGAATCTTATTGTTCATTTTATTAAATCCTTTTTAGAAGTCTAAAACAAATTCCCCCTCTTTCTTCTTAAGTGACCTAAATTCTGTAATGTAATAAAGAAAATATTTTTTATCCCCCCAATGCCTCAAGAATGAATCATCCAGAGCTTCAATCCTAGCAATAGATCCAGGAGTCAAGCTCCTAAACCATTTCCTAGACTCACTATCTAGGCTCTGTACAAATACTCTCATCCACACATCTTCATTTTCAATGTTAAGGTTATCTGCATAACTATAAAAAGATGAAAGGTGTTCTTCTGCAGTTATGTCTTCCTCCCCTGTGAACTTAGGCATGTACTTAAGGTAGTCTCCGACTGGGAGAGAATTCATAGGTTGAGGTAAAACAAGAGGGGCATATATAGAAACCATTATGGCATCCATTCTATTTCTAGGAAGATTAACACCTTCCATTGGGATGTGAACTATAGGAGAACAAGATGGAGATGGAGTTTGGACAAGTACAACTGCAACGATGGTTTTAGGAGCGAGGGGAAGCAGTTGAGTGTTGGAGGGGGATGGTATAGGGTCCAAGAGAGGAGGAGGAGTAGGACAACCCAAAGTGGGAAAATCTTCTAAGCTCCTTGGTATAAACCACCTTACAATATCAAGAGAAACAAGGGTTTCTAGACTTTATTCTTCCAAATGAGGACTAAAAGGAGAAAATTCAACATGAAAGATTTAAAAGTCCAAACTTCTAGAAACTTCAGTAGATGGTAGGAGTGGAGAATAGGATATAGTTGTTGGAGTTTTAAAATAAGAATATTGTAAACGACCAGAAGTACCTCGTACAACAGCTGAAAATCCTTCTTGAGAAATCTTTCCTTTCATGATAATCTTCTCTGGGTCTGCTTCAGGTGTTGCCAAAGGTAGATCTGGAATAAACCTCATGTGTCTATCTTTGAGAGCCACAACTGAAAAAGTGGAGTCACCAGGTGCAAGCTGCAATCTTTGAGGTACTGATTTCTGATGCACCATCAAAATCAATATTGTTTTATCGTTCAATCCCAGGGAAATGTCTTCAATTCGTTCCCCAACAATGACGCCAAGAATGTTAGCACTGAGAGTTACCCTCAGATTGCAAGAGGATAAATCCAGTACCCATAAAAAAGTTTGTGAATGTAAATTAATGATGAAAGGTCAAATGGACAAAACTCAACATCTAAATTTTTTAACACAGAAAACTGGGCTAACATGCATAAGCAAATGAGGTTTTGATTAACTTCAGTTAGTGGTTTAAGGATAAAGGTGAATGCAAGGAAGACTTAGTGAGGAAGGTGGATAGGTCTACTATAATCATCAGGCCTTCAAGCAGCCAAGAGAAAAAAAACTGAGTCACAATAACTTCTTGAACTTAAAGTTTAAAACACTGAAACATTCATAGCAACATTATAATCAAACATCCATTATGACACAACCACACCATCTCATATGGATCATCCAATAATGAACATTTTAGAGTAAGAGGAAACAAGATGATGAAAGGAAACCAACTTATATTAATGAAAATGTCTCAAGTCCCATACATAACCAGAGAACAACTCTGCTTAGTCAAAATATTACAAAAGGGAGCTCTACTCAACCATCCGACCCTCTCAAATCATTCATCTGATGTATTTATAACCAAGACAATAATTGGTGTCTTCCCTTGTATTTCATGTTCCTTCTATTAGAAGGAAGCTCTGGTCAGTATGGGCGTGCAAGAGAAACTACCCTCTGTGGTACTTCGGGATGACACCTTTCATTGAACTATCGACTACCCCTTTAAGAGGGGTAGTCGATAGTTCAACCACCAGTCCTTATTTCATTAACTGATTTCTTCTTGGGATCATGATGTGGAAAAACGACCCTCTATGGTACTTTGGGTTGGCAGTTTTCTATCTCCTCGGCTGGTCCCTCCATGCTTCCATTTAGGGGGGGGAATTGATTGTTCTCTTTCCTCTAGTGATAGACTGGTCGCAGTTTGTTAATGCTTTTCTTCTCCTTGTGATGCTTGTTTGATGATTTGGCTTAATGCCCAATTTATATTGCCAGGCATTGATCTCAGATTGGACCCCATATAAGCACGTGATTGCGGAAGCTACCAAGGGCGGTTTGGGTCCACAATGCTTTGGCCCCTGCAATCCACAACCAACTTCCACGTACCTATTTCGCTATACCATGGTTTCGATTGCGGGACCACTCTAGAATTTTAACGTTTGGGCACGTTCCATCCCCACAATGAAGTGTGGCCAAAACTCTGATGAAAATCCACGATCTGGGAAACCCTGCTATTTTAGCGCCCCTGCTAAAATTTATCTGTCTACTAACTCCATAATACCTTTAAATCCTTCTTAGAGATGGATCCAAGCACTTGAGAGATTTGAATGTTGAGCAGGAATACCTCTCGGAGGACGATCCTCTTAATCTGACGTGGTGGCCTGACGCTATATAATTTCACAACTAGTGATGGAGGAGAACCATGTGTTGAGTTGAAAAACACCCGTGGAATTGGTAGGGCCCGAAGTGACTTGTCAGCCCGAGGTTACTTCAGGACTTCGACGCTTCGGGACTTCGGTACATTTGGATGGAAATCTCACGAAGTCACTTTTGTCAGATAGTTGGCTTAGGTTGATGGATTGTTGGTTGTCATTTATGTCAACCATCAGAGAGTGATATTGTATATTGATGTCAACCCTTAATGATTGATGTCAACCCTTGGAGAAGTTTGGTAGCGAATTCCGGTAGCACAAAGGTTTGGGTAATGAACCCAATATTGTTTCATGTATAATGGTACGAGTTTTAATATATTTGAAGGTAATACTATTATATATGGATAGTACATGTTATTCCATTTCTGATGGTATGTGGAACGTCACATAACTCCTCACGGATAAAGAGTTATGGCCATGAGAAGTTGGAGAACCCGGGTTTGGGTAATGGACCCAAGTTTGTTTGATGGATAATGGTATGAGTTTTGATATATTTGAAGGCAATACTATTCTATATGGATAATACATTTCATGTCATTTCTAGTGGTATGTGGAACGTCACATAACTCCTCATGGTTAAAGATTTATGGCCATGTGAAGCTGGAGAACCCTCATGAGTCATCTAGAAGCCCCAAAAGGTCAAAGTAGTCAAAGTGGTTTAAGAGATTTTTAGAAGGTAAATAATAAAGTGAATTGATGAGTGTACTATAATTCAAAGTGTATACAAAATAAATTATTTAAATAATAAAGTTAATGGAGAAATTACTAAGTTGACAAGTGGTTAGAAGTGGGTTAGCCCTAAAATAAGGAAAGTGGTTTAAGATGGTTAGAAGGTAACCCCTTGAGGTAAAGTGAAGTGATGAG
>SNQJ01S0003588.1:249648-267704 GCA_010110895.2 Picea sitchensis
TTTAGATGGTAAATAATAAAGTGAAGTGATGAGTGTACTATAATTCAAAGTGAATACAAAATAAATGATTTAAATAATAAATTTAATGGAGAAATTACTAAGTTGACAAGTGGTTAGAAGTGGGTTAACCCTAAAATAAGGAAAGTGGCTTAAGATGGTTAGAAGGTAACCCCTTGAGGTAAAGTGAAGTGATGAGTGTACTATAAGTCAAACTGGATACAAAATAAATTATTTAAATAATAAATTTAATGGATAAATTACTAATTGGACAAGTGATTAGAAGTTGGTTAACCCTAAAATAATGAAAGTGGGTTAAGATGGTTAAAAGGTAACCCCTTGAGGAAGCTACATGAAAGTATAAATAAGAGGCAAAGATGTCTCATTTCATATCACACTTGAGAATATTGAATATCTACAGGTGACTGAGGTAACCAAAGTATATCTAAGCCGAATTTCAGAGAGAAGGTGAAGTAAAGAAGGCCGAAATTCAAGGGAGGATAAATTCTTTTGATGATACTTTATAAGGTATGTTGTTTACAGGTCATCTCACCATTTTCACAATATATATTTTTTCTAGAATGATTCAGGCCGTGAAATTGATAGGCCATTGATAAAACATATCCAAGTAGTTGTGGTACGAATTTCAGCATGTGGGTCATTGTATTTTTGGAGTTACACTCCGTGGAAAATAGGGTTTGTGGCTAGTCCTGAAACTAGTCTAAAACATGTGTTTCAGGTAAAAACACCATAAATTATTCATAACAGATCCAAATTATGTAAGACCAAAAGTATTGGTTAGAGTACAGACTGTAGTATTCTATGTAACATTTTCAGATCCATACAACAAATATTCTGTGTGGGGCATGCTCTACAAGTTCGCTCTCTAGAATAAGCCAGAATCCAACAAGGTATGCCATTTTTTCTATAACTCATTTTTTGAGAGGTTCCAAGTAGTGACACCTAGAGGAATTGCAGAAAACACACTGAAGAACATTGTGTACTATTTTCAGATCTTTATTCATTACATGTACACATATATGATTATTTCAAGTTAGGGTTGTTGACTAATCCAAAACTAGTCTCTTGTTGTTAAAGTTAAAGAAAGTTTGCAAGTATGTGATCATATACACCAGGTCTATTACAGAGTTACAAATCATATTTGGATGATAAAATTGATGAGGGATTTTGGTTGAGGTACATGTTGGGCACATGGCTGAGACAAGTAGTTGATGAGTTGGCACATACATGAGGTGTATAGTTGATGATGTTGGTACATATTGATGATTTACAGTTGATGAGTAGTTAACACATGATTGGTACATACTTGGTAAATGGTTGGATGCACTTGTTTATTGTACAGGTTGATTACATGTTGTTTGGTACATGTCGGTGCATGGTTGGTGCATGGTTGATGCACTTGTTTATGGTATAGGTTGATTACAGTTTGAGGTACAAGTTGATGCATGGTTGATGTATGGTTTAGGTTTATTGGTACAAGTTTACAATGATATATATCACAGTGATAGTGTGACAGTGGTTCCATCATTCTACTTCTACTTTAGGGTGGTTGGACAGGGCAATGACAGGTGGTTGTAGCCACCTTCCAGTTGTAGTTGAAGAACATAAGGGATTGTAGCCTCCTTCTGGTTGTAGCTAGATAATTGGGGAGTTGGAGTTCCCCTCAGGTTGTAGCCTGAGAAACTAAGGGGTTAGAGCCTCCTTCTAGTTGCAGCTGGAAAATAAAGGAAGTTGGTGCTTCCAATGAATGTAATTCTTCAAGACATATAATAAAAATCATTCTGTGGTTTTCTCCCTCTTTGTGTTTCCACATAAAACATTGGTGTATTGTGTATGTGTATGATTGTTTATTTGTTCATTGCTTATTTACTCTGAAGTTATTGGATGATAATGATACATTGATATAACACTTGGATTATATGGTTAAAAATGATTAAATTTCTCTATTACTGATTCACCCCCCTCTCATTAATCCAACAACTTTCTCAAAGGTTGACGTGGCAGTCTTTCGTTAACGTCGGGACTTCGGGCCTTCCGCTGATACTGCTGCAAAGATCAACGGTTCTTGTTGATTTGAGATCAACGGTCCACAATTACTTCGGGAGTTCGGGCTTCGGGCATTTTCAATGCACATCTCTTATAATCCTCCAGAGTGTCGTATCTCCGAAGTGAGAGATCTTCTTCCACGTGTCCTCTTGTTTTGGACGATCGAGATTCACTTCGGGAGTTTGGGCTTCAAGAATTTTCTTCTGCTTTTTCGCGCAATCCTCCGAAGTGTCATATTTCCGAAGTGTTAGATCTGTCGATGTGTGTCCTCAGCCTTCAATGGATCAGATTTACTTCGGGACGTTTGGATGGAAATCTCCCGAAGTCACTTTCTCTCGGTTGACGTGGCAACCTCTCATTACTTTGGGACTTTGGGACTTCTGGGCTTCTTTCTAGTCGTTAATCCTTGCACGACTTTGAAACTCCGACTGCCTGAGAGCCACTGATATGAATTGTACATGGGATATCCACTGTTGAAAATCGAGCATGTCTGCTGCTTGCATTTCAAGCCTGAAATGGACTGCTCTGAATGTTGCATTTTGCGCTCATGGTTGTTCCTTGTGCAAGCAAAGAAACTTGGATGACCCATTGTGAGCTTAATCAATGGAAAACAAGATGACCAGTAATTCGAACCAAATCCCGATATGTGTTTATATTTTAAGAACAACAAGAAATCTTGGTGCAAAGAATCAGTCAAGCAAGATACTAAGGACAATCCAGTCATGAACAAAAAGGGGAACCAACCTTATTAACCAGAAGAGGGAAAATATCTAGGAAGGTATGCGAAAGAGAGAGAGAGATGGGGCAGGGGTGTAGGCTTAGGTCTTAACAACAACTACATGTGACCCACAAACAACTTCATGTGATAACACCTATTACTAAGGCTATTCAAGGTCAAAATTAGAATGTGTCCCAAGAAAACAATGATGTTGAAGGAGTTTGTGACCAAGTTGTTAGTAATAACTCTTAGAACAAGTTGGTTGTTGTTCCAAAATATCTTCCTACTAGGCCAATCTATGCAAGAGGGTGAGTGCAAAACAAGCCCTCGGCCTTGACCATGGGAAGGAGGCATGTAATCCCTTTCATGGTTCTTCCCCTTGAGGAGAGGCATGAGGGCATGTTTGTCACCTCTTTTTTTAAATCCTCAAGCGACCTCCATACCTGAAGATTCATAGAAGAAACCTAAAGTTTAGACATTGGAAGATTGATTGTACAATGTCATGATTGATTCTCCAATGATGTCAAATTCTCATGAAGTCTTGGTTGGGTTGGAAGATGATGTTGATGATGAAAATATGGACTTCATTGCTACTAGTTCTCAATGAAAGAAGCATCATGTGGAATGTTAGGGGCCTCAGATACCCCTACACAAAAAACACAGTATGTAAGACTAGGACTCTGTTTAAAGATTCATATGTGTTTTCTTACATGAAGTTAAGTAACTGGTTTCTTTCTTGATAATTTCTTTAAATTTTATTTGGTTGCATGCCATTTCCTTCAAAATAACCCATGTTGAAGGAATAATGGGTGTGGCGACTTTGATTCCCCCTTGTACATTTTGTTTATCATATGTTGGGATATAAACTATTTGCAACCATTGGTATGAACCTTGTTGAATTTTGATGGTCACTTGTCAAGGCTAGCTAACACCCATCCGTCAAATTATACGAAGGAGTGTGCAACCTTTTGGAGATTGATGGGCAACAAGATGTTAGAAGCCCTCTCATTGGTATTTGGTTACTTAACATGGTTGAATCCTATGAATATGAAGAATTCATGTTCTGAATTTGAATTTCATGACCTAAGAAACATGCATCGATCACTGTGAAATTCAAACTCGGGTTGTATGCCCCAAACAAGCTTAGGGAAGGGGGCTCTCAAAACTCATTGGTCCAATTCCTTTGATTTTCTCTACCACAAAGATAGGCTTGTATTGGGGGAGGCCAATCTTTCAAATCACCAACTTATTAACTTTTTGTTCTCTTACGGAAACAAAAGATGAGGATGCACAAAACTAGATTCATCCCATGTTTCCCATTTGTAAGCCCAAAATTGTATTAAATGTATTAAAATGATTCAGAATCTTCTTCCTTGACCAAGAGGGGAGGGCGTTGGGATTGGTTGGTGGAATGATGTAATATTATGCATTATTGCATATTCGAGAGGGTATGGACTATATATTGATATTCTTTGTAGGAAGTGTAACAATGTCATGAAACATGCACTAGGGTACCTCTCTCAACTAGTCAAATTTAATCCTTATGATGAGGGAAAATAGGCTTTAATTGTTCAACGTCCTCAACTATTGGAAGTGGATGATATTGGAAATAATGAGTGGGTAACCAAGGAGAGAAAACCACAAAGAGATAATTCACATAAATAAAACATAAGAGATAATACTATTTATGTGGTAAAGCCCTCAAAGGAGGAAACATCCACGGAGCACCATACAAGTATTACTACTCAATGAGGAAAAACTACATCTAGTTTAATACTCTTCTCTTTTTTATTTAGTATCATTGGATAACTGACCCTCCATGATGTTTAAATAGAGATCATGGAGCAATAAGGTGTAATTACATGAACTAAATGTTTATACAATTGAGAGTATGAACATTGTCATCTTGCTTATGCACAAGATAAAATGGTGACCGTTAGATCACTCAAGTATAAATGCTCACTAAAATTATAGATGACTAGAACATTAGATCAATTTGATCTTAAGAAACCTCTTGATGTATAATACCTTGACATCCCCCCTTAAGAACAACTTGGGATGGGATAGAGTATTTGCAAAGCAACAAAAGGAAAACGAAGGAGGCATTATTCCTATCCCCCATTAATGACTTTTTTTTCCATAAGAAAAAAAATTGTTATATTCAAAAAGGAATACACATGTTGTTGTCTTTCAAGTCCAGCCTTGGTAGTATTTCTTTCAGATCTATACTACCTATACTTCTTCCACTGCACTAACAAACCTTTTAAGGCATTTTACAAAAAAATAATGCAAACTGTTCCAACTATTCAAAAAAACATTTATAGCCTTACAAAAAGAAAAAGGAATTCCTCGGAGGAGGAATTCCATTGCCTCGGTTTTTGTTCCTTCGATAAACTCATAAAATCTGAATGCTCCTTTTTGCAACCGCAGGGATTCTTTGGAGAGTTCATATGCCTTTGTATTTAGCTCCCTCAAAATTTGTTGAAAAGAAAACCATTTGAAATTTCTAAAGGTGAGCTTGATATCTCTTACAATTGAAGCCAGCTTGGGATTTTGGATGTTGTTTTGGCCTCTTTCCCAATCGATCACCATGTTGGAGTCACCGAACACTTGTAGCTTTGTCAAATGTTTTTCTTTGGCAGTTTCCAGAAGAGTCCAAAGTGCTATCAATTCTTCTCTGTTGTTTATTCCACCTCCTGGCGAATATATGATATGGATGTAGTGACTATGCCTAATAAACAAAACCACCCTAACTCCGCATGAAGGAGGATTTCCTTGGTTGGCCCCATAAAAAAATACCCAACGGATGGTGTAATTGATGGGAGGGGGAACAATCAAATCTCGTTTGCTTGTTCTGAGCTCTGTCTTAAATTCTTCAGATTGACTGATCGACATTGCCGCTGTCACTTCCGGGGGAACTATCTTGTCTTTAAATATGACATTGTTTCTTTCCCACCAAATGTTTGTAATCATGATACTTGGAAGACATGCACATAATGAAGTTTTTATGTCTTGCAACCATGTTCTAAAACACTCTTCAAGAGAATCCTGGTCCCAATTAGCCTTGGTTTTTAGCTGGTATTTTATTAACTGCGCGACATTTTCTACATAGGGACAAGAGATAAAAAGGTTGGTAATGGATTCTTGATTTTCCTTGCATAGAGTGCATCTTCTAGATCCACACCAACCTCTCCTAAGACAATTGTCCCAAGTGAACAATTTGTTGTTTAGAGCTAGCCAAAACATCACTTTACGTATGGGAGGACACTTGATTTTTCACAAGGGCTTCCACCACCACTTCGATTGTATCATAGAGTTTTCTTCTAGCCAGGATTTATAGTATAATTTAACTGAGTAAGAGCTATTCTATGGGTTTTGTGACCAACAAATGGAGTCCACGGACTCTCTATCTAGGGAAATGATGTTTTCACATAACAGGGAAATGAAAGAGTTCCATTCGTCTCATATATCTAGGGTGAGATCTAGGGATTCTGCATTTTCCCATCCCCCTCTTCCTTGCAATTGGGGAAAACCAATGTTGAGGTCACTCAGGAAGCGGATGTTTTTCTCTTTTAGGAACATAATTAAGGGCTAGGAGAGTTTGTAATTGTTTCTATCTCCTAGCCATGGATCTTCACCTAGTCTCACCTTTTCCCTATTTCCAATGCTCCATACATTCGAGTTACCAAAAAGGGGGAAAGCTTGTACAAGTGATTTCCAAAAATTTGATCCTTTAGGGGATTTCAAAGGTTCTCGAAACTAATCAACAATAGACAAAGTAGGAAAGTACTTAGAGTTCATTACTCTTACTCATAGTGTGTTTCCCATAGCTAGGCACCAAAGGTTCCTTCCCTCTAAGGCTTGGGAAAAAAATCTTCAATTTTTAAGACCCCAACCCCCCATTTCTTTAGGAGCATAGATTGAGTTCCATTTGACCAGAGGGGGGCATCCATGAGCATTTTTCCCCTTCCAAAGGAAGCAAAATCTTAGGCGTCGAATGTGATCCATGACTCCTTTTGGAATTTCAGCTATTGAATTACAATGGACATGAATTCCTTCTATGACTTCTTTGATTAGTACTAGTATTCCTCCTCTAGAGAGGAGCCTGTTGACCTAGAAGGCTAAGAGGTCCTCGACCTTTCTTATTAACCAGACAGGCTAGTCTTCTTTTCTGTAATTGTCAGGTTTTAAATTAAAACCCAGGTACTTGAGTCTGTCAGAGAAGTGTTTCCTTTGGGCGGGAAAAGTGATGGAAATGGAGGCCTCTTCGTCATTCTCATAGTGATTAAGAAGAATACATGACTTTTCCATGTTAATTTTCATTCTCGTGGAACTGCAGAAGAGGTTTAAAATATCCTTGAAAGAATTAAAATTCCTATGAGAGCCATAGAAACTGCAGAAGATGGCATATACAAGTAAAAGGTGGGTAATTGTTTTTGATTCAAAGACTGCAATTCCTCTTAAGAGGCCCTTAGACCTTGCCTCCTTTATCAGATAACTGAGTGCTTCAACTATGATCAGGAAAAGAAAGGGGGAAAGGGGGAATCCCTGATGGAGACCTCTGGAGGATTTGAAAAAATTGGACAAGGATCCATTGATGAGGATGGCAAAGGAGGCACTTTGGATGCATCCCATTATCCAGTTGAAAGTTTTTAAGATCATGCCCATTTGGATTAGGAACAGGCATAGGAACATCCAGTTTACTCGGTCATAGGCTTTGGAGAGGTCCAATTTCAGGATGGAAGCCTTGGGATTTATTTTCTTGACTCAATGGAGAACTTCCTAAGAAATGGATACTACGTCGTGTATCTGTCTGTTGTGTAGGAAGACAAATTGTTCTTCTCCAATGATTTCACTTATCATTGATCTGAGTCTCCTAGAGATGATCTTGGTGATTAATTTATAGATGGCATTGCAACAGACAATCAATATATAATATTCAAAGGAAGAAGAACATTGTTTCTTTGGGATGAGACACAAAAGGTTGCGTTGAAAGGGCCATGAATTCTTCCTTTCTTTTGTGATTCTCTAATCATTAACAATAGATCTTCTTTAAGAAGGTCATAAAAGGCTTTGAAAAATTCCATCGTTACTCCATCTGGGCCTGGGATTTTTCCATTCTTCATGGAGAACAAAGATTCCTTTATTTCTGGTTCCATCACTTCTTCTTCTAAGGAAAGGTTCATTTATTCGGAGAAGATGGTAGGGAATTTTCTTACTACTTCCAGGATTTCTTGGATGGGGCATCCGGAAGGGAATGAAAAGAGATAGTTGAAAACATTTACCCCAAGCTTTTCCTTGTCCTCAAAGGAGGTGGCCACATTTCCTTGTTCATCTTTGATTTCCTATATTGTGTTAAGGTTTCTTCGAAAGTTTGCAAATTGATGAAAAAACTTTGTGGTATTGTCTCCTTCTTTTATCCACAGGCGTTGCTTTTGGTATGCCATTCTTGTTCCTCTGTCTTGAAACATTTGGCACATTTATCGTCCAGATCTCCTAGTTCTTCTAATTTTGCAATAGTCAAGGGGAATCCTCCATGGAACTTAGGAACTTCGCTAATTTCTCTTTAGTGTCCCGGATGTGTCGGAACCTTTTGGACTTCCATAAAGGGGGCCAATTTTTTATGGTGTTTTTCAAATTTTTGAGATTTGCTGCAAATTGTACCATCAATGGAGCACGATTCAGGGGGAGAGCTTGGTCCATGAGGAAAGGACCAAATTCTTGAAATCTTCCTCTTCCATCCAAGATTGGCATAATTTCAGGGGTGATGGGGGGATTCAAAACCCAAGGTCCAATGTAGAGTGACCAGTCGATGGTCTGAAATGCCTCCCACCTCTACTCCAGATCTTAAATTTGCACCTAAGTTTAGTAGGGCTTTAGATAGTAGGAAGCGATTTAGTCTCTTTGCAACTTCCTTGTCCCCAGTTCTTAAATTCCGCCAAGTAGGAGAGAGTTTTACAGGTTCGATGTCCACCAGGTTGGCCTTATCGAAGAAGGATTAAAAGAAGACGTTTTTCTTGTTGACCCTGGGATGTGCACCACAAACCTCCCTCAGGGAGAGGGTAATATTTAAATCCCCCCCTACCACCACAAAAGGGTCCCGAAAAAATCCTACATTGACCAAATCCTCCTAGAAGGAGGTCCTATCAGAACAAGGTCTGTATATGTTCACCACTGAGAAGGTTAAATTACTGTTCTTGTGTTGTAACTTTATAGAAATTGCAGAGTGAGCGGAAAAAGAGGATAAACCTGGAAATTTTGGCTCCATCCAGTGAGAAGACCTCTAGAGAGACCTGAGGTGTCGATTGTGTTGAAGGACCAATTTCGAAGCCAAGGGATAAAGGTTTCTCTGGATTTCTCGCTAGAGCACATTGTCTTTTGGATGAGGATGATGTCTGGTTTTAGGTTGTGGATCATTCTTTTGAGGGGTAGCTTCTTTTGGGAACCCCCTACCTCACACGCGTTGAAAGAGAGGAAGATTAGTTTTCCCTTGTCAGAGGGGCTTTTCCTTCTCTAAGGGCCCTTATGATGGTAGCTTGGATGCCTTTGTGAATTTCCATGACCTCTCTCTCTTTTCCTTTCGAGATGAAGGATTTCTTGCTTGCCTATGCGAGAGAGGGGGGGTTAAGAGACAAGCCCTCGAAGGAAGGGGCGGTCTTCCGGGATTTAGACATCAAGGCATATATGTTTCCCGAGGAGAAAGGGGAGCTTTATGAAATGAAGGGATGGGCCGAGAGGAGGGAGAAGAGTCACGATTGGGAGAGGATGGTGCCTAAGAAGGGGAGGGGGAAGGAGGCGCCATCAAGGGAGATTTTGGGGGAGGGGGAGAGGGAGAGGGAGCTCTTGTGAGGTCAACTTTCTATGCCTTTGGATGAGCTGAGGGAGGGGAGTGGGAGAGCAGGTTAGTCAGGGAAAGAGGGGACCTTGGAGAGGGGAGAGGGCTTGAGAGGGAAGCATGAGATAACACCGAAACATAATGAAGAGGCATAGGAAAGGGCGGCATACCTGAAGCAATATATTGGGAAACCAAGTCACCTAGAGCTTGACTGGAGAGGACCCCTTTGTCGATGTCCAAGTGACAAGCTTCATTCTTTCCTTCCATCAAGTTGACGTCCACTATCTCCTTTTTTTTATTGTGGAATTGGTTTTTCACTTACTTTCATGAGGTTGTTGTAGTGGGACAATTATGGAGCATTGAGAGCATAAGTGTCCAATTTCATGGCAGCCATGGCACCTAAAGGGAAGTCTCCAGTAATCTACCTTCTGGTGCCAGACAATTCTGGTATAAACTAGGTCAATTTTACCTACTATTCCTTCTCTTACATCCACTTCAACCAAAATCCAAGCCCACCTGTGATCTTTTTTCGAATCCCAGTTGGGTTCTAGTTTTACAAAAGAGTCGAATTTGTTACTAATGGTTTCTAATGCTTCCTTGGACGAGAAGGCGAGAGGAAACCCAAGAAAAGTTTCCCATACTTTCATTACCACCATAGATTCCTTTAGGGGGTCGAAGTCCACTATCCAAGGTTTTAGGGACAAACCAGACGGGCCTCGGGACCAACTCTACCTGCGTATTTCTTCGCAATCTTCATCTAAAAGGAAAGAAAAAGGGATCCAACTTATGGACAAGATGTGTATCTTAGGGATGTAACCAATTAGTGGTTTCCAGTGGTTCTTAGATCCTTTTCTCTCGGATATTTTCAATTAAACCTTCCAACCAGAGTCTTCTCCAAGAGTTGGGGGATGTTTCTAAGAGGAATGTCATCACCCATAACCATTTTTGTCGAGTCCCTTTTTTCCTTGATACATTGGGATGAGTTTTTCCAGGTCTGGATGCTGCAACCAAAAACCCCCTTCTCCTCCTTTGTTTGTGTGCTCACAGGTGAGAGATCCTTTCCTGAGAAGGGAGAAGATGTAGGTTCGGGGGTGGAGGAGGGTGGGATGTACGGGGAGGGATGCCGAGAACACGTAGGGGTTCCATGTGGGAGGGAGGGAGAGTAAATATTATGAAGGTCTGTGCCATGGGGTAGCACTGAATGCGAGGGCGCGTGAGAAGATAGATGGGAGTAATGGAGAGAATCCATGAACTTATATTGAGACACGAAGGCAAGGGGGCCTAGGGGGAAGCCTCTAAGTATACAACCTCCATGTCAGAGGTTTCCATGTGTCCCAGTCACGTGGATAGAATGCGGTCCTCACTTGGGGGAGTACAATGAAGACGTCAGGGAAGTGACCAGAAGTGGGGAACGAGAGTTGGGAGAGGGAGTTACGAGTGCTTGAAAAAGGGAAACTGAAAATTGGAGTGGGAGAGGGGAAGGGGGTGGGAAAGGGGAAGGCTTTCGGCTCCCTCCCGAGGTTCTATGCCTTAATGGACATGGTGTGAGGGGCTAGACCGCAAAGCCCAAAAACCTATATATGTAATGTTTTATAAATTATTCCCCCCACTAAAGGCATGTTCTTTCATACCTAATTATATAGACTGAAGATGTAAAAGGATGTATTGTCATGGGATTATTGGAATAAGGTTTATAAACCTAGAGTAACATTCTCGTCTATTTTGGTTAGCCTAATGAGATTCAATTTGTTTTTGTGAGAATTATCAAAACCTCTTCATCAACACTATGTAGCTTTAGAATTTCATATTAACCTAATTAAGATCATGCATTTATATATATTTTTCTCACCATTTGTAAGGATGTTCTTTAGAATTATGTATATTTTTCATTATATTAACTAAATTGTGTATATATATCAACTCTTAAATTCCATTAATAGTTAAAATCTACATCAAGAATTATAAACATGTGAAAAGTGTAGCATGTCCAAGCTTGACAACAATGGTGCACATAATCTTGACACTCCTATTATTGTACTCATGGTTATAAACTATGAACTTGCCTTTTGTTCTATATGTCTCCATTTGTGATTTTTCTACATAAGTGTTGGTGTAAGAGTGGAATATTGGACAAGGAGAAAATGCTATTTTCAATAGTTTTGAAGCCTATATGTTATAACTTTCATTTGTCCCTAAATCATGCATAACTATGCTCTGAAGTTATTTTCATTGCATAAAAAATGATGTGTTTCTATGCCATTAGAAAGAGATGCATTTTTCACTATATATTTATTGTCTTCTAATCATAACTTGAAATAAATATTTGATAATGTAGATTCATCTTCGTGAGTAGAAGCATATACTTGACTTATGTTTCTCAAAACTAGCACTTTCTTCAAAGGATGATTTTTTGGGGAAAATGGGTGAAGTTTCTAAAGGACACATTGCATTCCCACTCTGTTGATTTCCCATGCTCCACCCATACATTGTGTTTAGGTCAAGTGTCTAAAGGACACGTGTCGATTTGGTATGGAAGCATAAAAACATCACCAAACAATGGAATTGAGTTTTGTAAGATTCTGCAAGTGTGTGTGGGAAAGGATGTCATGAGCATGCTATCCACACACTACTGGGGCATAATTTTCAAAAATTGACCATTTAATGCGAAAATTTCATTTCATATCACTAGGAAAAACCCTAGTTTCAAAATTCATCATATAAAAAAATATTCGGGGTATGGATGCACATGAGAGGTTGGGTTCCCCTATATGTAACCAATGTCATGATCCCAACAAATCGATCTTTCATTGATACAAGTCCTGGTTATCATTTTATGGCGAGTTACAACTCACTTCCTCAAGCCATTTAGGGACTCTTGTCGAATTTGTGTTGGAGGAATAAAAACAAAATCAAGAAATATAATCGAGTTTCATAAGCTCCTCAAACTATTTTTGGGGGAGTTTGACATGAGAACACTATCCACATGCTCCTAGGGTAGAGTTTTCAAAAATTGACCCTTTAATGTAAAAATTGCATTGAATGTTACTGAGCAAAACCCAAGTTTCATTATTCATAGAATAAAACAATGTCTAGAGTATGGAAACATGGGAAAGGGGTTCCCCTGGATATAATTCTATGTCACGATTCCCAAAAAATTGACATTTCATTAATTTGAGTCTTGATTATCATTTTATGGCGAGTTGAACTTGTTTTCTGAAGCCATTTAGGGGCACTTACCGAATTTGCACCAGGGGCATAAAAAAAAATCGAGTAGTAGAATTGAGTGTCGTAAGCTCTTGAAAGTGTGTTTAGGAAATACTAACATGAGCATGTTGTCCACATTCTCCTAGGGAAGAGTTTTCAAAAATTGACCCTTAAATAAAAAAAATTGCATTGCATGTTACTGAGCAAAACCCTAGTTTCAAAATTTGTTGAATAAAACAATATTTGGGGTATGGACACATGAGAGAGGGGTGCCCCTAGCTATCATCTATTTTCATGATTCCAATAGAATTTATAGTTCATTGATCCAAGTCTTGGTTATCATTTTATTTTGCTTTGGAACTCACTTCATGAAGCCATTTAGGGACACTTGTTGAATTTGTGTAGGGGGCATAAAAACAAGATTGAGCAATAGAATTAAGTGTCATAAGCTCCTCCAAGTGTGTCTGGGAAAGGTTGACATGAGCATGTTGTCCAAAATAGAGGAAGTACATGACAAGGTTCAAGATGTTCTACTCCTTTCAATCACTACAACTCCTAACTTCCAATTCCTTAACGATGTGCAATATTTTTTTAAATTACACACTATTTGGGTTTTGTTGATGTTTTGATAGCTACGGGAGGATATTTACCTCCTAGATTACCTTTATTAGATGCAAAGAATATTCCATAAGTAAGAGATCCATTGAAAAGATGTTGAAATATCCTAGAAGAGAAGTCAGCCCATAAGAATAAAGTATAATGAAAAGACACCTTCCCAGAAGAGAGGTCGGCCCAACTAGGACAATAAGACTATAAATA
Organism: Picea sitchensis; assembly: GCA_010110895.2. Classification (NCBI taxonomy): domain Eukaryota; kingdom Viridiplantae; phylum Streptophyta; class Pinopsida; order Pinales; family Pinaceae; genus Picea; species Picea sitchensis. The sequence continues at coordinate 263,289 of SNQJ01S0003588.1, forward strand.
AGGAGGCACCTTATCTCATATGTTCATTCACTCAGACTCTCCTAGCTACATAGAAGCAAAGCGCAAGTTTGGAGAAGGAGATGTGGTTGTTGCAATGGCTCAATTGCTTCTTGTTCAGTCTTTTGGTATCTCTCTCTTGTGCAATACTCCTCAAGGAGGTGCGCTACCTTTGTATGGTGTTGCTACTGTAGCTGGGGTGGTATTTCTGGTTGAGATAGAACTTGTGCTAGGGTTTATCTGATTGGAATTGCTTTGTTAACATAATCTATCTAGAAAAGGTTGTTGGTTATTTTCCCCCATTTGGGGTTTTCCCAGGATAAATCTCTTGTGTTCTTTTTGTCTCTTGTTTATGCTGCTACTACTCAGTACATGATATACATATATTTTAATGATAACAAAGTAAAAGAACACTAGTAAAACTAATGCTCTATAAATAAGGAAAATCCAACATGGAATCAGAGTTGGTTACCTTCAGAACAGTTTAACCACTGGAAGGAAGATCGATACAACGACACCTTGCAACACCCTGTAGCTGCAATAAATTTTCAATATCATTGAGAACTTTCCCAAGGATGTTGGGGATGATTCTCGTACATAGCAGTGAACCCTAACCTAGCGCACCCCCTAAAACCCTCAACGTGCAGTTTGGTGAAGTTTGAAAAATCGAGGTTTTTTAGTGCTAGGGTTTCTACCAGTGAAAAAATGTCTACTAGTATGAGAGTAGAAGACGTATTGGATGGAGCAGATAAATTCAGATCCTGGAAGCATAGATTTCTCCTCATTCTATAAGAGAATGAATTATTGGATCATGTCAAGAAGATGATTCCAGAACCCGAAGATGAAGAAGAAAAGGAAAAGTTCAAGAAGAATGAGGTCAAGGCCAAGAGGATCTTGACAAATTCAATCAAGCATCACTGATACCCAATGTATCAGAACTGAAGAAAACAAAGGAGGTGTTTGATGCCCTAACTAGACTTTATGAAAGTAAGAATACCATTCAAAAGCTTACTTTAATGCATCAACTCATAAACGTGACAATGAACAAGTCAGAAACGATGGTCAACTATTTTATGAATATCTCGTAGATCAAGGATCGGGTAGAAGCTATTGGAGACCCAATAGAAGACATTGAAATAGTTACCACCACACTCAATGAATTCCCTCCCTCATGGGATCCATTTGTCCAAGGAATTTTCACAAGAAGGAGATTACCCAAGTTTGAAAAGTTACGATCACATTGCACTCAAGAGGAATCCAGGATGATATCCAAGACACAAAATACTAATGAGGATGAAAGTCAAGCACTTGTTTCCCAACTGAAGAAGAGAAAGAAAAGGGAATAAGGAAGCCCAGAGAAGTCTAAGAGACCTTGTTACAACAAGGATGCATCAAAGATCAGATGCTACAGTTTCCAGGAGCTAGGACATTTTCCTTTCAATGTCCAGATAGAAATGAAAAAGAGAAGAAGAAACACCATGCACATGCAACATATGTTGAAGAGCACTCAAAGGAACCAAAGGATGAATAATTTGTCTTTTAGACAATGGTGTTTTCATATGAACGATAGAAGGAAAATCAAGCAGGACAACAACACCAGACTCTAGGTTTGCATATCAGGTTTGATATTTTATATTGGTGTTGCTTAAGAAAGTATTGTACCTAGGATAACAATATTTACATATTTATTATTTGCTATTGCTATCAAATGTTTAGGTACACCTGAATAATGTCAGTACGATTATCATTAAGAAAATACTCAGTGTTAATGATATACCTGTATGCAAGATGAAATTTATCTCCTTTAGGAGATGTTCTTGATTACTAACCCCTCCATGGAGGTTACCATGGAAATGTTGTTATTGTCTCTTGTTTCGGGAAGGTCACAGATGATAACTCTGAGAAGGAGCTATGATGACGGTTGTGGGAGGAAACTATTTATACAGTCTCTAGCCAAGACATAGAACCGTGTACACAAACGTACACACCCATGTGAAGTAGAAGACGAAGAAGAGTATCTCTTATGGAGATTGATTGTGAGGAGCAAAAGGCTCCAAATATTATCGCACAATTAATTTGAACACTATTCCAATCATCAGTAAGAGTCAGTAGTGACAAAAGGGCCTACCTAGAAACGATGCAGTAAACAAGAATGTTCTCATATAGATACATGGCATTAATAAGCCATACTATGAAGAGAAGTAGATGACTCCACCAGTGGTGAGGCAATAAACCCCACCAAGTACCAACTCAGAAGGAGATATATTTCAGAGGGAGTCAACCTTTAGGATCCATTAGGGAGGAGAAACCTCCCAGCATAGTCCATAGGAGATCAGACTTCAGAAGAAGTCAACAGATGCAACGAAAGTAGGTGGCTTTGGAGATCGTATAGACTCAGTGGGAGTCAAGATTCAAAGGCAACATGTAGATTCAGAGTGAACTTGATCTCAGAGAGAGTCAGTGGCTTAGAGACTTTCATTTAGAAAGTATTCTTTCTCAGATTCATATAGGAGATAGAGACATCTTCCAGAACTGACAGACAGGTTCCATGAGTTGAGGAGGATAGATCTAAGCTTCATAGGATTCTAGGAGATGTGATATCTCTTGGGAGGATTCCCTTGTCTCGATAGACCTTGTTGTAGTGACAGAGAAGGAAACTAGTAAGAAGGAATGGGATATAGATTTTTCCTCAGTTCTAGAAACCACATATGTTTTCCAACTATGTGGCGCTGATGAGCAACATCATTGATTCAGAACCTTCCACCATTGAAGAAGTTGTTGAGAAACATGAATGGAAGGATGCCATGATGGAGGAGTATCAATCCATCATGAAGAATGATGTGTGAGAGGTGGTTCCGAGACAAGAAGGGAAGTCAATAATGACTTCCAAGTTGATCTACAAGATCAAGCATGTTGCAGATGGCAGCATAGAAGTGTACAAAGCTTTATTTGTGGCCCGCAGATTCTCCTAATGATATGGATGGATCTAGGGAACATCATGAAAGTTTCAGAAGTCTCCCAGGAGGCTCAGAATGGCCTTAGTGGGCAGATAAAGAGAAAAATTCAAAGTTCCCAAAACCCAGTGAAAATGACATGATCGCGAAGAGTGCGTCGCAATCTTTCCAACGACATAAATGGGTTGTCAAAAAGAGTTACAGATTGAAATATATTTGTGGTCAAAGTTTGGTCAACCTAGCCCAGTCAACAGGGGATGAGTCAAAATCTGTACTGCTGACATCATCATCTGTTTGAATGATGTCAACATTCATACAACACACATTGTAGGAGCAGGAAGGCGACATGTGGCAGCACTAGAGGTTGCCACATGTCACCCAGTTTTGGAGTTTTCGAGTTGATTCGTGGACCAATCGGATCGTGCCACGTGGAAGTCCGTATAGTGACATGGAAATCCATACAGTGACATGTCAGGGTGATGTGGCACTCTGTACAATGACATGGCATCCGTACAAACACGTGGCTTCCTCCAGAAGTGCCACGGGGTGGTGTATGACTGGGCCAATAGGGAAGTGACATCATGCCCACGTGGCAACATGACTGGGCAGCCAGGTGGGCCAATCCAAGGATGCCACGTTGCTCAATCAGAGGGTGCCACATGGCACCCCTGAAATTTCCAAGAAGGGAAGGTGACCAAAATTAAAAAAAAATATACATATAAACAGGACCCCGCCAAATATGGCGAAGGTCCTGTCAAATATAGTGTATCCGCCAAAGTTGGAACCGACACCAAAGTTAGCCATAGTTATAACAACATTCCAAAATGGGGAGGCCCATGGGCTTGAACCTAGGACATCCCTCTACCCACAAGCCTTAACAAATGCATGCAAACCAACTCAGCCAACAACCTAGTTGGTATATCTGCCCAGGATTTTCTTTAAGAACACAGTCCGCCAATGCACGGGGGAGAAGGAGGAGCAAGCCAGTCTTCCTAGGTCTAACCTGGACATGAAATCCAATGAAAAGTGTTGTGCATTAAATGTATGGGATTGCACATAAATCGAGACAAAGGTCTAGAGGAGGCTGGAAGGTGCCTGTGTCCGATGGCGACGATTTGACAATCGTTTTTAGGTAATTCGACAACGCGAATCCAATGGCGAGGTCTATTTTTGTAGCATAGCTTCATATCATCAATCTAAGTTCTGGAGAAGCCAATGTAAGCATGCTTTTCATTATGTTTTTTTGTCATTAAATGTTGCAGCATAGCATACGTGTTGCAATCATAAAGGAGCATGGAGAGGATGTAGCAAGATCAGTTGATTCCTTCTATTTCTTGTTTTCTTCTCTTCTTCCACATCAAACCAATTAGTTACCTGTGACAGAGAAATTGTGGCACTTGCATGATAAGTGGCCAATGAAGCAGTTCTGAATGTCGTAGTTTCAGGATCTTTGTATGGGATGCAT
>SNQJ01S0003588.1:267754-299670 GCA_010110895.2 Picea sitchensis
AAGCATGCTTTTCATTATGTTTTTTTGTCATTAAATGTTGCAGCATAGCATACGTGTTGCAATCATAAAGGAGCATGGAGAGGATGTAGCAAGATCAGTTGATTCCTTCTATTTCTTGTTTTCTTCTCTTCTTCCACATCAAACCAATTAGTTACCTGTGACAGAGAAATTGTGGAACTTGCATGATAAGTGGCCAATGAAGCAGTTCTGAATGTCGTAGTTTCAGGATCTTTGTATGGGATGCATATTTATGCTTAGATCTGAGCAGCAGATCTAAGGCACTTGATGGCTCCATGTTGATGGGGGTCATATTTTATTCTTCCTCTTTTTATTTATTGAGTATGTGGGAATGATATCCATGTCAACATCATGGATGCCTCATGAGCATGAGAACTTGTGAAGCTTGTATACATTCCTGATCACATTCCAATCTCTTGTTGTCGTCACCGAAAAGGGACTTTGGCCTTACAACTTTTAAAAGAGAGACATCATTACAATGAGAAGAATAAAGCGATCAATCTTGAAGCATGACCCAAAGACGTATCCCACATCAGGTAAACATCGTTATCAAGGGAAGTGTCATATCCATTATGTGTATTATGTTCTTATGTTTACTTTCATGAATTTATGCACATAGATAAGTAAATGAAAGAATGACATATAACACATAAGAAATCTACAGAGACTTTAATTCAATTTGGATTCAAGGTCATAAGACTTCAAATTTACCTTTAATTTCAAATCGCTCAAGTAAAAATGATCTATAACTGACCCTTTTGAAGGAGTCACAGAATCAATCAATTATTGGAAACTAATCACCCCCGGGTTCAGATCACTCGGCAAGAGGGAGAAGATTATGATGAGACACTTGCTCCAGTAGCCAGAAGAAGTGCACATAGAGCAACCACAAGATACATGAGAAGGAGTTTCATGTCTGCAGATTAAAGAAGACTTTGTACATGCCTAAGCAGGCACCCAAGACATGATATGCTAGATCAAACGGTTATTGATGATCTCGGGGATGGTTTCACATTGATCCTACATGTGGATGACTTGTTTCTAATAGGAGATGAGAAGATCATATTTGGGTGCAAGAGGGAGATCATTTCAGAGTTCGAGATGAAGGATCTAGGTTTGATGCATTAATTCTTGGGATTGGAAGTGTGGCATGGATCAGATGATATTTTCCTTAGCCAAGGAAAATATATTGTTGAGATCCTGAAGAAATTCAAGATGATGGTCTGCAAGTCCATGACCACACCTATGATGATAAATATGAAGCTCTTGAGTGACAAATATTCAGATTTGGTGGATCCCACAATGTACAAACAATTGATTGGATCCTTGATGTACCTAGTAAACACCAGGCCAGACATATGCTTTGCAGTGAATACGTTGAGTCAACATATGGTTGAAACTAGATAGGTACATTGGATGGCAACAAAACATATGTTGAGGTACCTTCATGGTATGGTTGGATATGGATTGAGACATGTCTTGGGTGGAGATGTAAAGTTGCAGGGATATACAGACTCTGACTGGGCAGGGAGTGCAGTGGATCGGAATAGTACTTCAAGATGTTGCTTCAATCTGGGATCAGGCATGATCTCATGGTTGAGTAGAAATCATACATCAATGGCACTCAATAGTTTAGAAGCAAAGTATATCACGACAAGCGTGGAAAGCTATGAAGCATTTTGGATCCGAAAGTTGCTAGCTGGGACATTTGATCTAGAATTGGAGCCAACTTTGATACATTGTGACAATCAAAGTTGTGTGAAGCTTACCAAGAACCATGTATTCCATGAAAATTCCAATCATTTAGAGATAAAATATCATTAAATACGAGACATGGTGCAGAGAGGAGTTGTGGATCTCCAGTACATATCCACAGACGAGAAGATAGCAGACATCCTCACGAAGCTCTTGTCAAGAGTGAAGTATGAGTACTTAAGGGACAATCTTGGAGTGTTGCGGAGTTTCCACCCTCATCGAGAGGGAGGTGTGTTGTTTCGTCTCATGTTGACTATGCCGGAGGCTATGTGACTCCGGAAAGTAGTTGTGTGATACTTAAGTGGTTGTGTACTACTAGCGGAGACTGTGTGTCTCTGGACAATAGTTGTGTGCTACTACAGTGGATGTGTTCCACTGGTGGAGACTATGTGACTCTGGACAATAGTTGTGTGCTACTTCGGTGGATGTGTTCCATTGGGAGAGGATGTGTGATTCCAGACAGTAGTTGTGCTCTACTTCGGTGGTTGTGTACCACTGGAGGATATTGTGTGTCTCTAGACAATAGTTGTGTGCTACTACAGTGGATGTGTTCCACTAGCGAAGGCTGTGTGACTCCGGACAGTAGATGTGTTCTACTTCGATGGTTGTGTACCACTGGAGGATACTATGTGTGTCTCTGGACAATAGTTGTGTGCTACTACAGTGGATGTATTCCACTGGCAGTGACTATGTGTCACTAGACAATAGTTGTGTACTACTTGGCAACAGTCATGATCTATTGGATGGCATTGTAGTAGTTGTGTGTTACTAGATGATTATCATGGAGATTACCAGATCATTTGGATGTAGTTGTGTGTGCTACCGTTTGATCACAGAGACTGTGCCTGATGATTTGAGCTACCAAAGGAATTTTAGTAGTCGTGTGCTTGCTAGTAGATTGCAGAGTAGCCAATAGAATACCAGATGAAGACATTGTGAAAGATGCCTCCCTGGCTAAGAGGGAGTGTTGATGTTTTGGTAGATGCAAGAGGATCTTTCCCTCCTAGATGACCTTTCTTATATGCAGAGAATATTCTGGAAGCAAGAGATCCATTGGACAGATGTTGAAATACCCTAGAAGACAAGTCGACCCAGAAGAATAAAGTATAATGAAAAGACACCTTCCCAGAAGAGAAATCAGCCTAGCTAGAAGGAAAATAAGACTATAAATAAGGAGACGCCTTAGCTCATTTTTTCATTTACTCACACTCTCCCAGCTACACAGAAGCAAGACACAATTTTCGAGAAGGAGACGCAGTTGTTACAGTGACTCAATTTCTTCTTGTTCAGTCTTTTGGTATCTTTCTCTTGTGCACTACTCGTCAAGGAGGTGCACTACCTTTGTATGGTGCTTCTGCTGCAACTGGGGTGGTATTTCTGGTTGAGATAACACTTGTTCTAGGGTTTATATGATTGGAATTGCTTTGTGAATGAAATCTATCTAAGAAAGGTTATTGGTATTTTTCCGCCATTTGGGGTTTTCCCAGGATAAATATCTTGTGTTATTTTTGTCTCTTGTTTATGTTGCTACTGCTCAGTACATGATATATATATATATATATATGCTAATTATAATGAAGTAAAAGAACACTAGTAACACTAATGCTCTGTAAATAAGGAAAATCCAACGGGTTTCTAGTATGTCATCAATGCAAGGTGGCACATAATGCACTCCCTTTTAGCTCATTGTTAGAGTCATTTATTGATATTGCACAAATGAGATCACAAGTTGGGTTATCTTTCAAAAAATATGCATTATGTTTTCTATGAGGTCCATAATGGTCACAAGAACTAAGGAGTCAACTTCCTATGACCCTTACTAGTCACACATGCTCAAAGAATTTTATCCTTGGTGACATCTACTCCTTTACTAAGTGGAATAAAATAGTTTCCACCACAAAAAATGAAAATTTACTTCATTATTAACCATCAAGCATAAACCATTAATTCATTCACACAAGAGAATAAATAATACGTATTATAGATATAGTAGATAGCCCATCAATATCCTTTATATTACTTCATAACAAAGTCATATTGAAGGAAATCACATTTACAAATAAATATATTTTATTAAACAATCATGTCTTTACATTGGTATATGACCCATTTATATATACAATGTAGTAGAAGAGTCACAACCTTCACATGGAAGGAGATATCCAATGGCTCTTTAACAATATATTGATTAATAACCATTATATATTTTAGGCATATTACATACTAGCGTATCATGCGCCATCATTATGTCAAAACCTTCACTAAATTATGCATGCATTAATGAAATAAGACATTTCATCTTTCTGGGACTTTGGTTTGTTGTCTTGAAAAATGCCATTGTTCTTATTGATGGGCCCTCATGTTCCTATAATTATTCATGTAACCCTAACACATAGAAAACCCAAAGTAGTGTTAGACTCATGCACTAAAACACATTTAGTTATATGTAAATGAATTGAAAAAACAACATAACAATCCATGTGTGTCAATATAGAACACAACGTTGAACAATAATTTTACCTCTCTTGTATAATTACATGATGCCATTCAAGCAAACCATTTGGATCCTCTCTATTACTAATGGTCTCCATCAATTTATCATGTTCTGAATGAGATAGGAAGTATCATACCTTTGACGAGCTCTTTCTAGTCATTCTTCGTAGTTGGATGTTTGTACCAATGATTAAGTTTGTAAAGTGATATACTGATGCACTTGCTATGTAATCCATGAAGATATAATCACTAGTATTTCTTGAGTTTTTTTTCAATGTAAAGTATTCACCCTTAACAACCATTGAGCTACTTGGATATTCAATGCATTTATCGTCACTCACTAATTTATTGAAGGTTTGATTCCCTTCAATGCATCATGCCAACCAATAATTAATGCCCCATTCATTATATTTCAAGGCAACCACTATGTATATGTGTCCTGCAAAAATGCAATGTAAGGTAAAATACAATATGTAGGAGTTTGATAAGCTATATAAATCACAAACTATCATAGATTGTTACCATGATATTTTTAAGTCTTTTTAACCATAACATACCTAGTTGTACAAGATTGGAGATATGCTCATAATCTAGTGAAATGCATGATTGACCCTCTAACTAGGTTGTTTCAACAATTACATGGAGGTATATTACAAGTGATACATAATCCCATGCATCAACCCAATCGTTTGATCCACAATCATCCCATTCACCACTCCCACATGGTCCACAAAAGCATGTGAGTTTTCACGTCCATATTTTAGTTACAGGATTGTTTGATCTTAGAATTGAATTAAATTCACAAGTTCCACATAATGTGTTGGAATAATATGCATGTGACCGATCTAAATTGACCACCTCCCATAAATTTATTTTCACACATCCTCTTTTTATTGATTCCTCTCACCTTCTTATTGCATCTTCCATTATTGTAGATCACCATTGGACTATAGAATTTTCATCTCAAATAGGGGAATTTGTCTTAAAATTCATCTCCTCCATGTGTACAATAGTTTTTATGCATGCACCAGCTCTGTTGTGCTCACCTTTCCCATGCCTAGTCTCGAAATAGTTCCAAATATGTGACACATTGGACTTTTTGTGCAACAAACTCAACCATTGAAATACATGGGAATTTTTTATTTGGCCCTAGTTCCATCATACCAAATCCAATGTCGGTCCATTTTTATATTTCTCTCCTCCAAGTGATCGTAGAACATATAAAAGTAGTGTTATATAAAATGTAGGTCATAGCACCTATAGGTGACTTATTTAGAAGTTAGACTCCAATATTATCTTCTCTTTGGTGACTATCTAGCCCATGCCTATATGTGACATGTACCATTATGTTGACCTTATATGAGTGATAATATTGGCTTTCGATCTCATTTGTGGTTGGATGTTGTAGTTCTCAACAAAATCCACAACTAATAGTATAGTACCAAGGGGAAATGTGCCATTGCACATTCCAAACTACTCGTCATGCCATCATGCCAAATGGACATGTTGAACATAATGCTGGTTTTTTTTCTAAAAATTCCTTGATGAAATCAAATACTCATACCTAGTGTTACACCTCAAAATTACTCACTTCGCAAGTGTCGTCATTAGTGTCGCAAATGTCACATCTTGATCGCAAGTGTATAAGTGTTGCTGATATCATACTACCTTCTTGCCTATGTCATGCATCCAACAACATGACAGGGACACGTAGGACACCTCAAAGATTAGTTGTGAAGAGGAGGAATCAATCTACTAGAAATACAAGTCTCTTGTTATTGGAAGAACCACTAAAAATTGAGTTTCAGAGAGGAGCGCTCCCATATACACTGTTAGGGGGTGCTATAACACGCTGTCCACCCTTTTGGGGGAGCGTTATAACACCAGTGCTTTCTTTCCTTCTCTTGGGGAGTGTTATAATACTCTGATGCCCCTTTTGGAGGAGCGCTACCTATTCTAGGCGAAAATTGGTTTGTTGAGAAGAATGAGGGAAAGATCCCCTCAATATCTGAAGGCAGTTGGATTTGAATCCTTGGTCAAGCCATGATCTTAGGGCAGATCCATAACTAAAGGAGGAAAATACTTAACTTACCCCAAATATATCTCAAGTGGTTGGGCCTCTCCAAGCCTATTTAAACATGCCTTCTCATGGTGAAAGGGAAAGGGAAAAGGATTGTGAAGCATCCAACCTATGATCTCATGAAGAAGGTGTCTTTCGAAACAACAACATTCAGTGTGTGGACTATTTGAGCAAGGGTTCAGACAAGGAGGGCTTGACGAAGCTGCTACACTCACATCTATGGCTGTAAGCATTCTTCATTGTTGTTCTCTTTAATATAATATGCTTGACCTGTTTATTTCAAATCTGTGTTTGATCTCACATGAATTTGTCTCTAATAGATAGATCTATTTCGAACTAATCTCAGTAGAGTAGGAAGTTGTTTGTACTTTTGTTTGTCTGCAGGGCTTATCGAGGAGCGTAAGATTGGAGCTCAACTCGGACCGTGCAGGGACAAACACCAGTAAAAGGTACTTCTTTTCTCCTTCCTCCTCACGCATTAGTTTATCTAGATCTGAAAGGAAGTCAGTGCCCACGATAAACAGCTTCTGTCTTAAGAGTTAAGAGTCTAGCTCTNTCAACTCGGACCGTGCAGGGACAAACACCAGTAAAAGGTACTTCTTTTCTCCTTCCTCCTCACGCATTAGTTTATCTAGATCTGAAAGGAAGTCAGTGCCCACGATAAACAGCTTCTGTCTTAAGAGTTAAGAGTCTAGCTCTGAAGAGGAGATCTACCTATCCGCAGGGAGATTTTCCTTCAACACCTGGTGGCTCAATTTTTTTGGCATAATTATAATGTCACCTTTCCAAACTATATGTAAAATTTCCAAGTGCAATTTCAAAGAATGTATTCCCTTTAAGTACACAACGCTAACCTGGGACGACACCAATGCTATATTTTTTACTTATTTCCCATCATCTAGTTAAGTAACATATTTGAAGCTCTGCATGTCAACCACCATCTCACCAAATTCATCGTCCTCATTTTCATGAATGCATTGGCTCAATAATGAAAATTCATTATTCTTGGGGCATATCCCATCTAAAAAATATTTTGCATAACATTTTTGTGTGTCGGTCCTTGGACACCTAATGCTATGAACAAAGTCACTTGAGGAAATTGGTGGTAGTATGGGTGAGAATTCCTACATGTGGTTAGTATTAAAAACATGACATATGTCTATATATGTATCATAATAATAACCAAATTCTATTTGGTATCTACAACAACATCTGTTATGTCTTGTGCATATTCTAAGATACCAAGGTTTTCATTTCTCGAAATATATTTAGCCCAAGTTAGGCCATTGTGCTCGTTATTGTATCTCTCATTGAGTTCTATGTGGCATGTTAAGAAAGTGTTTAATGTGGACTTAACGGTCACTAGAACACCTTCTCAACTTTAACACATCCTTCTGATTGGATGACGACCTGGTATGTCCATGCCAAAAAGTTTGGACTAGTCCCTTAAATACTTCAATTAACTTCATGTTGGAACAAGGCAATGTACTAATGAAATCCCATAATCTGTCTGACCTAGGTTGTTGAGGCTTTCTCTTCAAATATAATATGTTCAAAGTGTTTTGTCATTTGCTTTAAAAATGTTAGACGTATGTGTGAGCAAGTGGTGCTTCCTTGTAGTCTTGTTTACAATCATTCTGAAAATACATGATGGGACACATTACAATATTTTGAACGATTATTCTTTCCATTTGCATTAAATGTCGCTTAAATATTTCTAACAATATGATTAGTGGTCTCTTAAATTTTAACTATCTTTATGCCAACAATTTTCCTAACAACAGATAAACTATGTGATTTTAACAAGGCCAAAAATAACAAACATTTAGATGCATCATTTTTATATTCAAAATAGTCTTTAATAACTTTGTTGCATTGCCAATCAATAGTTCATTTAGATAACTTACCTTCAAGGATCACTAGAGCACTTTCATTCACGTGAATGATGGGCTTTGGAATAGCAACAATAATGCTACCACTTCCTCAACTTGATACTTTAATTATCAACTTGAGTCTCGTACAAACTTTTGAGGTATTGTGCAAAATATATGTAGAATGCACTATTTTTGTTTTATGCATCTATCTGATGGTTATCACTGAAAACACTCTAGGTATTTGTTTGATTGGGGGGATCAAACTACTTGATCAAATTAAATAAATGAGAAGAAATCTTGATTACATCTTGCTAAATGAAAATCTAATCTTGATTGCATAAATGAAGGCTAATCTAGTTGCATGAATGAAAGTCACACTTGGATGAAAATAAACTTATCTAGTTGCAAAAATAAATATTAATCTAGCTGCATGAATGAAAGTCACACTTGGCTGAAAAGAAACTAATCTAATTGAAGAAATACAGATTAATATAGTTGCATGAAGATTGGTTCCTAACCCATGATGAAATATCATAACCCATTATCATCTTATTATCACTTTTTACACCATAAATGAAATGAAATAAGTACAAGAAATTACAATATAAATTGTCCTACAAGAACTGTGGAAGTTTCTACAGGAACTGTAACAGTTCTACATGGAGTGTACAATTTCTATAGGAACTTCTACATGATAGTGAATAGAGGACTAAAGAGCCTATTTAACTTCTTCTAAACTATTGATAAAATCAAATCATGTTGCGGTGATGTGTAGATGAAGTTCATAGTCCTAGAAAGATACTCTTAATCACTTCAATGAACTTGCAACAACTTATACATGAAAGAGAATGAATACAATTTATTAGCAATTCAGATATGCATGCAAAACTATATTCGAAAATGATATGCCTAACATATAATTATCTGAAAAGGACTAAAAATATGAAGTGAAAACAAAATAACATGAAAAAGAAGAAATACAGAAGGGTCCTTGAGCCCTCTTGACTGGGTCCTACCCAAGCAGCACAAGGAACCTAAAAATACTTAATGAAATGAAAAGGATAACTTTTTCTATTGACCAATGAAAACAATTACATCCAACGAGTAGAGCTCCAAGTCTTGCAAAACTCCTCAAGCACAATATCAAAATACAATACTCAATTCTCTTTAATTTTCCTCCCCTTGTTTTTCATCTTTGAGGTGAATTTATACAACTAGAGAACTCGAACTAGTTCTTGAATCAAGGAGAGAACATAGGGAAATGCTCCTTCCTTCAGTGTCTTATCTTGATTGGCTATCTTTTGGATCTTTCGAGGTTGAGTTTGCAAATAGTGATCATTAATTCCTTGGTTGCGAATCTGGTGGTAGGTAGAGACAAGATCCTTGATTTTCTCCTATGATGGGATCGACATCTCTCCATGAGTAGTTTAACCTGCTGAAATTATGCTATACATGCACTTTCATCATGAAAATTAAGAAAAATATAACCATTACCCATTAAATCTCAAACTCAAAAGTATTCATTAAATAACTGGCAAAACATTCATAATTAATATTAGACATGGCCAAAAACATGTCTTTGATGGGCCTTAGATAGGAATTATAGAGGCCCATAAATGAACACATATAGAAGTTCTTCTTCATGCATTAGATAGATGAAGTATGGAAGGTGGACCCTCATTATGGAACCCATCACCATGACATTGTGAAAATTCATCGAGAGATCGATACATTTCATTCACTTGATGGTCAATATTGGGAGTGTATTGGACATGCTAGTGGTCGGTATGATGAAAATCTAATTGTTCATCATGAGATTGCACCATAGGATCCACTTCACTAAAAGGTTGATCTAAATTCATGGCTCTAATCCCTCCCTCTGATACCGAACATCTTGCAAATCTCTTCTTCAACTAAAATATTGTTTGTTGATGGAACATTGGTTGGAGGTGCACTAGATGTTGGAATTATAATGCCCTCCATTGGATGCATATGATTCACCTATGGTGATGAAGTAGAGAACACCTCAACGTCCATTGTGCAAGGAATTGAAGTTTACACCGATGGATGCCTATGTTTTTCCATACCAAAATTTTCTCATTGACTTTTTCATTGGAGATTATCCTTCCCATCAAACTTTCTTTCTCAATTGGATATGTTTCCCATATTCATAAGGATCGAATAAAAAAATATCTTGACAAAACTTGTCTTCCTTATCACACAAAACAGTAAAAATGTATTGCAATAGTATTTTTTCTAGAGAACATATGTGTTCTTGTAGACAAGTCGATATTTTCAAAGGAAATAAGGTTGGGCCTTATGCTTTTTTTGTCTTATACAAGTAGGAATGTGCATGCATTATTAGGTTAGTTTGGCACTAGGAATGTGTCTAGAGCTCTATCCATGGTCACAAGAGAAGAATAATGAGCCTTGTGCCCTAAATTATGCTTATTAGGCTCAATCTCCATGAACAACGCCCATTAACACCAAAGCTTCTACATCTATATTATTGAGCACATCCTTGAATGACCACACCAAACCCTTATATAATATCTTTGGCCTAATTGAGGGACACATATACCATGATTAAACATCAACACATTCGCTAAATGAGAATATATCTTGGGCCCACATCGTGAATCATTCTCTGGACCATGGTAATGGTTCTTTAGCATCTAAGTGGGATATGGAGTCCATAAGTAGGTTTGTGCATTGGAAATGGTTCCCAAGGTCTAAACATGGTTGGGTGGGGGGGAACAAGGGGCTTAAGCCCTGAATGAAGGTTTTCTAGAGCTCTAGCACTATGCTTAAGGGAGGAAAACACTTGGAACTTAAGCCCTATATGTTGCTTCTTAAGCTCAATCGCCATGAAAAACACCTGTAAAACCACAACACAAAACCTCTCTAGGGGGCGTTTGGCATACATGTTGGATATGGATTCCATTAGGATATTTTTCACACCAAGGATGGGTAATAGGGTTTTGAACATGGTAAACAAAGGAAAACAAGTGCCTCAAGTTGTTGTTGAATCTTCTTGAGCTCAAGAGCCTTGAACGAGTCCTTGTACGAACACATGAGTCCTTTCCAGGGGTTATTTATAGGCCTTTGAGTGCGATATGAGTGTTGTAGGTAGGTTTTGTGCACTAGAAGTGGGTCTAGAATTTTCCATATGGACAAGGGGATAAACAAGGGCCTTAATCCCTAATTTAATCTTGTCAAACTCAAGCACCATGAACAAATCCTAGACACAATGACACAAGCCCTCACTAGGGGGTCTTTTCCCTGGGAGTTGAATACAAGTTCCAATAAGATGTTTCACACATAGTGGATGGGTCTTGAGGCCTTGAATATAATCACGAAAATGAAACAACATTCTCAATCCATTTTCATTGGTTGGGGGAGAGACACAACATACTCAATCCATAAACATGGACTCTCTGACTCAAGCGTAATGTACATGTCCTCAGACCATTACATGAGAGCATGGATGGTGTGCAGAGCCTTGAACATCATGAGAGACTAAAACTAATGTATTATTATTGAATTTTATCAATATCAAGAGCCTTGAACAAGTGTCAAGACTTAAACAAGGTTCGAGGGGGGAACAATGGCCTTAATACCTATTGAACCTTCTCAAGCTCAAGCACCATGAACAACACCTAGAAACCAAAACCCAAGCCCTCTGTAGGGAGTCATTGAAATTTGAGTTGAATATAGGTGTCATTATTAGGATTTAGGAATAATGTATAAGTGTCAGGTCCATAAAAATAGTAAATGGAGGGAAACAAGAGTCTCTATCTCTAAACATTTCTTCTTAGGCTCAAGCACCTCCACATTCGATATCTCTTGGTTAACAATTTCCTACAAGGGTGTATGTGGGCCAACACTAGGTTAGTTGTGCACCATGAACATGTGTAGACATCTATCCAAGGTCACAAGAGGAGATAATGGGCTTTGTTCCCCAAATTATGCTTGTCAGGCTTATTTTCCATGGAAAATTCCTACTAACCATAAAGATTCTATGACTATAGTTTTGAGCACATCCTTGAAAAACCGCACAAGACCCTTGTAAAATATATATGACCTACGTGAGGGACACATGTGCCATGATTAAACCACACACATGCCCTGAATGAGAATTTATCTCAGGCCCACACTAAGAATCATTCCTCGGGCCATGGTTAGGGTTCTTTAGCATCTATATGAAAACCATGAGTAAGTTGTGTGCATTGGAAATGGTCTTCAAGGTCTAAACATGGTTGGGGGTATTGAATTTTCGATATGAGAAGACATTATATGTGAATGAATATCTTATTACAACAATGAGTGTTCTATATATAAATAACATATGGTGACCATGGTGAACATCCATGAAGAGATGCGTCCCTTGGGTAATAAATATATTTATACTTTATATTATATTATACATATAATATAAATATACTTTATATTTATAATTTATACTTTATTATATATATTTATACTTTATATTATAAATATATTATTACATTAATAATATTATAATTAATAATATTGCTTAATAATTAATAATCATATTATTAATTATCAATCTGGTAGAATGTCTTTCTGATGTTGCCCAAACATCAACACTCCCTCTCAGTGAGGGAGACATTCTACATTATGCCAAGATTACCTCTGAAGATTACCTTTGAAGATTACATGTGGGTAGCTCTCAAATAGCTTCAACATGTCACCATGGCATCCATTACTTCACAATGCATTTGTACCTCATCATGTGTACCCTTGTGACTTCACAACCAATGCATCCAAGGCCTGTGGGTAGTTCTCAAATAACTTCAACATGTCCCTAGGACATCCAATACCGTGCAATGCATTTTTACCTTATCATGTGCACCCTTTTGACTTCACAACATGCATCCAGGGCCGGTGGGTATCTCTCTAATAGCTAAAACATCTCATCATGAGACTATCCAGTTTCCCACAGAAAACTTGGATATCTTATGCATGGCATCCAATGCCCTACGATAACATTTGTACATTGTCTCTTCAACATGCATCTAGGGTCAATGGGTAGCTCTCCAATGGCTACAACATGTCATCATGACATCCACTACCTTGCGATAACATATGAAGCCATCACTCCCTCTTAACTAAGAAGGTATTCTTTCCAGACACAAACTCCAAGTCTGATACCACGTGGGCTCACATCCAATGATTGTTGAACATGTGAATCTATACATCCTTGGATATCCATAGTGCAACATGACTTCAGCCCATGCAACCAAGGTTTGTGAGTAGATCTCAATAGCTACAACATGTCCCCAAAACATCCACTCCCTGAAATGCATCAATACTTGATCATGTGCACCCTTGGTCTCAGTTCCAGCCCTTTTTCATGCTGGATGACATCCACTTGTCTCAGTGCCAATATTTTTTCATGCTAGATGTGAACACTCAGTGCCAACCCTTTTTCATGTTGGATGAGTTCCACCTGTCTCAGTTCCAACCCTTTTTCATGTTGGATGAGAACACTTAGTGCTAGCCCTTTTTCATGCTGGATGAGTTCCACCTGTCTCAGTGCCAACCCTTTTTCATGTTGGATGAGAACACTTAGTGCCATCCCTTTTTCATGCTGGATGAGTTCCACATGTCTCAGTGCCAACCCTTTTTCATGTTGGATGAGAACACTTAGTACCATCCCTTTTTCATTCTGGATGAGAACACTTAGTGCCATCCCTTTTTCATGATGGATGAGTTCCACTTGTCTCGGTGCCAACCATTTTTCATGCTAGATGAGAACATTCAATGCCAACCCTTTGTCATGTTGGATGAGTTCCAGATGTCTCAATGCCAACCCCTTTTTCATGTTGAATGAGAACAATCAGTACCAACCCTTTTTCATGCTGGATAAGTTCCACCTATCTCAATGGCAGGCCTTTTTCATGATGGATGAGAACACTCAGTGCCAACCCTTTTTCATGCTGGATGAGTTCCACATGTCTCAATGTTAGCCCTTTTTCATGTTGGATGAGAACACTCCCTTTGAAGAGGGACCATGCCAAGATTGTCCGTGAACTATTCAAACTTCATCCTCGACATTGGCTTGGTAAACACATCCGCAACTTGATCCTATGTGGTCACGAAACTGGAGCCTCACTACTCCCTTCTGCACTATATCCCTGATATAGTAATATCTGATCTTGCTATGGTTCGACCTGTCATAGACCATGTGTTTCTCTGATGAATTTATGCAACTCTAGTTGTCACACCAAATGCAAGTCACCTCCATTCCGAGACCAAATGACCCAGACACAAGTTCTCTAAGCCACACTGCCACTGCACATGTTGCCAAATACTCAGCTTCAGTCGTACTGAGCACCACATATGACTGCTTCCTACATCTGGTGGAGCCTCTTACTCCTTACTATAGTACCCAGCTCCCTCTGGAACTGACCGTCCAAGTCCCTCTTGAGCACTGAATATAAATTGAATCTTCAACCTGTTGAATTCAACACTTGTCCTCTAGAACAAGTCTCGTCATCCTCTTCTTGTAGGTATTACCTAAAAGTAAAATTTAGTGCAACAGTCTGCAATTTTTGTAGCTACACTGCTTCACGACTTGCTGCACATGTTACCACATACTCAACTTCAACCATATTGAGTGCCACACATGACTGCTTCATGCATCCTGCAGAGCCTCCTACTCCTTATTGTAGCACCCATCTCCCTTTGGAATTGACTGTCTGGCTACCTCTCGAGCACTGAATATCAGCTGGATCTTCAACCTGCTAAGTTGATCACTTGTCCTCCAGAACAAGTCTCGTCATCCTCTTCTTGTATGTCTTACCTACAAGTCAAAATTCAATCCAATAATCAACAATTTCTGAAGCCGCACTGCTTCACAACATGTTGCAAATACTGCCACATACTCTGCCTCAACTGTACTGAGTGCTACACAAACTACTTCCTGCTACTCGATGAAACCATACTAAAGCCTAGACTAAATAAATATGTCGAAGTACTCTTCCAATCAAGAATATTTCCATCCCAATATGAATTTGAATATCCATATAACCCGAACTCATGGTCTGTCACATACCTCAGACCATAATCCAATGTACCCTTAAGGTACCTCATCACATGTTTTGTTGCAACCAAATGAACCAACCTAGGTTGCTCCATATATTGACTCAGGGTGTTCATAGAAAAACATATATCTGGTCTTGTGTTCGTCAAGTTCATCAACGAAGCCACCATCTTCCTATATATAGTAAAATACATAGTCTTTAAAGTCATATTTTGTAACAACTTCAGATTTGATACCATAGGTGTAGCCATTGCCTTACAATCCAACATCTTAAACCTCTTCAAGATTTCTACTATATGATTCCCTTGATTCAAAAAGATCTCATCATGTCTCTACCATACCACAGAACCCAAAAAGTAATGCATCATCCAGAAATATTTAATCTCAAACTCAACAGGCAATTTTTTTCTCTTACACTCTAAGATGATATTTTCCACACCATGCTCTGGGTGCCTACTTTAATCCATATAAATCCTTCTTCAATATGAACACTGAGTGTCACATATTTTTCACATACTCAACGGAGTGTTCTGTGACTGCAAGGACCATTCTTCCTGATCAGGTTGCCATCTGTGCCACAAGAAGAATTTTAGTCCTTCTGGATGTTGAAAGCCACACACTTTGAGTCTTATGTACTTAGAAGACTATGTCAGGTCCATTCTCCATTGGTCAAATTACCATGACTAATCCCAAGATAATATCATCCCGATGCTAAAACATTAGCACTTAAGAATAACTTCTAAAATTACATAAAATATCAACACTCCCTTTGCATGTGTTGACCTCCTCTTCTTCTTCATTACATGGATGTGCACAACTCTATGTATGGATAGTATTGCTTCATGTTTCTTCCTACAACTATCATTATGTGATCCAGGTGGATATCGGTGGCCACCCACCTTTTTCAACTGGCTCAAAACAATTTTCTGGCAATTTTGACAATTTACTATTTTTAGCAGGTTTTAACATCCAGGGCCATTTTGAGGGCCCAAATGAAGGTTTTTCAAGATATAGGTTCTCAATGATATTTGAAGGCATTATTGAGCCCCCAAAATGAATCTCCTCGATGATACCTTTCCAACGAGCTATCACATGCCTAAAACAAAGATCATATGCAAACGTTACAACCCCGGGAAGTTGATGTACTCACTTACCCAAACAAGGCCCACATGACTTTTGCGCTTCATCTCCTAGGGTTAGGTTTTTGGATGTCTAGGGTTTTTGGCATTCCTGCTTATTGTAAAAGGGCCTTCAGAGCCTCATTGTAATCATCTTCTTGCGAATGCGAGTACACGGTAGCCGTCACATCTCCTATCATAGATAAGTTGCCTCCATTCTATGGAGTCTTTCACTTTGTATTTTTTACGGTCTGTTACATTTCTTTCATTAATAGAAATTGTGTATTGTGTATGTCTGTGTTTATGGTTGCATCTACGATACATTTCTATTATATTATTGAATGTGATATCTCTATGCATTTATTTATTATCTCGTCTCATTTCATAGCCGAAAATAAATCGGATTAGTATATGTATGGTATCAAAGTAGGTTGCTCTTGATCGTTTTGATTACATGTCCCCGATGAGGTCACAGTATAGAGAGTTAAGGTCTCAAGCTTGTCTCTTCAAGAAAATTGCTCGCACACACCAGAAACCCTCAATGGTGGAAGAAAAGAAAAACTACAGAGAATGGACGGTCCTATCAATATGTTGCTTGAGCAAGCTCTCCGCGACAGAGGGACGAAATCATGGAGAATTTTCCCACATCCTTAAGCGTCTGCCGATAGAATCAGGCACATATTCATCAAAGAGGCCACTTTGGAGGAACCTTGCCTTTCAAAGTACAAGTTAATTTAGATATTCGTATTTGAAGGACGGATAGATCACGAGAAGCCCTAGAAAAATGGTTAACTTCTGCTAGAGGTTATTTCATTCACAACATAGAACGAAAAGATCACCTTCGCACTCACTTAAATATCTCCCCCATGTCCAAACATTGGTGGGAAACTTCTTGGGACCAAATTTCCAGTGGAATATTTGGGTTCAATCCCACTTGGGATTTTTTGTGGATCCGGTAAAGGAGCGATTACCCTATTGGCAACTATGAGGACCAATACATGAGATGGACCACACTGCGGCAAAGAGGAGGGGCCAAACAATTCTAGAGTTCACCAATACCTTCCATAACTTGCACACCAGGCTGGGTATCAAAGACTCTTAGCGACATTTGGTTCCTACAAATATAGTGGGGCTCTACATAGATACATCCGGTGAAATGGATTTTATGGACATCTCATCACTTTCGGTGATGCTTATCGATATCTTTGGTAAAATTGAGCAGAAATTTAAGCACTAGAACAAAGCGGGACTTGATTACGCAAATCCGCAACAACCAAAAGAGTATGACAAAGGCGACCCTAACAAACGGATCTTTTCGAAGAAAACCGGTCAAGACACTTAGGAAAAGGGTCACCGGAGAGACAAAGAAGGACAGAGTAAAATGGTGTGATTTCCACAAAAAGCCCTAGCACAACACCGATGAATGTCGCTCAAAATAGTCATTGGTGGGATCAAAGACGAGGAGACATGAACTCCGATTCATAATCTGATTCTGAAAATGTTGGTAAATGAAATATCATTGACGTAGACCCTATTGCTATTGTCATGACCGCAAAATTCAACCGAAGAACCAACATATCCTTAAGAGGGGCGTATTTTTCATTCACATATGTGGGTGAAGGGGACCGGTACGCATTTGTGTTGATGGCGGAAGCGGAAAACCTCATCGGTAGTGGGTCAAGCGGTTGGGATTATGGTAACACCACACCGCAACCATACAACATCGGTTGGCCCGACAGGGCGAGATCTCCGTAATAGGTAACAGTGTTGATTGTCACACAACATCCAACCCTTCAGGGATGAGGTATTATGTGATGTTTCCCCTTTGGATGTGTGATGTTCTCTTGGGCCAACCATATATGTGGAGACACCATGTTGTTTATGAGTCGACCTGCGTAGTTTCATTGTTACTTTGAGGTGTCATCTCTAAATACCCGAGTGGTTCAACTATTGTTCCGCCTAAAAAAGTGTCGCAAGGTGGTATCTCATGCGCCAAAATTTAGCTTCTTCCTGATACGTTCAAAGAGGGGAACAAAGGGACAACTGCAACCACTACAGCCTAAGCCCAAGAACCTTCTATAGCAGAGGCGGTCGACAAGGTTACCTTGAGCTACAAAGATTCCTTATGCGCACCTTCCTCTCATGTAGCTCGACTTCTTGAACAACCTCATCATCAACAAGTTCGTGACAAAACTTCCACAAACTAAGCAGTGTGGCGTCTCCATCAATACAAGCATCTCACTAATCACGGATCAACTCTTGCTTTTCCCTCTCCGGGAATCAGCGCCAATGGAGACCATTTAGCGCCTAAGGAGGGAGAGTTGATCTAGGTGGATATTGTCGGTGGTACCGCAGCACCCAACTAGCTCAAATAGTTTACGGCAATTTTGACAATTTACTATTTTAGCAATTCTTCGAATCCTGAACTTCCGGAGCCGTTTTGAGGGCCCAAATGAAAGTTTTTCTAGATTGAGGTTCTATTATTAGCCAAAGGCATGATTGAGCCCCAAAGTAGAATCTCCTCCTCGATGATACCTTTCAGCGATCTATCCCACCGCCTAAATAGGAGATCATTATGCAAAAGTTACGACGGAAGTTGATGTACTCACTTACCCATGGGGCCTACACTTGACTTTTAGCTTCATCCCTAGGGTTGGTTTTTGGATATCTAGGGTTTTGGCATTTGTGTTTAACAAAAAAAAGGCCTTCAGAGACTCAATGTAATCATCTTCTTGTGAATGCAGTAGCTGTCATCTCTTCTTAGAGATAAGCGCCACCATTCTAGAGAGTCTTTCTCTCTATTATTTTGATCTACGTACATTTCTTTCATTAATAGAAATCATGTATTGTGTATATACGTGTTTATGGATTTACATCTACGATACATTTACATTTATATTATTGAATATCTACAAAATCTCTGTGCATTTCATATTATGTCTCCGTTCTCATTTCGTGCGAAAATAATCAGGATCATTATGGCTCCTTTTTGAAAGCTATTACACGTGACTTGCCCGGAACAAGAGTAAGAAACAAGAACAACAAAATCATCTCCTAGAGGAGATCAATTTTCTTGTGCACAACTATATACAATGACCCTTGAAATGATACATCTTCTACTAACACACATCCATCATATACTCGATGTCATACAACTAACCATGTTGATTTTCCTGAGTGTTAAATTAGGCAAGCACAATTTTTTGCAAGTGATAGTTACTTCCAACGATATTACTTTGTAAACTCTAGAACATCACTAAGTAATTACACTTAGAAAATTTTAACTACTTTACAAGCACAATTTTTTGCAAGTGATAGTTACTTCCAACGATATTACTTTAGTAAACTCTAGAACATCACTAAGTAATTACACTTAGAAAATTTCAACTACTTAGAAACTTCGTCCTCTTCCTTAGATGGCTTCCCACCTGTGTGAGAGAAAAATATGTGTGTCTATTGTTGTTCCTTTTTATAATAATATTAAATTGATCCAAAAAGACGTGTCTCTTTGAAAATTTAATTTAATTTTCTTTCTTATAAATAGTTTGAGAATACCTCTCGTAACTACCCAAAGATTAATTTGGTTATAATCCATCCACATAGTATTTGACTTTGCTAAATTGTTCCTCCATAATTCATGTGATTCTTTGCATAAATATAGGTAGAGGTAAATATGTAGTACATTCCTCATATTTAGGTAATTAGACATTTTTACTAGAAATTACTGCCCACCATAATTTATGGAATTCTTTCTATAATTAAGGTAGGAATAAAAAGTAAATATGTTGTACATAGAGATTGCAACAACCCCATAAATTTAACACTCCCAAGACTTTACTCTACTCTCATTTTCCTGGGCCCTCTTATGAGGGAGTGAAGCCTAGTCCCCCTTTGATACCATGTTGAATTTCGATATGAGAAGATATTGTATGTGAATGAATATCTTATTACAATGATGAGTGTTCTATATATAAAGAACATATGGTGACCATGGTGACCATCCATGAAGAGATGTGTCCCTTGGGTAATAAATATACTTTATACTTTATTATATATATGTATACTTTATATTATAAATATATTATTACATTAATACTATTATAATTAATAACATTGCTTAACAATTAATAATCATATTATTAATTATCAATCTAGTAGAATGTATTTCCAATGTTACCCAAACATCAACAAGGGGGGACAAGAGGCTTAAGCCATAAATGAAGGTATTCTAGAGCTTGAATGCTATAGTTAGGGAAGGAAAACACTTGGGCCTTAGGACCTATATGTCACTTCTTAGGCTCAATTTCCATGAACAACACTTGCAATACCACAACACAAACCCTCTCTAAGGGGATTTTGGAATCAAGATTGGATATGGATGTCATCAATATATTTTGCACACTAAGGATGGGTCCTAGGGCCTTGAACATCATTGAAGAAGGAAAAAAAGTGATTCGTGTTGATGTTATGGTAGTTGCGGGAGGTATTAACCTCCATGTGTAACCTTTGACTAGAATATAATATTCTGGAAGTAAGAGAAACCCTAAACATATGTGTAAGAACCCTAGAAGACAAGTCGGCTCAATAGAATAAATAATATCAATGTATTATCTTCCATAAAGACAAGCCGGTCCATACAGGTGACAAGAACCACTATAAATAGGAGGTTCTCCAGCTCATTTGTACACACTCACTTCACTCACTCTCTTGATAAATTATAATGCAAGTTTGGAACTACAGTTGCAAGAAAGGAAGATGCCTCTTCTGGGGTGATTCTTGGTCTCTCTCTCTAGCACTATCTAGCCTAACATATGCGCCCTACATTCTAGTATCTCTTGGTGGTATTCTTGGTGACATTGTTGGTGGTATTCTGATATTCTTGGTGGTATTCTTAGTGGTATCCTAAGAATTTCAACTGTAACTGTTGCAGTTGAGTATTGTTTTTGTTCTGTGGTTGTGGATATTCTCTCTCTTGTGTGCTACCCTTGGAGAAGGTGCACTCTCCTTGTCTTGTGTTTTTGTTGTAGTTGGATGGTGTTTTCTAGTTCCATCTCGTGCTACTACTGCAACTAGGTTTTATCTGTTGGTTCTAGTGTGTCTTTCTAGAATCATTCTATCTAGTAAATGTTAAGGTGCTCCAGGGTGGCTACATGCCTATGGTTGGGTGACAATAGTGATATTGTCTATGGTAAAATGAGCTAATTGAATATTTTAACAATTCCTTGGGATATTATTGAATATTCTCAGGCTAAGTTTCCTTGAGTGAGTCCTCGTATAAACACATGAGTCCTTTATAGGGGTTCTTTACATGCCTTTGAATGGGATACATGTGTCATGCATAGATTTTGTGCACTAGAAATGGGGTTGGACCATGCTGCATGGTCAAGGGGATAAAAAAGGGTATTCAACCCTAAATTGAAACTTCTCAAGATCAAGTTCCATGAAAAAATCCTAGACACAATGACTTGAGCCCTCATTAGGGGGGAATTTTCCCCGGGAGTGGAATATGAGTGCCATTAAGATGTTCCGTGCACAATGGATGTGTCGTGAAGCCTCAATCATCGTCTTTGTAGGGGAACAACATCCTCAGTCCCTTTTCATTGATTGTGGGAGGGAAATAACATCCTCATGCCCTAAACATAACTTCTCTGGCTCAAGCATAATGAACATGTCCTCATACCACCACACATAAGCATGGATGGTTTTTGGGGCCTTGACCATCATCAAAGACTGAAAAATAGTGTCTTAGGATCTTATTGAAGCTTCTCGAGATCAAGAGACATGAAAAATTACTCAAATGTGTGTAGAGGCATAAACAGGGTCGAGGGGACACAATTTCCTTAAGATTTATTGAACCTTATTGAACTCAAGAACTGTGAAAAACACATGGAAACTAGGACGCAAGACATCTCTAGGGAGTCTTTGAAATTTGAGTTGAAAATGGGAAATATTATCAATTCTTGGGCATCTTATATATGAACATAGTAAAGGGAGGGAAACAAGATCCTTTTTCCCTAAACATTGCTTCTCAGGCTCAAGCACCATGGAAAATTCCTCAAACCTCCACAATTGACCTCTATTGGTAAACAATAATCTCTAGGGATTCTATGATCACCAACACTAGGACAGTTGTGCACCAAGAATGTGTTTAGAGGTCTATCCAATGTCACATGAGGAGAATACTGGGACTTGTGCCAAAAATGATGCTTATCGGGCTTAATCACCATGAACAATGTCTATTAACCACAAAGATTATATGACTATAGTGATGAGCACATCGTCAAATGACCAAAAAATACTATTGTATGGTATCCCTATCCTACATGAGGGACAAAGGTGCCCTAATTAAACCATAACACATACCATAAATGAGACTCTATCTCAGGCCCACACCATGTATCATTCCTTGAGCCATGGCTAGTGTTCTTTAGTATCCAAGTAGGATATAGAATCCATGAGTAAGTTTTATGCACTAGAAATGGTCTTCGAGGTCAAAACATCGTCGAAGGGAAACAAGGGGCTTAATCTCTAAATGAAGGTATTATACAGCTCTAACACTATGGTTAGGGGAGGAAAACACTTGATATTTATACCCTAGATGCTACTTCTTGTGCTCAATCACCATGAACACCAACAACAAAACTAAAACATAAACCCTCTCTAGGGGGTGTTTGGCATCAAGGTCAAATATGGAATCCATTGGGAAATTTTCACACTAAGGATGGGTCCTAGGGATTTGAACATCATTGATGAAGGAAAACATATTCCTCAAGATATTGTTGAATCTTCTTGGGCTCAAAATCCTTGAACAAGTCCTTGTACCAACATGTGAGTCCTTTTAATGGGTTCTTTAAAGTGTTATCAGAACCAAGACGGTCCGCAAAAACCAGCTGGTCGGACGAGCCTCCAGGGAAAATATGATTGGTCTGGTCGCACCGAACCGTTCTTGGTCGGTTCCATACGAAACCGGTCAAAAACGTTGAACCAACCGGTTCTGTAAGGTTCCATACAGAACACATACGATGCATTCATTCGGCTGGATTTGATTATTTTTAGAGAAAAAAACTAATTTAAGGTACAACCAGAGGCACAAATACCTTCAGGGCTAGGGTAATCAAGCGAAATCCATAATCCCCATTTAGGGTCCCAGTCTATTCATGTTGAGGATGAGGAGGATGAGGATTTCGATAAGGATTTTGATGATTAGTAGTATCTAGATTCTAGTTTCATACAATATACTATGCTTATTCTTGGACTCTAAAGGGCATTTAGAGCCTCTTTATTGATGCATTTTTTTTCATAACTTCATATATGTATTGCACTCGGTGCTATTTTGGTTATATGCACTCTTACTTGCTATATAAATGAAAATATTTGCATATTTGTGTATAAATGGTTTGGATTCGTATTGATGCACATGAATATATATGTTTTTTTTTCAAAATTTGAATATTTTATGTAGTTTTTTTGTTCGATTTTTTTCTGGTCTGGTTTCGAAATTTTGGGTTCGACCGATCCATTCTAGTTTTTTGTTCTGATAACATTGCTTCTTTATAGGCCTTTTAGTGGGATACATTTGTCATGGGTACTTTTTGTGCATTACAAATGGGTTTGGACCATGCCACATGGTTAAGGGGATAAACAAGGGTCTTAATTCCTAATTTAACCTTATCAAGCTCAAGCACCATGAACAAATCCTAGACACAACAACATGATCCATCACTAGGGGGGATTTTCCCTAGGATTTGAATACAGGTTCCATTAATATGTTTCACACATAGTGTATGGGTATTGAGGCCTTGACAATAGTAATTTTAGTGAAACGACATCCTCAATCCCTTGCTATTAGTTAAGGGAGGGAAACAACATCCTCAAGCCCTAAACAAATATTCTCTAGTTCAAGCAAAATGAACATGCCCTCAAGCCACCACATGGGAGCATGGTTAGTTTGTGGGTTCTTGACCATCATCAAATACTGAAAAATAGTGTTGTAGGATCTTATTGAATCTTCTCAAGATCAAGAGACTTGAATAAGTAGTCAAACAACAGTTAAGGAATAAACAAGGTTAGGGGGAAACAATGGCATTAATACCTATTGAACCTTCTCTAGCTCAAGCACCATCAACAACACATAGAAACAAGGACACAAGCCCTCTCTAGGGAGTCATTAACATTTGAGTTGAATATAGGAGTCATTATCAAGTCTTGGGCATCATGGATTGGTGTCAGATCTATGGCCATAGTCAAGGGACGAAAATAAGAGACTATGAACCTAAAATTTTCTTCTCAGGCTCAAGCACCATGGACGATTCCTCGAACTTCCACATCTGACCTCTCTTGGTTCACAATTACCTCCAAGGGTGCCATGGGAACCAATAGTAGGTTAATTGTGCACCAAGAATGTGCCTAAAGGTCTATCCAAGGTCACATGAGGAGAATAATGGGCCTTATGCCCCAAATGATGCTTATTGGGATCAATTTCCATGAACAATGCCTATTTGCAACAAAGCTTCGATGACTATAGTGCTGAGAACATCCTCGAATGATTACACAAGACCCTTTTATGGTATCTTTGGCCTACTTAAGGAACACTAGTTCCTTGAATGAGAATTTTTCTTGGGCCCACACCATGAATCATTCCCCAGGCCATGGTCAAGGTTCTTTAGCATCCAAGTGGGATACATAAGCCATGAGTAGTTTTTGTGCATTGGAAATGGTCTTCGAGATCTAAACATGGTAAGGGGGAAAACATGGGTCTTTATCTCTAAATGAAGGTCTTCTAGAGCTCTAGAGCTATAGTTAGGGGAGGAAACCACTTAGGCCTTAGGTCGCATTGTCTCTTCTTAGGATTACTTTTCAAGAACAACACCTACAAAACCACAACATAAACCCTCTCTAGGGAGTGTCGAAATCAAGGTTGGATATGTATTCCATCGAGAGATTTTTCACACTGAGGATGGGTCACAGGACCTTGAACATCATCGATGAAGGAAAGCAAGGGCATTGGGATATTGTTGAATATTCCCGGGTTCAAGAGCCTTGAACTAGTCCTTGCACCAACACATGATTCTTCTAAGTGGGATATGGGATATGGTTGTCATTAATTGGTTTTTGGCATTAGTGTTGGGTCTATGGGCTTCGACCATGGTTTAAAAGGAAAACAAGGGCCTTATGCAAGAAAAATAACCTCCCAGACCTCAAGCACTGTGAACAAGTCCTCCAAAACAACACATTTCCCTTATATTGGGTCTTTGACCCTCAAGTGGTATTCCAAGCACCATGAACTAGTTTTTCACAAAGAGGATGGACCTAATAGGACTATGCTTAGGAGACAAAAATATATTCTAATGTTAAACCTTTATGTATGAAAAATAAGTCCTAAATAGGCCTTATTGCTAAAGGTGATGGAAATCTTGCAAAGCTATGAATATATGTGATAGGAATACATGTGTGTTCCTATAAAAAAAAAAAGGGGGGGGGTTGTCTCTTTTCCTCTACATGTTGGATGAGTTGGTTGTTTTGGTTTTAGCTTCGGAATGATAATCCTAGTGGTTCGGGCTACATAAACAAAACACATCCATTTTCTTAGCTCCCTGTTCTTATCTTTGTTTTCAACCATAATTTTAAATATGATCCACATTATCACTGTTGATGAAACTGTATACACTTATAGAGATTTGTATGCATGGATTTTAAATATATATTTTTAAGAAAAAAAATTATTTTCTATTTTTTTATTAATTTTTATTTGTACATATATCATAATTCTAAAATACATTGGTATTTTATTTCTAGCATGTTTTTTTTATTTCCTAACTTATTTTGAAAACAAATTGTATGGTGCTCAAGTACAAACATAGACATGCACACTTAAAAAAATGATCCAATAAAGCCCTAAAATAAATAGACCTCCAGTGTTAAGACCGTGTTTGAGGGTCTTAATATAATTGATCATTTTTTTTTATAAAAGTGTGTAGGTCTCTATGTGGAAAACAAATTGTATGGTGCTCAAGTATAGGCAAAGACCTAGATACACTTTTAAAAAAGTGATCAATTATGTTAAGACCCTCAAAGATGGTCTTAACGCCAAACCTATTTATTTTAGGGATTTATTGAATTTATTAATTATATATGACCCTCAAATGTGGTCTTAACATCAAACCTATTTATTTTAGGGATATATATATATATATATGGGAAATAGTGGTGCAAAAGAACTCTGTTATCTACAACTGTACAACAATTTTTTTTAAGGAAAATTTGCCATTTTGATACTAAACCGATGCCTTAACATGAACATATCCATTACATTTTAGAGAAAAAGTAGCATACCAATGTTAAAAGTATAAATAAAAGTTATATGTTCTTAAAGCTTATTTAATTTCCTATGTTTCACCTTTTTACACCATATTCTAAGTTGTACATGTACCTCTAATAATTCCTCCTAGTCAAGATATTGTTGATTTTCCAAATTTCCATTGCAACTATTGTATCATGAGAGGGAGGCATTAGCTTGCACCAACCCAGATCTCACTGCAATGGGCATTCAAAATGCAATGGAAGGATTAATTTTCCTCCACGACACATAAATATTGTCGAAAATAAATAGTAATCTTGGATGTTCAAGAGCTAGCCATAGGATCTATAAAGGTCCAATTCCAAAATAGAAAAAATATCTTCCAATACTCAACACAACTAGTAGGTATGATCATGAATATAATGAACAAGTCTTCAAAACAAAAAGAAAACACTCAATAGTTGTCACATGCTACCTCCATCTTTGAACAAAAAAGGGAGTTAACCTCACAAGAACTCTGATACTATATTGGAAATCATAGGTGGGCAACGAAGGAGTGAACATTATACATAATTTATGCTCACAAATCAAAGATGGAGACAATGAGATTGACGAGATAAAAACCTCAAGGAAAAAAACATCTACAAAGCAATAGAAAGGATATATTACTACTCAAGATGGAAATGCTATTATCTAGTACAATATTGTACTCTTTGTCATTTGGCATCATCAAACAAATGGCCCTTCATAATCTTTAAAATAAAGATCATGGACCAATAAGGTGAAAGGACATATATCAAGTGTCGATGTGATTAAGAGTATGAGAAATCACCTATGCACAAGATATAATAATGACCACCAAATAACTCAAGTAAAAAAATGTGCACTAATTTAAGAAACACACTAAAAGAACACATGACTAGAACATTAGACCAGGTTGGTCTTACGCAACCTCCTATCATATAATACCCTAATAGGAAAGATGCACTAGACTAGGGGCCCAATTGAGAGCCTAACCATACAAAGGATAATCCCATAAGACACTTTCTAAGGCCCTAACCATGAAGGAGGTCACCGAGATTTTTTTTGTAGTTAAAACAATATTTAACCAAATTGCTAGAAAAGAAAATATAAAGGGAGAATTTGTTAATCATTATAAAATGGTGTTTCAATTGCAA
The DNA here is from genome assembly GCA_010110895.2 of Picea sitchensis. Classification (NCBI taxonomy): domain Eukaryota; kingdom Viridiplantae; phylum Streptophyta; class Pinopsida; order Pinales; family Pinaceae; genus Picea; species Picea sitchensis. Next base: position 295,637 of record SNQJ01S0003588.1, read on the forward strand.
GGATTCATGAAGGAGTGCAAGGTCTCCATGCAGATTTATCTAGTTGTCATCCCACGATGACTTTATCTAGAAATATATAAGGGCATGTTAACAGGATTTGACCTTATGAATCGACAACAATCCTAATGGAGATGGTCAATAATAAGTCAGTAGGATTGGACAAATTTTCGTGTGAATTCTCTAAGTACACATAGGATTTTGTTGGGCTTGACTTCTTATAAGCCCCTACATGAAACATTAAAAAAACAAACATTAGGAGCTAGCATCTACATGTTGATTCTAAAGCCTAGTCATCTAGAGGTTGTCACTATCTAAACATCAATAACTCATTATAAGTTTTTAGCTAAATCCCTAACCTTGCAAATCAAACACGTCCTTCCAATTATTAAACTAAAAAAAATAAACTTTCTAAGAAATTATTTCATTTTAAATAAAAATATAAACTTTCTAAAAAAAATTATTTCATTTTAAATAAAAATATAAAATAAACTGAATTACTCACTTAAATAAAATTTACTTTGAAAAATCACATAATTGAAACTACCCATTATTCTATTTATACTCCAAACCCTTGTAATCATAAATAAATCTTTMCATATATTTCCTTCTATAAACATCATAAAATTTGAACATAAATATTAAAAAGCCATAATTTTTACCCAATATCCGAAACATCAAAGTTCATCTACATCACCCATAACAATAAAATATTCCTAAAATTATGAATTAAAAGCTGTTATAAGAAAATTGATTTAGTGGGGTTCTATAACAAGGCCTTGGCAAACCCTCTCCCCTTTGTCATGCTGATCTTTCATTTCTTTGTGGCTTAGAGCTTTAGCTTCTGAATACTCTGCTCTAATATGGAGGACGCACGGGAAAAGAAATATGCGCCAGTCTTTTCCGAAGATGAAATTGAAGAATATGAAGCAGCCATGTCGCTTGAACAGGACGAATCAGAAAATAAATATGCACTGGCTAGTTTTGAAGCAGATGAGATTGAAGAATACGAAGCAGTCATGTCCCTTGAACGATTCCAGTACAAACCCCAAGAAATCAAGCATTTCGAAATTGTACCGGTTGTCTTTCCACATAAAGTTGGAGAAGTAAATGAAGTAGCCATGCCTGATCAAGTTTTATGTACTGCGCAGCTATTCTACCTCGCGTTTTCTCCAGAAAATCCGTATTCACAAGCAGGTGTTCGTAGGGTTTCATACGATGTCACGGGGAGAAAATCACCAAAACAAGCTCACGAGGTAAACCCTCCGCCATATTTCCAAAAGCTTGTTGGCATTCTGGGACTGGGTTCTGGAGCTTCTGTGACAGCGTCATTCAATAATTTTGACAAACAGGCCTTAATTGCAATCCATAGCAAAGGTCTCAGGCATTTCACACAAGTAGCCACCGGAGAATATTTTTGTATGCATTACAGCGTTGAAGAAGAATCCCAGAGCGTTCAAAATGAGTACAGACATTTAGATCCTGCACAAGAACTCATTCCAGTACATCTGAGAAATTTGATTGTTGGGAAGCTCAATGAATGAGCGGTTTTGTATGGAGAACTCTGTGTCGTTCCTTTCAAATTTGGGAAAATTCATACTGTCATGAAAGAGGCCGATACTGAGGATGCCGTTGCTCTTTGTATTGTTTCTTCAGATCTCTTATCAATTAATCAAACTTTCGCCAGAAAAACTTATCCCAAGGGAACGAAAATTGTTGTCAAGGAGCCTCGCCTGGTTAAAAGCAAGAACGGTTTCATATTCATTGACGTGGACAATCCTTTGTCCATTGAAAGGGTCGAGAGTTTTCCTTCACCTTTAGATGTAACTGATACGATCAATGAAAAAATCGAGCAGTGGTTTGGCGATGGGGATCGCGCTCACGAAGAAAAAGAATGGAACGAATGTGTTAGAAATTACACCAGATCCCAACTCTGCGGCCTCTCCAGGTATACTGGACATGAACAGAAGTTGAAACATGCATTCAAGTTGCTCTCCGATAGATGCCGTGCATACATTGAACTGCAACGATACGCAGAAGCGTTGCAAGATGCAGAGAAATGTTGGCAGTTGGAGCCTTCGAACACAATCTCTAATGTTCTCAAAGTTGAATCGCTCGTGGCTCTGGGAAAATATAAAGCCGCATATAATTTTATTCAGACTTGTTCCAAACCCTTGAAGCAACATAATGCGGCCATTTTTCGCCAGACGTGCATGAAATATTATGACATTGGTGAATCCATAGCGGGAATTACAGGCAAATTAGAAATTCCCTCTTCTGAACCAGATGCCGATTTCATTGGGGCAGTCGAGATCAAGATGACAAAGAATGGATGCGGCAGAGGATTGTTTGCTACCGAGTCTATTAAAGCCGGTGAGGTTTTACTCGTCAGCAAGGCTCTGGCTGTCTGCGACAAATATTCTTCTTCTTTTATGTTCGATCCGTTGGAAAATGGTTTAATTCAAAATGTGAGGAATGCGCTCAGTGCAAAAGGGGACCGGACCCTGCAACATTTTTTTTCTCACGACGAAGAAAACTTCAACCCCATAATCCCAAAAATGTCTGAGTTCATCGAGGAGTCGTCTGCTGGCGGGTACAGCTATACTCTGGAAACGACTTCACAGAACTTAAAGCTGAAGGTTCTGAAGGTGAATGTTCGTGAAATATTTAAGAACATCTCCGGCATTCAAGTGCAGAAGATCATACAACGCATAGCATTTGACGACCGTTCACCGGCTGTCATAGAAGAATCTGTGCGGTTTTCAAACGCAGTGAGCTCTTGCGATCAAATGAGGAGATTCTTTGGGGTTTGGATACTGCCGTCCTTCATAAACCATTCTTGTGCTCCCAACGCGGCAAGAATCAACGTAGGCCGCGATATTATGAGGGTTCATGCCACCAAAGACATAAACAGAGGTGAAGAGATCACCATCCCGTACTTCGATGTTGTAGTCCCTGGCACTTTCCGACAGTCCGAGGCGTCCGAGAAATGGGGATTCTTCTGCCTTTGCCATCGATGCGCGTTCGAGAGATATATTATCACTAACAATGCAGAGGGCAGATTATGTTTTGAAAGATTCACGCTGGCCTACAACCAAGCCATTTCGTCCAGGGTACATGTGAAGCGTTCTCTTCTGCCATGTTACACCGGTTTTGATTCATCTGCTGGCAAGACCATCGATGTAGAATCCATGAGTGTCCTATCTACCGACGTCGAATTCTTTTCGAAGGACATTGATGTCGATGATCAAGAACGCCGATCGTGGATAATATCTGCGTTCGCTCTCTGTTACCTCGCGTTTCTTGTGGAGATGATGAGAGAATCTGGGAGAGAGGATCCTGGAGAATATGAGGATGACACTTACAGAGGAATTGTAAAGGATTTGATAGAAGCAATAGCTGGAACATGTCCTGGGGATCCTCGGTATTTACTGCTATGCCAAAAGTTCGCCCAGGCTTGGAAAAATCTTGCAGCAGCAGAAGCAGTAGCCAAGAACACAGAAGACTCTGAGATTTATAGTGTCTGTAGCTATGCAATAGATAGGGCTGAGGAGGAGACGAAGAAGGCTTTCATCTGCGTTTACGGACAGCAGAAGCCACATGTTGCAGCAGCGATTATGAGTAAATATTCCAACAAGGGAATCCTCTGATACTTAATTCGTTTATCCAATTTGGCCATGAGGTGTAGATCAGTTTGTTTTTTGTGTGGAGTTTAGTACCCATCATGTAACTGCTTCAATATGGGGAGGGGTTGAGGTTGAACCCATGGGAATACAAATTTTTCGCTGTATTCAGGTTCCACTTAGTGTCACAATTTTGGTGACAGCATTCTATTCATGGGCAGATTGTTCTTCCATTTGATGACAAATTTTCCAAATTTTCGATGCTGTATTCAGGTTTTACTTAATCTCACAATCTTGGTGACAGCATTTTATTCATTCATGATCAGATTGTTCTTCCATCTGATCACAATCTTGGTGACAGCATTTCATTCATTCATGGGCAAATTGTTCTTCCATCTCATGACAACATCTCAA